>OZ024893.1:29873386-30069647 GCA_964017195.1 Siderastrea radians
TCATTGTTCACCTTGTAAGCCTAATGCCTGACGTGGCAATTGTAGAAAACCTGTCAAACCGGTCTTCTGGAGTACAAATACCGTGGGATATTTGTACTCGTTTTGGGTGTTATTTGTACTCTACTGAATGCAGTTGAATAATAAATGATAAAATCGTTGAACTTTCGTAAATGTCATTTGTATAGATAGGAAAAAGCAAAGGTCCTAACACTGATCCCTGTGGGACTCCACATTTAATGGTTAAGCTGTCCGATTTGAATGATTTGATCTGGTACAACGCCATGAGCCATTGCAATTTGCTTTCTATTTGTTAAGTAATCTCTAAACCATTCTAAAGCTACCCCTCTTATTCCATAGTGTTCCAACTTTCAGAACTTCTGATACGCTTGATATGGTTCCTAATCCTTTCAGGATGTGTTGTTGCATATGTAACCGCGATATTAGACGGTTGGTCGAGCTGCAAATCATCGAACAATTCGCCTTTTTAACGAGTGATGGAGCAGACAAGGGTCTCTTCAACATCATTTCATCATAACCACAACAAGCATGGAAAGAAACACCCGCAGCGGGTGGATTACGTGATGCCGACCTTTTCAGGCGAGAACGCTTGTCCTCAGTTTGCAGCTCTGACTTAACATTTTCCATGAAATTAAAATCATCCTTTCGCCTTGGAAATGGAACAGCACCAGCAGTAGGTTGGATTGCTAAAGGTTTCCTAATTCGACCTCAACAGCTCTAGGAATGCGTCCTTAAATCAACAGTCTGTGTAGCAGTAGATTAATGGATTTATTACAGAGTTTAATTGCACCGTATGTCCGGTATTCGGAAAGCAGGAAACCTGGCCCCCAAAATGCTAAGAACACCGGCAAACACAAACGTTAATGATAGTGCTCCGGCTATCAAGCTGGTTGTCTTAGCAACTTTGGATTCCGCTTGAACAAGAGCAGTGACTTGGCTAGCCTAATTTCAGTTGTTCCCCGTTTACGCACGCCTAGGTACACCTGGACAAACAACGATTGCTAGGAAGGCCAATATGTCTCCAGCAAGCACAATGATAAACCAAATTTATATGAAATTCAAGTCAACATCAATTATCTTCATTGCAGCAGAAGGAAGCACTGAGATAAGCGCTGCCAGCCACGCGATTATTACCATCGTCTTAAGGCGGTTCCATTAAGAACTGTAGTCCATCCATTTTGGAATTAGTACATACCTCTTCCAAGCAACCACGGTGAGGTGGTAAAGAGAGGAAACAAGAACAACAAAGCATTAAGTCCAAACTGACTGTGCCTAATGTACAAACATGCATGTTCAAGCGAAAGTTCAGGCACAATCAATAAGTTAGCAGTTGCAATCATAGGCATAGCGATTGCGCCTACAAGTAGTTCCGCAATGGCCATGCTCGAGAGCACAATGTTAGAGTGTTTTTGCAGTTCTTTCCTTCACTAACGCATTGAAATTATTGTAATGAGTGAAGCAATCAATACGATTACGGCTGAAATTTAGGGCAATGTTGAGTGATGAAAGTTCCATGCAAACTCAGGTGCGTGAAGACAATAAAATACTGATCTATTTGAACTGCTGGCCAAAGTTGATGGTTGTTTCTGCGCCATTTTGGTGTCTAATAAAAGCTTTTGAAAAAAGGAAGCAAATGTTTGTCCAGATTGAGTCATCGATTCTTAGACATGTCCGAACTGGCTTAAGTCTGACATTCGGTCTTTGATCGTCAACTGCCTTTTGACAAAGTGATTTTTGTGCATTATGCGCTTACATGTTGTGTCTTCTCATTTGTAGAAGAAAGGTTCATTTTCAAGAAGATGATTTGTGATTATGTTGAAGTTTCCTCTTTAAAGAAACATGCTAGTCGAACACTCTTTATCGGTGAAGACTCTATGAAAACTTACTGTAAAGGAACAGGAACAGGAACACGAAGAGCATTCTTTTTTTTTTCTTTTTTGAACATAGTTTTTGTATTGGGTGTTTACATATCACTATGTCTTCGGAAGTATTCAACCCTATTCAGACCGGGTGTTATTTCCATCTTTTATCTTCTGCCGGAACCAGAGGGGGAACTGATTCGACCTCCCTTGTTAACTCCCAGAATATTAAAGCTATGGCAACGAAACTTGGAGGGCAGATAGTACGTCCAAAAAAGGTTGCCTTTGAGGTCCGCAACATAAGCTGGTGTGAGGGCACAGTCGCCGCCCCCCCCCCCTTTCTGAATAGGGTAAAGACAATTACACTAAAAATAAACCACAGTTCTAAAAAGGAATATTTCAGGGGCGCTACTGCAATCCCTAGCACGTGTTTGCACATCAGTGCGTTTTTGAAATAAACAACAAGGAAGGTAATTTTGGGAAGATTACGCTAAATAAATTTGTATTTAATTTCTCAATTTTTAATGAGTATGTGACGTTCCTTTTTACATTGCTCGAAAGCCAAAGTAATATACGGATCAGTACACTCAAAGGAAATAAAACTTTGTCATAGTAATCAATTAATTTTTCAGATAAACTATTTCGTTCGTCCAATACCCTTGTCAAAAAGGACATCTCGTAGATCACCACATAACGACCAGTGAAATTAAAGGCATTTAATCTTCAACAAAACTAAGTTAATTGCGCAGTGACGGGCGATATTCTGAAGTTTCCAGGGGTCATTTGTAATATAAGATCATTAATCTTCCCTTCAATCCTTTACTTTACAGGTCAACCCTCGAACCCTTGAACCAACATAAAACATTAATTCCTGTTGACGTTCGTGCACGTGGAATTTAACTGTTTTATTTGTTATTCTCAAAGGAAACGGTGATGTGAAACGGTGACTAACCGGATGAAAACTTAAAGGGCCTTTTCTTTTAAAGAATATGAAGCAGTGAGTCAAATGCCAATAAAAAAAAGGGGCGTCCAAAAATTGTTTTTCTGTTTGGTTAAAAACTACTAGCAAGCCAGTGATTGTATTCTTTTATCGGAATATTATCATATTATGTTCTTCGTGACGTCACAAATTTGACTTATGCTATAATTTCTTTTTTGAAATGATCGTATGAAGATATATTTGAGTTTGTTAGGTTATGACCTTTTTAAACTTGGCATGATTGACCTGAGGTGTTCACTCGGAAGTCGGTGTTTCTTCGAAGAAAGACGGTATTTTTAACGCACTTATTAAAAGAGAAAGGAAAATTGAATTCTATAAAGACTCGTACTACATCAAGATGCGCGTGTTATGCTTAAGCTTTTGCTCCTTCTGTTCTTTCAAGCTAGGAGAATGATTTTACCTACGAAAAATCCGAGTTCACTCGGCAGAAACAACCTCTTACTTAAAAATGTACAATTTTAGCGCGCGGCCGATATATATACACACAAAACCATTGCCAAATTCCTTCCTAAAAACAGTCACCTTCTCTGTTTGTAATTATCTGATTGTTACACTAATTTATCGTTGGAAAGCGGTACAGCTGTCATAGATCTTTTAATGCTTCGTAATATGTTTATTTACATATTGCCAACAAATAAATGAAGTTCTAAAACCTCCAAACGCCAAAAGGTCTTTGAATTAGCAATTTTAACTCAAGGCGTAGAGCCACTTTTAAACCCAAACATAATTCTCATACTTACAATAATATACAGATTTAGCCAAGCCTAAAAGCGGAACTCCATATCTATCTGGTTACCATCGGCCGCCTATAAATTCTTCAGAATTTCTTGTTTACTGTTATTAACCTAGGTACTTGACCTCGTTAATTACTGTATAGTTTTATTAAGTGTATCATTTTAGTATAAACTTAGAGTTATAATTCTGTTTCGTGATTCAAGCAAATCTAGTTTATCTATTTGTGCTTTCACTTTAAGTTCGCTAGGCAAATTCATTCAATCCTTTATCGGCATTTTTCGTTTGCTTTGATTGCTGCTATTTTACTTGTCGCTTTGTATTTTGTAATTGGAGACGCGTGTTCGCCTCGAAACTACTAGAAATTCTCTTTTGGTTTTGTTTACAGATTATTGCACAGTGTTGCACACATTTGACACATTTTGTCGTAAATTCAATCTGTTTATTGTAAATAACTTTGATCTGTTTTACAAATATCAATTGGAAAGCTATGTTCTTTTAATTCTGTTTGGTAAACGAATACGCTTCATTCGTTTTGAAATACAAAGGTCATGCTTTAGGTCAGAATTATTTATTCGCAAATTAGTACTTTTCTGCTCGACTTATAAGCTTGGTTTTGCTCTAACCTTACATCCTTGATTGTAGAATCCTGTTTTTCATCATGTTATGGCCGTTGGATACCATTTTACTGTAAAATTATCCACTGTTTTCAAGAGTTATTTTACCGCTGCGCGAGTCGCTTGTGCAACACGCGTCAAAAGACTAACGCAATTCCTCGCACGCCATTGGCTAGAAGCTGGGCGAAAATTGCCTCATGTAAGAATGTCATGAAATGCGACCGTCGTACGGTGCACGCGCCTGCGAGTCATTCCGCTTGCCGTGACGATAAAAGAACCAGCACGCTTCTTAGTATGAGTATGGGGCTCCACTCTTGCGGCCTTCGGCGACAAAGAGGTTCCGCTATAATTGGGTTCCCGGGTTTACGTTATTGGATATATAGATACACACAAACAGGATTGCCAAATTCCTTCCCAAAAACAGTAACCTCTTCTCTGTAATCATCTGATTGTTATACTTATTTATCGTTGGAAAGCGATAAAGCTGTCATGTATCTTTAAATACTTCTTATTATGCTTATTTACATATTTACAATAAATAAAGTTGTCAAGGCCTGTTTCCACATGCGATTTCTGTCGCACTCTCCAAAGCAACTTTTGTCGCAGGTGTAAACTAGCGGCGATTTTGCTGCGATTCTGGGTGTGATGTTTGCTGCAGTTTCTCACAAATCGCTGCCAAGTTGCATCAAGTTTCGAAATATGAGCGAAATCGCCGCTAGTTTAAACGCGCGATGTAATGATGCAACCTGAGCGAGACAAAAATTGCATTGAAAAGCGCGATAAAAGTTGCATGAAAAATTGCATGTGTAAACGGGCCTTCAAACCTCCAAAGGCCAAAAGCTCGTTGACTTAGTGATTTACTCAAGGCGTAGAGCCACTTCTAAACCCAAACATTATTTTCTCACTTAAAACATAATTTAGTTCTCGAGTTTAAATTATTCGGTTATTACACGGTTGTTCATAACTGTTTGAACTGTGTCATCCGTTTTGAATTTTTAAGGTAATTTTTTTCTATGTCATCGCAAGCAAACGCTCGTTTTTCGTTTTGTCGTTTTCAAAAATTTCTGAATCCCGTTTCTGGACCCAATGCATCTTTGTACAATGTTTTTTTTTAACTGCGAAATGATTATTTGACTAGCATCTCAACACGAGAATGATTTTTTAAATTCAATTCAAACAAAAAAGTTAAAGGCAATAACACAATATCATAAAATATGGCGGCGCATGGGTCGATTTGTCTGTACGTTCTCGCTAAAAAGTAGGTCATTTCGACTCCGGAGTCGGTAAAGTTTATTTTTTAGTGCTGCACATTTGTGTTTAATGAAAAAGATTCAAAGCTGCATATTTACATATTTACACGTTTTTCCTGACAGTCGGCTTAACTTTGCTTCTTCTTTTTACTTAATAAATAGCGCAGATCCTTACAAATCACCCAAAGCGACGTAAATAAGCTGGGCGACAAAATTTCAATTGAATAGTAAATTTCGCGAAATTGGAGGATTTTTGTCTCTAGTTCTTCTAACAGACACATAAATAGGTTCATTTCTTTTTTCCTATCAAACTTTTTCGCTATTTCAACACAATCGTGAATAACGCGAACATCTGTAACAAGAAATTTGGAATTTTATACTAAGGAAAAATATTCACAAAGTACTATCCTGTAAACAAAAACCCACAATATTTTCATGCAACACGTTAGTCAGTACATATAGTTGCAAACCGTACTTCCAATTTGCCATCAAGGCTATTCACCGCTTTGTCATAGTTCCACAAGCTGATGAGCCTCCATCCAGATCAATTGCGTACGCTGAGAAGCTTGGCGCCGTTTTTTGTCTTTCGAAAACCTTCTTGTCTGCATTTTTACAACCACTAGCAAACCTTTCTGTAGCAACAGTATCCAATGATTTCGATGTTTGCCTTCTACGAGCCGCGCCCTTAGGATGTTCTTCACAAAAAAGTTCTTCGAAGCATGATTTAGGATTAGTGTTCCTAGCTTGATATGGTTCTTTTCTTTTAGCGTTGACTAATGCATATGTAACCGCCACGGAAGTCGGTTGGTCGAGCTGCAAACCATCGAAGAAGCTCCGGTCTTTAACAAGTAATGGCGCAGACATGGAACTCATAACCATCATTTCATCAGAGCCTTCCAAGGGTGGATCCCACGAAGTTGATCTTGTCAGGCGAGGACGCTTGACCTCACCTTGCAGTTTTAACTGAACATTTTCCGTGAAACCATTGAGTTGATCCTTTCGTTTACGAAATGCCACAGCACCAGCGTTGGGCTGGATTGCTGAAGGTTTCCTAATTCTCAACAGCTCTAGGAATACGTTCTTAAAGTGACAATCTCTGTAGCAGTAAATCAATGGTTTTATCACCGAGTTTAATTGCGTCAGTATGTCCGGTATTCGGAAAGCAGAATTTTTTACGAAAGACGGGCAAAATGACTCCCACAGCGGTAAGAGCACCAGCAGAGACAAACGTTGATGTTAGTGCTCCGGTTATCAAGCTGGTTGTCTTGGCAACTTTAGATTTGAGTTTTGCTTGAACAAGAGCACTGATTTGGCTAATTTCACTTAATCTACGTTTACGTACCCCTAGGTATACCAGGACATAAAAATAAACGATAGCTAAAAAGGCCAATATTCCCCGAGCAAACACAATGATAAACCAAACTTCTAAGGACTTCACGTCAACACCAATTCTCTTCATTATAGCAAAAGGAAGCACCGACATAAGTGCTGCCAGCCAAGCGATTATTACCATCGTCTTAAGGCGGTTGCCTGTCACAACAGTAACGTACTCCATCCATTTTCGTATCGCCACATACCTCTCCCAAGCAACCACAGTGAGGTGGTAAAGAGAGGAAAAGAAAAAACAAAGCATCAACTCTAAACTGACTGCATCTAATGTACAAACATGTTCAAGCGAAAGTTCGTGCACGATCAGTAAGTCAGCAGTGGCAATCATAGGCATAGTGATTGCGCCTACAAGTAGATCCACAATGGCCATGCTGCGCAGCACAATGTTTGAGTGTTTTTGCAGTTATTTCCTTTGCGATATTGCTATGAGTATTAATGCATTCAAAACTGTGGTAATTGGCGAAGCAATCAGCACAACTACGGCTGATGTCGTGGGCAAGCTTGTGTCTTGTAAGTCCCATGTAAAGTCGGGATCGTGAAGGCAATAAAACACTGACCTGTTGGATGAAGAGTTTGTTGAAGAAGACTTGGCGGTCGTTGTTTGTTTCTGCACCATTTTGGTATCTAATTAAGCTTTTAAGAAAAGATTAAGTCCAGCCTCGGTAGCGAGATTTAGATCCTAGCTAGATGAGAAGAATAGTTCAAGGGTTGCCAACCGCTTTTAAGGTGTTTCGATACAGTTTTTTTGGGACCATACCTAGCTTTTTGAATCGGCTCTTAGGCAGTCCTCTCCTTGTCAGATCAACGTGAAATTTGCAAAACTTGTTGGTTTTGGATTAAACTTTAGCGTGGTTTACATTTTGTGAAAACCGATATTTCCATGACAACGATAAGCAAAAATCCTCGAAAACAATAAAATTGAAATTTTGCACGATCCAGCTTTTGCTTCGAAAAGCAAATACCAGCATCTTAAACTGTGGTGTATGGCAAACAAAATATACAAGAACAAAAAAATTCTGTATGTTTGTTTTGAAGTAAATCACAAAAACATTTTCAACCTTAGTTTTTGCCTAGTAATAGTAAATGCACCGAAAAATAATCAACGCCTTGATGAAATGGCTAGTAAATACTGTTAAAATGTGTCTTTTACTTACTGTTTTACGCCTAGAACGACTTGTTTTTCTAAGATCATTCGCGAAATAATTTTGTGGCAATTTTTTATTTTGGGCGCTTTTGCAAAAATCTTAAGAACGGCTCGATAGATTGTTTTAAAACATTAAACATGCGTGCTTGACGATGTGACCAATTTTAGTTTTGAGTCTTATTAACATTGATTCACTGGAACACTTTTAGATTTAACGTTAAAGAGGATGTATGAACCGACGGAGAAGGTTGCGTTACAAATTCACAGTTTGCAAGTGGATGCTAATATATTCAAAGTAATGGGTTATCTTTATTGCTTCGTGATTTTTTTCTGGTTTTTTTTGTTCTTTATTGCACTGTAGATTACAATTTTACTGTTTTCGAGGATTTTGCTTATCGTTGTCATGGAAATATCGATTTTTACAAAATGTAAACCACACTAAAGTTCAATCCAAAACCAACAAGTATTGCAAATTCCACGTTGATCTGACAAGGAGAAGACTGTCTAACAGCCGATTCAAAAAGTTAGGTACGGTCCCCAAAAAACTGTATCGAAACACCTTAAGCGAAACGATCTTTGCCGAATAATAAGCTTTATGTGGAGTCTTTCCGCTTAAAGGAGAAAATCATTTTCATGAAAATGTCTCTAGATTATGTTTAGCTTTTCTTTTCAAAAGAAACATATGCTCTTCGGACAGTTTTTCTCAGGGACAACCCAAAGAAAACAAACGAAACTAAGAGTTTTGGAGAATATGGATCTCAAGTGTTCGCATGTTATTGCGTCTTCCAACGTTATTCAGAAAACGTAACTGAACGCAGACTTAAATTTGCAAAAAAAAAAAGATACTAACACTACTGTGCTCATTTTCTAATAGGTGGAAAAGAAAATTTCAGAAAAAACTGCCATGCGTTTTCTTACAGTGCAAGCTAGTTGCGTAATGTTCTAAGGCCAACAAAATATTCCAGTGGACGATGCGATCGAACTGCACACCAACTGAAGAACAAAAAGCACCAAAGACCAATGAAAAAAAAAAAAACAGGAGACAAAATTAAACCACTGAATGCACGGAGAAACAATCAATTGTTTCTAACAAACATAAAAATTCAAATACTCAATTCGTAACTTAAATACAGCCTTCCGAGAGAAACATCGCTTTATAACAAATAATTTACTTTGAGATATAAGCTTTGGCTGCGAATCATCGAAACAGTATATTTTGTACCATAATCGTACTAATCAGTATTTTCGGGTTTCCACTTTGAGCGTCTTATAAAGTCAGCGCGTTAGGAAAACTTAAAAAGGAAGACGCGAGAAAAAACCCACTCAATTTGTAACTTAAAGTCAGCTTTACGAAAGAGGCATTGATTTATAGCAAATAATTCTCGGGAAATAAGTGCTGGTAGCACTATCTCAGTGCTTCCTTTAGCTATAATGAAGAGAATTGGTGTTGACTTGAGGTTCAGAGAAATTTGATTTAACATTGTGTTTGCTAGAAGATTGAATTCTATAAATACCCGTACTACATCAACATGCGCGTGTTATGCTTAAGCTTTAGCTATTTGTGTTCCATCAAGCTAGGAGAATGATTTTCCCTATGAAAAATCCGAGTTCACTCAGTAGAAACAATTTCTCACTTAAAGCACAGCTTAAACGCAGGGCCGATACGTTTAACAATTATTCTCCGAGGGCGCGCTGGATATTGAATGATAGATAACCAACGAGGCGCGTAGCGCCGAGTTGGTTAAAATCATTTGATATCCAGCAAGCCCGAGTAGAATAATTGTTTTATTAAAAACGTAACCACTATTTTTAAAAAAATCAAGAAAGAAAGGGGGAAAAAAGAGAAAAGAGATAAAAGAGATAAACAGGGAAGAAGAATCGATCACATGACTGAACGAAGAGGCGTCAAAACCTTGCGAAGTGTTGCAGCGTTTCATTGCAAAGTTAAATGAATCAATGAAACTGCTCGAAAGTGAACGAAGTGGCACACGTTTTGGGAAAAAAACTTTCAGCTCACTTTGTTGTTGAAGTTTCATTGACCATATTTGGTGGAAGCAGGTATAAGAGCTGATAGCCTAGCTCCGTTCAGCCAATCGAAATGCTAAAAATTAATATACATAGTCCAGTTTTTAATAAATATATATATGTACACAAACAGGATTGCCAAATTCCTTCCTAAAAACAGTTACCTTATGTGACTGTAATTTTCCGACTGTTATACAGCTGTCATATATCTTTAAGAGCAATTTACTTAATACGTAGAACCACTTCTTAACCCAAACATGATGTTCCTACTTACAAAATAATTCGGTTCCCGAGATTACATTATTGGGTTATTCCACGCTTCTTTAAAACTGTTTGAAACCTGTCATCCGTTTTGAATTTCAAAGGTTTTTTTTTTATGTCATCGCAAGCATAATACGTCCAAAATTTCTGTTTCCCGGTCCTGCACCCAATGCATCTTGACAAATTTTCCCTTGTGCGAGCTGATTATTTGACTAGTACCTCTACACGTGGAATGATTTTTTAAATTCAATTCACAACAAAAATTGAAGCCAGGGCATAGATCGATTTGTGAGTACGTTCTCGCTAAAGAGTAGGTCATGACTACTCCGGAGAGGTAATTTATTTTAGTGCTGCACATATGTTTAGTGGAAAAGATTTAAAGCTGAATATCTGAATATCTGTCAGTCGGCTTTGGCTCTTCTCTTTGCCTAAGAAATAGTGCAGATCCTTACAAATCGCCTAAAGCGATATAAATAAGCTGACATCTAAACCGAAAACATCTTACCACTAGGTATCAATGGGAGTTTGACGTTTTTATATCGCTTTTTCTTAGCGTAAAACAGATTTATAAGGTTTCGAGACCAAAATAAAACATGCATTTTAATTCCACGACACACCTCTGCCATTTCCCTTTACTGTGCAAAAAGAGTTATATTAAAAGTTGCTGAAGATGAAAGTGACGCTCATTCAGGGTATTGGCGGAGAATTCCGATTAAGAAAACCCAAGAAGACTCAAATGGAAATTCAAATCAGATTAACAAATTACTACTGCGTATGAAAAAAGCCGTTATTAAATCGACAAAAAAATATACAACGACTTACGAGTCAGTAACACTAATAATCCTTCTCAATTAACTACAGAGTAGCTGCTGCTTCTCTAAGAAAACGTTCGCTGCAAACATTACTGCTTAAGCTGTCCAAAATTCAGGGGCAAAATACCTTATACCTTATTATAGGACATTTTCGCGTTAACTTAATGTTCGCACTGTTGGAGGGCGACATAATTCCTAATTGAATTTAAGTAAATTTTCGCACAATAGAAGGATTTTTGTCTTTACTTATCCTAATAAAGACACATTTTTCCGACCAATTTTTTTTTTGCTGTCTCAACTCAATCGTGAATAACGGGAACTTCTGTAAACAGAAATAAGGAATCTTGTAATAAGGAAAAATATATATTCACAAAATACTATCCTGCAGATAAAACTAAACACGCAATAAATTCATGCCATACGTTAGTCAGCACATATAGATGTGAACAGTACTTCCCATCTGCTATCAAGGCTATTCGCAGCTTTGTCGCTATTCCACAAGCTGTTGAGCTTTCATCCAGTTCAATCGCGTACGCTGAGTAGCTTGGCGCCGTTTTAGGTCTTTCGGAAATCTTCTTGTCTGCGTTTTTACAACCACTGACAAACCTTTCTGTAGCAACAGCAACCAATGATTTCCACATTTGTCTTCTACAAACCAGGCCTTGAAGATGTTCATCACAGGTAAGGTCTTCGAAGGATGTCTTAGGATTAGTGTTCCTTGCTTGATACGGTTCTTTCCTTTCAGCGTTGATTGTTGCATATGAAACCACCACGGAAGTCGGTTGGTCGAGCTGCAAACCATCGAAGAAGCTCCGGTCTTTAACAAGTAACGGCCCAGACATAGATCTCTTAAAACTTATTACATCAGAGCCTTCCAAGGGTGAAGTACACAATGCTGATCTTGTCAGCCGTGAACGCTTAATCTCACCTTGCGACTTTAACTGAACATTTTCCGTGAAACCACTGAACTGATCCTTTTGTCTACGAAATGCTACAGCACCAGCGCTGGGCCTGATTGCTGGAGGTTTCCTAATTCTCTAAGCTCCAGGAATGCGTTCTTAAAGCGACGATCTCTGTAGCAGTAAATCAATGGATTTACCACAGAGTTTAATTGTGTCAGTGTGTGCGCTATTCAGAAAGCAGAATTTTTGCGAAAGACGGGGAAAATGACTCCCAGAGCCGTTATAACACCGGCAACGACAAAAATTAATGTTAGTGCTCCGGCTACCAAGCTGGTTGACTTGGCAACTTTAGATTCGAGTTTCGCTTGAACAAGAGCAGTGACTTGGTAATTCCAGTTGTTCTACTTTTACGTACCCGTAGGTATACCAGGACATAAAAATAAACGATAGCTTAAAAAGGCCAATATTCCCCCAGCAAACACAATGATAGACCAAATTTCTCTGAACTTCAAGTCAACACCAATTCTCTTCATTACAGCAAAAGGAAGCACTGAGATATTCGTTGCCAGCCAAGCGATTATTACCATCGTCTTAAGGCGGTTGCCTCTCACAACAGTCCTGTAGTCCATCCATTTTCTTATCGCCACATACCTCTCCCAAGCAACCACGTTGAGGCCGTAAAGAGAGGAAAAGGAAAGACAAAGCATCAAGTCTAAACTGACTACCTCTAATGTACAAACATGTTCAAGCGAAAGTGCGTGCACGATCAGTAAGTCAGCAGTGGCAATCATAGGCATAGTGATTGCGCCTACAAGTAGATCCACAATGGCCATGCTGCACAGCACAATGTTCGAGTGTTTTTGCAGTTCTTTCCTTTGCGATATTGCTATGACTATTAATGCATTCAAAACTGTGGTAATTGGCGCAGCAATCTTCGGAATTACGGCTGATGTCGTGGGCAAAGTTTTGTGTTGTAAGTCCCATGTAAAAGTCGGGATCGTTTGGGCAATAAAACGCTGACCTGTTTGAAGAAGAGTTTGTTGAAGAAGTAATCGGTGTTTGTTTCTGCGCCATTTTGGTATCTAATTAAAACTTCCAAGAAAAGAATAATCAAGAGTCTGTCCAGCCTGATCGAGTTCAGTAGATAGATGAGACGAATAATGGGTCGAGGGTTGCCAACCGCTTTTGAGCAAGACGATCTTTGCCGAACATTACGCTTTACGTGGAGTCTTCTCGCTTAAAGAGGAAAAATTCGTTTTCGTGAAAATGTCTAGAAATCTCTAGACATGTCTAGAAATCTACATCGCTAAAGTTTAGGTTTTCTTTTCGAAAGAAAGGTGCTCTTTGGACAGTTTTTCTCAGTGCCAGCCCAAAGAAAACAAGCGACCCCAAAAAGGAACAGGAAAGTACAAAATCTCCGTTGAAGTGGCCTTTGTTTTACCATATTTCAAGACTATTTTAGTAACACTATTGTACTTGGTATCAGATATATTGAAAAGAAAATTTCAGAAAGATTGCAGTGCGTTTTCTTAGAGTTCAAGTTCGCTGGGTAACGTTTTAAGGCCAACAAACACTTCAGTCGACATCTAAACTGCATACAAAGAGCAAAAAGCACCAAATAAAAGAACAATTAAAAAAAGAACACCAAGATAAGAAAAGATGTGTCAGTTTTCTGAGAAACCACTGAATGATTGGAGAAACAATCAATTGTACCTAGATGAAGGTTGTTACAAACATTACCCGCGAAAAAGGTATTCGGTCTTATAACAAATAATTTATACATGTAAGCTTCGGCTGCAAATCATCAAAACAGTATGTTTTGCCCTATAATCGTGCCAATCAATATTTTTGAATTTTTACCTCGGGCGACTTATAATAATGCTAGCACGTTAAGAAATTTTTTAAGACCAACGAAAAAGAAATGCGAGAAAAAAATCCAGACCAACGCAACGGAAGTTGAAAAAAAATAGAAAGGAAGAGTTAATTCGCGGGGGGAAAAAAAGCGAGTGAGCGAGTATATTGAGATCCGCAGTTGCGTTACTAGCACTTCAATTTGGAAAAAATAAAATCGGCGTCCTTCGACGTATTAGCATACTTATTAAACTTTTATTTGCTGTGTTGGATAGCTTTTGGAATAGCCTAAGGACAAACGGCCATCTGCAATATTTATTTCATTTTTTATTGCCTGTATTCCAAAAAAGCAGGTTGCTCGAAAATAAATAAACAAACAAACACGCAAAAACAAACCAGCAAAACGAAACAAATGAACAAATAATTCCTTTTGCACTTGAATATTGATTAACAATTCGGACTAACGGAAAGTACCGCTTTTAAATAGGCGACTTTTGATAGAAGTAGTATCGACGGCTTAGCAGAAGATTCAAGCTCCTTGGGAACAATCTAGATTCTAGCTAGGTCGGGTCAGTATATTTCTAGCAACATACTTGTAGAAAAAAAAATTAACCTATGTTTAAGCCAAGCATGCAGAGGGGCATTTCGACGTTGATGAGGTAAAGGAATGCAAACTGTCTTGTTACTCGTCATCATTTCAACGAGAAGGGAACGTGATAGTGGAAATGGTTTTAACCTGATCGTGCTGACAGGAACAAAACTTGCCGTGCTATATGCCCTATCTTTGTAACTAACGCAAAGTTTTTGGTTAAGGTTTTGATAACATTTTAAGATCTTTTTGACAATTTTTTCATGGCCTCCGTTTCAACGACCAGTCAAATGTAAGAACTGAAAGCTGAAGAAGAGTCGCAAGCTTAGACGTGTGGCTTAACAACCCTGCCTTACAATTCTTTCATGTTAATGGGCCAATTGACCTGGTTGCAAAAATAAATGTGAAGGAGGTGATAAGAAAAGCCAAAACCTAGTAGACAACATTTTGCAAGAAAGCTAACGGTACAGCAGCGCTGTAACATTTATGGGTAACGACTTTTGAGTCTAGGAAATAAATACAGATGTGTCATCACTTATATATAACTTTTTTGTGATTTTAGATTTAACGGCCTTGGGTGTAAAGGTTTAGGACATGCGTAGTATACGAAAGTAGCTTCGCTTTAATTCAAATGTCATAAACAAAATTGGGTTTTCCTTAATTCCAGTACGCTTTCAGCTTTTCAAAGAATACCAAACATATGGGCAGACATAGCCTCTTTACATACATCATTAAGAAGATGAAGACATCACCACCTCGGCATATCAAAGTTTGGAAAATATATAAATAGTGTTTGCTGTTGCGGATCTAGGGTGAGGCCCGACCGAACACCACACTCTTGCCAGCGGTCGTCGTTCATTTAAGTGACTCCATGTACCAATAAATATCGACTTTTTATCGACAGCTAATAGGCTTAGTTGGATCCTGAAGTTATGATTAAACTGTGAATTGATTTTTACTTGCTGCATTACTTGTACGGATCGTTATTCTTTATTTCGTCTCCGTGTCTGTCTCCCACACGAAAATCGCTATTGTTTTGAAGTTTTAATCAATATAATGGGTTATCATTATACCATTTGTTGGCTGTATTGGTGGCACAGAAATAGATAGCACGTATCTGTGCACTTTTAAGTACTTTCTAATTTTATTTCCACCGCTCTTTTCGTTATGGTGTGATAGCAAAGTCCATTCACTAAAATAAGGTACCAGCTTCAGCCTTTTAGTAAAGAGATCAAGTAAACACCAACGGTACCGACACATTAAATAAAGCAAAAAGAATACGGCAACAGATACATTTTCAAACAATGGAACTTTACTGATTAAATTTGCCATTTTTATTTATTTCTCTTTACATCTGAAATAAATATTCTTAGTTTTTATATTTTTTGAGAATTTAGAATAGTAACGGTTGAGACAGAATAATTTTCCCTGAAAACCCATGAAAAAAATGATTGTTCCATGGCATAAAACGGGAATATTGTTGTCTTGAAAAAGGCGCCAAAACCTTGATGAGGTGTCGCAGTGTTGGATAAACGCTGGATAAACGAAAAGAAGTTCCATTTTCTCTCAATTTTCAATCTTCTTTGTCACCGAACAATGTTCAGTGGCTGTACTGTCTTTAGCTACTAACTCAAATTTACATGTAAGTCGCCTCACACAACTGACTTGCGTGATTGCTTTTCTTTTCTTTGAAAACTCTTAAAGACCCTTTAAATTTGGTTGCTCAATATAATAGGTTATCATTAAACCTTTAATCAACTGTATTGGTGACCCAGGAACAGCACGTGTTTGAAATTAAAAAACCGAGAGATCGAAGACTTAAGCATGCATTGACAGTACTTTGTAATTTTGATATTTCTATGTATTTTTTTATTTATTTATTATGTGAAAGCCACTGAAATAAACTTAGCACTTGGCAAAAAAAAAACCCTTATTATTATAAACAATCTCAATAAGCATCATCTGCAGCATATAAAGGTTTGTGATTAGCTAGTTTACAATGAAATATCACATTAAAACGTTTCCAGTTTAAAACGTTCAATTAAGGGATAAAATAAGCACCACGATACAGTAAATAAAAGAAGAAGGGGAAAATACATTACATTTAAAACAGTTTATTTAAGAAGAAACAAAAAATATATATACATTAAAAAAAACTTTCTGAAAGGGGAAATCGTGAGGTTATCCCTACACATGTAAGAAAAAAGTATTTTTGAGCTAAAGATTGGAACATTGCTGACTCAATTTCATATGTTTGACTTTTTCTTTCTTTCTTTCTTTGTATTTGAAGTACTGGAAAACAATATGCGAAATGACACAGCCTTAGCTTTGTAGCGGCTGGTAGTACTCTTCGCACTGCATCTTCCCCATAACCTACGTCACAACATGCCGCTGACACCTGTTGCGAGCCTACAATGACAAAGCCCAAACAGCGGGAAAATCCCAATTTCAAACCCAATTTTTTCGTGAATAGCACGTTTCGAGTTATAATAATTACCAAAACTTGATTTTATATGTCCAAGACTTCCAAAGGAAACAATAAAAACAAAGTCTATTTTTGGGCTTCAGCTCTCCTTTAAGGCCCCATTGACATGGAGAAAAGTTGTCTTAAGTACTCGAGACAATCCCCCCCCGCCCACCCCCTGAGACAACTTACCTAGCGTTTATATGATAAGAAGTTGGCCGGGCTGATCAGGAGGTAAAGTTGACCCTCGAATATTATTCCGAAATCTTACTTTGATATTCTTGACCTCCATACGCCCTTTCCTTCAGAATTTTTCGTTGATTTCATCACTGTAGCCTCTGTTTGTCTAATATTTTCTCCTTCAGTATGCATTTGTTGATTGACTCGTTTTTAAGCCAAAAACCAGACGTTACGTGACACGTGGCACGCAAAAAGTCGTCCCGGGTAGGCGAGACAAAGTGTTTATATGAGAAAAAGTTGTCCCGCCTACCAGGGTTACCCTACATGCCGAGGTGAGACAACTCGCCCCCTTAGTTGTCTCGCTTCCCCGAGATGAGTTGGTGATCTCATGTAAACGGTTCGTTCAACGTTTCAAAGAAACAGGTGACAAATTAGCTCGCCCACGGTAACTCGGGGGAAGGGTTCTCTCGGGTACCCGAGATCATATAAATGGGGGCTAAGACTGCGGTTCTTGATAACACAGGTCTTGTAGTGCACAAACGGAGGGTGCAATTGAGTAATCGGGTTTGGTCTATATGAAGGCGCACTGGGTAAACAATAATTGCAAATAGACAAATGACAAGTTGCGTAGTGCCCAACTCATGATTAATTTCACAGCAACCCCGTGAAAAATGATTGTTCTGTAGGATAAAAAAGGAAAATTATTGCCATGATGCCAGCTTGAAAAAAGGCGCCAAACCCTTCATGAGGTGCAGTGGTGTTTCTTAACAAAGATGAAAGATCAATGACCAAAGCTGCAAACACCACAAACGAAAAAGAAGTTCCATATTTCTCTCGATTTTCACTTTTCTTCACCTAACAATACTCAATGGTTGTACTATCTTTAGCTGCCAAATCAAATGTACTTGCATGTCGGCTTATATATAAGATTCACGTGATTTATTTCCTTTTTCTTTGAAAACTCTTGAGGAACACTTTACATTTGGCTGCACAATACAATATGTTATCATTAAACCCGTTATCAGCTATATTGGTGACACAGGTAGCGCGCACGTATTGATACATATTACATATACATATACACGTATTGGCACAGGTACAGATAACATTGCACGTATATGAGATTGAAAAATCAAAAGATCGAGGGTTTAAGCATGCATTTACAACGCTTTGTAATTTTGATATCTATATACAGATTTTGTTATCTCGTTATGGTATGAGCCCCTGTAAAGTAACGCAGTACTTATCGCAAACTCTCTCCTGTAAACGTTCCCAATAAGCATCATCTGCAGTATTTAAAGGTGTGTGAAAAGCCAATTTACAATAAAATATCACATTAAACACAGCCTTGTTTCCAGCTTCAAACGTTTAAAGGAGTCTCACAGCAATTTTCCAATGTTCTTCATCACAAACTTGGTTAATTTAAATCAAAGTACCTTGCTCATACATGAATTGCTTTTAGACCATCAAGGGAACAATATCAGATAACTTTTCAAACAAAAACAATCCAAAATTAGGTTTTAGAGATTTCATCTGAGATACAAGAGCAGAAACTTGAAAAATTCTGCCAGAAGTTTTCAAGTTGGACGCCATTTCTATCTTGGCCATCCCTACGCAGACGTACTTATTACTAGTTTCGCATGAGCTAGAAATATATTTTAACAATACTGGACCATTGTTTTTAGGCTTCTACGGATAAAAAATGCATCTTTTGGCTTTTCACAGTGATACTAAAAATTGATGGGACTGCGCCTTTAATAAAGAGATAAGACAAACACCTAAGATGCAGTAAATAAAATAAAAAGAGATAGATTTTCGAAAATGAATATTGGAACTTTACTTCGACTCATTTTTATATGTTTGATTTTTTAATTTATTTAAAATAAATATTCTTGGCGTCAATAGTTCTTTCAGAATTTAGAAAATTTAAAAGTTGACTCAATTTCAAGTGCTTTGGTAAGCAAACCGTTGCGTTGGTGCTGAAAGCTCAGCAGTAGAAAGCAGGTAATATCATAACTCTTCTACCCACTATTTAACCAACAATTTGATGTGTTGTGTGCTCAAATATAATACTGGTTTTTTCTTTTGTTCTTGTTGTTCAAATACTGTTTTAGTGTAAACTCTTATAATCACAAAACTATATGATAATCTCGATTGCACCGTTTTATATGCATTTTACAAGCTGGAAACCATGTAGAATTATTGTTCTTTTGAAAACCAGAAATTAACGTACAAAGGAAAGGTATTATTCATATGCGTGTTGTAAAAGGCCCCAAAATCTTATGGCGCTAAAACCATATGGCAGGTCGCAGTGTTCAATAAATAAATATGAGCAGAATGTTTTGGATTAGATCTGTAATTATCGCTTCTGGTACATTTCATCATCGAAGTCTTCTAAAGATACTCCTCAACATTGGTGTGAGCGGGATGAAGTTGACAATTCCGTCATTTAAATGTTAGATATTTGCAGTGAAGGCTAACCTTAACATGTTCAAATGGAACCTGACAGATAACCTCTGTAAATCCCAAAGACAACTATAAATTGGGTAGGAAGATTACCAGCTTCATTTTGTTATGTTTCCCTGATTATTCGCTGGTATATTTGTGACGGGGAGGTGTGAAGACCATCCATTTTTGGGTTTAAAATTAGCCATTTGGGAATGTTTTGTTTTCGAAATTTTCAGGTGGACTTTTTTGGGGTTCGACGATTCTGGCAGCACATTTTTGAGGGTCGATATACGTAGACATACGTACCTCAGAATTCTCATTGTTATGTCACATAAATTGTATCTGTTTGGTTTATTAATAGAGACAATTCTGCTTTCACGCCTGTCAGGTGCATGGTGAATAAAGAAAGGTAAAATCATATAAACCGTCTTGGACTCACTTGCTGTTTCTTTTTTTGGTATGAAGATTTGGCCTCATTCGCACTTCTCCCGTTACTAATATACCTGAGTGCGCTCACCACCCCCCCCCCCTACCTATTTATATGCCTGAGCAGGGAAAGAACCGGAATAAGGCCCCTTGTCTAAGAAAATAGCTCTGACATGACCCAGTTCCTTTAACCATTCTTTGCATGCTTGAGACAACAAACTTCTTTGGCAATGTTAAAACTTAGCTTTATTCATTCGATTCGCGTACAAATAGAAAGGCAGTATTTAATTAAAATTTAATTAAAATTAAAATGCAACTATTAATTTTTGTTCCTCTTAGTTTTTAGTTTTAGTTTTCCGTGTGGAACGGAGCTGCCGTTTCTCTTAGCATCTGTTGCCTCGCACCACTCTATATCCGGGACAACATCTGTAGAAACGGGCATCATACCCTTTTCTTCCACAGCAGCGTGGCCATCTGCCTGATTTACGCACCACGTTTCCAAGGCAGCACATGTAGAAACGGGCATCATAGCCTCTTCTTCCACAGCAGCGTGGCAATCTGCCTGATTTACGCACCACGTTTCCAAGGCAGCACATGTAGAAACGTGCATCATACCCTCTTCTTCCACAGCAGCGTGGCAATCTGCCTGATTTACGCACCACGTTTCCACCGCAGCACATGTAGAAACGGGCATCATAGCCTCTTCTTCCACAGCAGCGTGGCCATCTGCCTGATTTACGCACCACATTTCCACCGCAGCACATGTAGAAACGGGCATCATAGCCTCTTCTTCCACAGCAGCGTGGCAACCTGCCTGATTTACGCACCACGTTTCCAAGGCAGCACATGTAGAAACGGGCATCATAGCCTCTTCTTCCACAGCAGCGTGGCCATCTGCCTGATTTACGCACCACGTTTCCACCGCAGCACATATAGAAACGGGCATCATACCCTCTTCTTCGACAGCAGCGTGACCATCTGCCTGATTTACGCACCACATTTCCACCGCAGCACATGTAGAAACGGGCATCATACCCTCTTCTTCCACAGCAGCGTGGCCATCTGCCTGATTTACGCACCACGTTTCCACCGCAGCACATATAGAAACGGGCATCATACCCTCTTCTTCCACAGTAGCGTGGCCATCTGCCTGATTTACGCACCACATTTCCACCCCAGCACATGTAGAAACGGGCATCATAGCCTCTTCTTCCACAGCAGCGTGGCAACCTGCCTGATTTACGCACCACGTTTCCAAGGCAGCACATGTAGAAACGGGCATCATAGCCTCTTCTTCCACAGCAGCGTGGCCATCTGCCTGATTTACGCACCACGTTTCCACCGCAGCACATATAGAAACGGGCATCATACCCTCTTCTTCGACAGCAGCGTGACCATCTGCCTGATTTACGCACCACATTTCCACCGCAGCACATGTAGAAACGGGCATCATACCCTCTTCTTCCACAGCAGCGTGGCCATCTGCCTGATTTACGCACCACGTTTCCACCGCAGCACATATAGAAACGGGCATCATACCCTCTTCTTCCACAGTAGCGTGGCCATCTGCCTGATTTACGCACCACATTTCCACCCCAGCACATGTAGAAACGGGCATCATAGCCTCTTCTTCCACAGCAGCGTGGCAATCTGCCTGATTTACGCACCACGTTTCCAAGGCAGCACATGTAGAAACGGGCATCATAGCCTCTTCTTCCACAGCAGCGTGGCAATCTGCCTGATTTACGCACCACATTTCCACCGCAGCACATGTAGAAATGTGCATCATAGCCTCTTCTTCCACAGCAGCGTGGCAATTTGCCTGATTTACGCACCACGTTTCCAAGGCAGCACATGTAGAAACGGGCATCATAGCCTCTTCTTCCACAGCATCGTGGCCATCTGCCTGATTTACGCACCACGTTTCCACCGCAGCACATATAGAAACGGGCATCATACCCTCTTCTTCCACAGCAGCGTGGCCATCTGCCTGATTTACGCACCACGTTTCCACCGCAGCACATGTAGAAACGGGCATCATAGCCTCTTCTTCCACAGCAGCGTGGCAATCTGCCTGATTTACGCACCACGTTTCCAAAGCAGCACATGTAGAAACGTGCATCATAGCCTCTTCTTCCACAGCATCGTGGCCATCTGCCTGATTTCCGCACCAGGGTCCCATAGCAGCACATGTACAAACGGGGGTTGTAGCGCCTTCCGGCACAATACGAGTACCAGCTGAGCAAGCGACGCTCTCTAGTTTCCATCTCGTTCAGTCCTGTTCATAATTAATGAAGAGCGAGCAGTACGTAAGTTAAAGTGCAGACTAAAATTAGGTAAAATGTGACAGTGGATTTTTGCCTTATATTCATGTTAGTGCCTTCCTGTTGATGGCCACTCTAACACGAAAGGAAATGTTCAACCCAGTCACGCCAAATTAAATGCACCAATACTTTTTTTTCATCTTGGTGAGAAACAAAAGTACCGATAAGGAGCGTTAGGGAGTAGGTCGTACTTCAGGTTTCCATTTACGAACTAACTCCAAAGTCCTAGCCCCTCATACAGAATAAAAATAATAAACCTTACGGCAGGAAATTACTAGTCAATGGCTCCTATTTGAGTGGCCACTGTTTAGGATTTCTACCGCGGACTAAACAAAACAAAAGAAAAAGAAAGCGCCTTGTTAATCAAAATAAGTATTACCCCAGGAAAGTATAGTGTTCAGTTGTTTTGGTCGTAAATTACTTGTATTTCATCTACGTATCATTAACAAGTTAGATTCAAATTACATGACTTAAGAACCCAAAAATTCTAACCCTATATCTTACTTTGAACCCATAACCTTACCCTGCGTCGAGTTTGAATTCAGGCCAAAAAAAAGAAAAGACTTCTGGGAGTACAAATTAATGTTTAGTGGACGATAATTACCACTAAAATACAAGAACGTGTTTCTACTTTTTGGGAAAAAAACTCTCTGATGTAATTAGAACAGTTCATGAAAGACGATTCTGACTTATGAGCGTGTCGAGTGCTTGTTGCTATATTGTACTATCAGGACGAGAAAAGTACCATTTAAAAGCCAATTGTTCCGACGAAATTAATGTGTCACCAAGATAAGAGAAGCTTAACATGTTTCACTGCACGAGTCTTGAGACAAAGTTGATAAATATAAAATCGTGACGTTTTTCCTACTAAAAATATACACTCCTAAAATAAGGTTGCCTTTTAGTCAATCATTTAGAAAAAAGATATATATTGGCCTTAGCTTTGGCGTAGAACACTTGCTCCAGTAGCATTAGCTAAACTTCAAAACCAGCTCAGTTCTAAATATTGTTGTAGCATGACAGTAAGGCGTAGTCGTTTATAGTTGCATTACGTTTTTACTATTATTGTTAGTTTAATATATCGGGATACGGAAATTTAAGCTCAAAACTTTGATCCTCTCTCTTGAAATGTCCTAACGCCTTTGCTCGCGAATAAAACTGTCCAATGGAACTGTTAGGGAAATGGTAAAGTTGATTTCTTTTTACTCTTTAATGGCTCAAGTGTGTGCAGGTACCTTTGAATAAGGTAGCTACAAATGTCTTCTAAATAACAAAAAAAAGGTGTTATGGTTTGAAATATCAAAGCAGCCATGGCTCGAGAACTAGAATTAAAGTCAGCTCTAGTGTATTGGAGTAGGTTGGTTATTCCAGTTGCATTATGTTTATCATACCATAATCCCTCTCTTCATTTTCTTCATCAAAGAAATCGTTTTCGTGCCAATCGTCCGTTTCTTGGTCTCCAGCAGGTTGTACGGCACTGCTTCCCTTCAGCTCTTCATCTTGAGACAGTGTATCACTATTCGTGCAGAGAACGATGGACAAAGCTGCACAAAGAAGAAGAGAAATCATACCCATCTTCCACATGTTTTTTGTACGTGTCTGTTGGAGTACTGGGCTCAATAGCTGGTGACCCGACTGCTTTTACATTTCACTTGTTTGGTTAATATGGTCTTTTACAAGGGCGTTACCGAGCTGAGAAAGACAGGGCTCCCTTGTCAATCAAAATCAGCGGTACAAACACTTGACATTTTGCAGCCAAAGGGATCTTGAATCCCGTTAGTGCTTCCTTACACATACCAAAAATTCCCATATTCTATGCTAATACAATATTGCCATTTATATGAGAAAAAATAGAACGCTTTCAAGAAAGCATCATTCGAAATTGTTTTCCCATTGCTTTGATTAGTTTGAATTTTCTTTGATCAGTTTGACTTTTTCTTAGTTTTAACGAAAAGTGTTAGCTGGCAATACTGCAGCTTTTAAAAGCGTGATTAGCGAGCTCAGAAAGACAGGACTCGTTTGTCAATCAAATGCCAGTGGTACAAATACTTTAATTTTGATAGCCAATGGGGTCCCGAATTCCACAAGTACTCGTTCTCAATACAAAAAGGCCCATATTATTCGTAAAAATTTTTCTGCCAGCAGAAAATAATAAGTGTCTTGAAAACGTTAATCGTATAACTTCGACAAACAGTGATTTTCTGAATTGCTTTATTTTTTTGGCGTAAGTTTTTATCTGTCTATGATGCAAAAAAGGGATGTGGATGGGCATGGGCATGGAATAATTTGCCATAACAACATCGAGCTCAAAAATACCAACGACGCATAAGATAAAGGAATAACCGATCCGCTGACCGGGAGATTCCGTGGCATGTTGATGCTTTTTTGCTTGTCTGGTTGTTTATTGATGTTGATGTTGTTGTTGTTGTTGTTGTTTTAATTTCTGCAGGGAGAGTTTGGTGTTTTATTTCACCAATATGTTTCTCCGCCTCTGTTAATCGTTAATCAACCATGAAGTTTGATCTGATTCTATAACTTTCTTTCTATTGTCAGGGCCATTGTCAGTCTCTCTTCTCGCAAATTTTTCTCGTATAAATCACGGCTTTTCATGACTAGTATCTCTTGTTAGGCTGATAATTGAAAGCATCTTCTTTACCACTCACTCTTAAAAGTTTGAACCTATCATTTGGTCTACATTTCAAGAGGCATAGCCGAGATGAGTTATGAACTGTGTCTGGATGACCGATAAATAATAGTAGGATCTTGTTGCGAAGCAGCCGGCAAGAGTTAATGGAGCATAGATTTCATTCAATTCTACGTATATACGAATTGATAAATATAAACTACGAGCAGTCTCTGCTTTCCGCTCCAGGATAGTCGAGGAAAATGAACAGCGAGCAAGCGTTAGCCCAGGCCATTGAACACCTGCTAAACGCAGTTCTAATAGATCATGCGCTGTTTTTCATAACAAATCACGCAATCAAAATTCAATATAATTATATTGTACCGTTTTTAGCAGGGTGCTGGTAAAGCTACTTACGTTGAGCACTCTAAGGTGACTCTCTTGACTGTGTAGACTTCTTGATCTCACGGACCTTACCTTTAGCATTCCAAATTTCATCAACATTATTCTCCTGTGGTCAATCTTCGATTACCACTCTCAAAGTAAAATATTACAATGGCTTCTCTGATCGCCGGCCTTAATAGTACAATTTTTTAAATTTGTATTTCCTGTGTCCTTTTTATGCATCTCTTGAATAACAATCGCCAATGGACAGAAACCACAAAAGGGTGAATTCAATGTTCCAAAACAGAATTTCCAGTCACATCAGCAAGATCAAACATTGCACCATCCAAGATCTCTGATTTAAAATTGTGATCAAAACCAGAAATCGACTGTTCTTATCGACTGTGTATGCTTCACAATCAACACAAGCACAATCACGATATGCTCCTGAAAACCACATCGTAAGAACACCACGCTGTTCGATGTGAACTAGTTAAGGAAGCATTCATTTTTCATTTCTTAGAAGCGGAGGGTGGGCTGGAGGAATTCAGGGTAGGGTCATAAATTTTTTACCCAACCAAAAGGGAGGTTCACCATAAACCTGACACAACATAGAGGGGGGTAATTTCATTTTTCATAGTAGACAGGTTGATATGAGAGAGTGATCTCTGAACTCATGGCATTGTGGTGATAGTTTGAATGAGCATTTTGCCACTGTACTGAAATAAGCTCAAGCCTGCACTTCATAAACACAACCCTTGAAACACCCCCTGACGCAAAATACAGCAACAACGTATTTAGCTGAAACAAAATGTAAAACAACTAAAGTCTGATTCAAAAAAAATAAAATATTTTCCTGACTCAGAATGCAATAAGAAAGTTTTAAACTGTGAGGGAGTGCGCATGTCTCCACGTGGTTAGACGGCTTTTCCGAGCTTTCTCCATTTTCTCAATTTTATACGAATTAATTGCAAACTTTTAAGCTTGGCTTATATCAAAGCTTATTTATGAGCAAACAAGCTAGATCTAAATCCAAAAAACAAGAGATGTCGAGCGACTCCGGAGCTGATTCTTCGGCTCAGTAAACTCGATGACATCCTCACCAAGATGGACGTCCTGATTCAGGCGAAGGACCAAATGCTATGCAAGCTAAACAAGGTCGAAGAAACACAAAGCACTTTAGTAAAGGAGGTGGACGAATTAAAACAGAGTATTGCAGCGACAAACCTTAAAATTCAGGAGTCGGAGGCTAAATTGGCAACAAAAGCGGATCAAACAGAGGTGGACACTCTCAAGAGTAAGCTGGAAGACCTGGAAAATCGCTCCAAACGGAACAATGTTGTTGTATGGGGTGTCAAAGAACGATATGAGAAAGATTTCGCGTCAATGGAAGAATTTATTGAGAAGGAGTTACTTGTCAGTCACATGCAGTTGGAAGAGGGAATTGAGGTGATGAGGGCGCATAGAACCAGACTGAAACATAATCCGTCGACATCTGATACACCGAAGCCGAGACCAATTCATGTCTGTCTCCTGCGGTACACAGACAAAGTTTACATCCTCAAGAATGCTGCGGCCAAACTAAAGAACAACAAGTACAAGGAATCTTCTATTTTTATATCCGATGATGTCTCGAAAAGTGTTCGGATGGAGCGCGCGGAACTGAGAAAAAACCATTTACCAAATATAAAAGAGAGAGAAAATGTGCTTTATGCCTTCATTCCGTGGAGTGTTCCAGCTCAAATATTATAAAAAGAAGATGGCACTGAAAAACCAAAATCATTTTCACTATCGAACGTGTAAGTTGAGTAATGACATTGGAGAGAAGAGTGTTTTTTCTAAGAATATAAAATTATTCATACTATTAAAACGCTAAGCTCGAATACAAATCTTAAACGAGAAATTGGAGGGCTCGGCGGAAGTGTACTGGGAAAACCTAACGGTGGTAAGTACGCTTTCGTCTGTATGTTTGTGTGTGGTTTGTCGTCTGTTTGTGTTTATATGTTTTGCAGAATTCGACATTTTTCACAGATTAAATATTTATAAATGTTACAAGCACGTTAATGCAATGAAAATGTTTTCAATAACATCTACTCTCTCGGGAACAACTAGCCCACAGGCCGTTAATGGATAACTCTAAGTTTAAGCCAGACAGCCTGAAATTGATTTCGCTGAATGTCAGAGGCCTCGGCAACTTTCGAAAACGTAGAGCAATTTTTACTTGGTGTCGGAAACAAAAAGCAGATGTAATTTTTCTTCAAGAGACACATTCAACAAAAAACTGCGAGGCTCAATGGAAGAAGGAATGGGGCTCCCTAATTATCTTCTCACCTGGGACTTCTAATGCGAGGGGTGTCGCTGTGTTAATTAAGAATAAATTGGATGTTGTTATCCAGCAAGAATTATCAGATTCCAAAGGCAGGTTGTTATCCCTAAACGTCAAAATCACGGACAAAAACTACCGTCTTATAAACGTTTATGGTCAGAATAAGGACGCAGAGGCAATTTGTTTTTATCAAAATTTGTCGTCAACTTTACGACTGCTGGAGCTAGACGGGGACGATAATGTTATTATAGGTGGAGATTTCAATTGTCCCTTAAATCCTTCCATGGACAAAAAGGGCGGGATTTTAATCCCACGGCAGCATGTGATTAATTCAATTGAAGATATTCAAAATGAGTTTAGTCTCCACGACATTTGGCGCATTAAGAACCCCAATACTCGTAGCTTTACGTGGAGCAAAATGTCTCCATTTGTTTTCTGCAGACTCGATTACTGACTGATCTCAGATAATTTGCATGATTTAGTTTCAAAAGTTGACATTCTAGCTTCAAGTAAAACTGATCACTCGCCGATAGTATTAGAGCTCGAGGATATTCAAGAGGGCTACAGAGGACCAGGATTTTGGAAGTTAAATACTTCTCTACTGACCAGACCAGACTATGTGGACATGATAAACAACGAATTGCCAATTTGGTTAGAGGAAGCGAACGACTTGTCAAGTACTAGATCTAAATGGGACAGGATAAATTTCAAGATTAAAACGAGTTCAATCGCTTATTCAAAAAAGGTATCAAAGGACAGTAAACAGCAGGAGGAAGATATTAATTTTAAATACCAAAGCGCGTTAAAACGTCTTCAGGAAAACCCAAATGACGAAACAAGACTAGAAGCAGGAAATCTAAAAAATGAGCTCGAAGCTCTGTATGATAAAAAAGTTGAGGGGATTATCATCCGATCCCGAGTAAGATGGCATGAGCATGGGGAGAAAAATAGTAAATATTTTCTAAATTTGGAAAAACGAAATAGCATTAAGAAGCATATTAGAAAATTATATGTCAGTGGTACGATTTCCACGAATCCTTTTGAGATAATGGACGCTCAAAATCGTTTTTACAGCAAGTTGTACAGTAAACAAACCATTAATTTGGATGGTGAAGACACCAAGATATTTTTTGAAAACTCCAACATTTTAAGACTCTCAGACGAATTGAGGGCGTCTTGCGAAGGGAAAATAACTTTACAGGAGTGCGAAAATATTTTAAGTTCTTTTCAAACAGGTAAAACGCCCGGGAATGATGGACTCCCCATAGAATTTTATAAAGCATTTTGGCCTTTAATAGGTAAATTGATGACTGACTCGTTTAATGAAGCCTTTGATAAAAAAGAAATGTCTTCTTCACAAAAGCAAGCTACCATCACACTTATTGAAAAGAAAGGAAAGGACAGAAACTATTTAGAAAATTGGAGACCTATATCATTAATAAATGTGGATGCCAAGATTGCTTCCAAGGTAATTGCGGCGAGAATTATGAAGGTCCTTCCTGAAATTATTCATGCCAATCAGTCGGGATATGTGAAAGGAAGATTCATAGGTGAAGCTGCGAGATCAATTTTAGATGTTATGGATTTCACAAAAAAAGAAAACATACCTGGTATATTACTCTTCATTGATTTTGAAAAGGCCTTCGACAGTGTTGACTGGAATTTTATTTTAAAATGTCTAGATGTGTTCGGCTTCGGACCAAATCTTGTCCGACGGGTAGAGACATTCAATAGAAACATATCTAGTTGTGTTGAACAACGGGACCTGTA
Organism: Siderastrea radians; assembly: GCA_964017195.1. NCBI lineage: Eukaryota > Metazoa > Cnidaria > Anthozoa > Scleractinia > Rhizangiidae > Siderastrea > Siderastrea radians. The sequence continues at coordinate 29,902,781 of OZ024893.1, forward strand.
CACCGTATTTTGAATTACAAAGAGGAGTTAGACAAGGGGATCCGTTTTCGCCGTATTTATTTATTATCGCAGCTGAGATTCTAGCAATTGCCATCCGGAGCAAACCTAATATTCAAGGCCTTATAATAGGACAAGATGAATTTAAGTTAGTGCAGTATGCCGATGACCTCACTATGTTTGTGCCCGATCTTAAGTGTGCCCAATGGGTTTTTCGTTTACTTGGTCAATTTGAATCCTGCTCTGGCCTGAAGGTTAACTATTCCAAAACTGAAGCCATGTGGATTGGTTCGTCTAGACAAAACACAGAGACACCTCTTGGTTTAAAATGGTGCAACAGCGTTAAGGCCCTCGGGATTGTCTTCACGTATAATGAGGTGGATTCGCTGCAGAAAAATGTTTATGATATTAAAGTAAAAGATAACCGAATGCAGACAAGGCTATGGAGTTGCCGGGGTCTCTCATGATCACTGTATGGCAAAGTCACGATTATCAAATCACTTCTGATTCCAAAAATGTTGTATGTGTTTTCAATTCTGCCAACCCCTGAGGATTTCATCAAACAACTCAATTCCATCATTTATTATTTTCTATGGAAAGGGCCAGATAAAATAGCTTGACTAGCTACAATAAACGATTTGAAACACGGTGGTCTTGATTTAGTAGATATCGAAACCTCAATTAAAGCATCAAGACTGGCCTGGATTGGCAGACTTTTCTTGGCAGGCTCGTTGCCTTGGAAGGCTTATATTAACCACTTACTTGAAGATTTTGGGGGCAAATTTTTATTCAGATGTAATTATGACGTTAACGATTACAAAACCTATTCTAAATTTTACAATGAGCTTCTTCAGTGGTGGGCTGATTTTCGGGCCTCTTTTTCAACAAAGCCTCCCGTTTCCGAAAGTCTAGTCTGGAATAATAAAAACAATAAAATAGATGGTAAACCAATATATTATCCAAACTATGTAAAAGCTGGAATTTTATTTTGCCATCATTTACAATTCGATAAAGATAATCTACAATCTTATAACAGTGCAATTGGTGTTGGACTGAGAAATACGAATTTTTTAGTCTGGACAGGGGTACGAAGTGCGATTCCCGCCCACCTAAAGGCTTTGTATTCAATCGAAAAAGAATCAGGAGTGTTAGAATTTTTCTGTGGAGAAAAAATCTTTAACCCAGTAACAAGTAAAAGTAAGCAGTTTTATCACTTGCTAGTGTTCGAAAAAGCAAAACCTTCGAGAGGCTTCAAAAAACTGAAAGAGGGCTTTGACCTTGATGATTTAAGTGTTGCAAATGCCTTTCTTAGTATAAAGTCGCTTTCATCTGAAACTTTTATTAGAAGTTTTCAATTTAAAATCTTAGGCGACATTACCTATACAAATTATCTTTTAGCTAAGATAGGTTATGTTCCTAATACTTTTTGTGAGGCTGGGTCAGAAACGGTTCATCACTTATTTTATGAATGCTCTTTTTCAAATCTCTTTTGGAAACATTTTGAAAATTTCTGGTATACACTCTCTGGTCAGTGTGAGGATTTCACTTTAAAAGATGTTTTGGTAGGCAGATTAGATGAGGAGTGTGATTTGTTAAATTATCCTTTTATTCTTGCAAATCTTCATATTTGGACATGCCGTAAACATAGTGTGACCCCAAATTTCAGAGCCTTTCTAGGAATGGTTGATGTAAAATACAGAACAGAAATGTACAAAGCTGCAAAGAACAATAGGAGAGGAAAATTTCAGGCTAAATGGCAACTGTATATTAGGTACTGTTTAATAAACGAGCAGGAGTGTTTTATCAGGTTTAAAACCACGAGGCGTAGCCGAGTGGTTTTAGACCCGATAAAACACGATCTGCGAGTTTATTGAACGGCTTCAAAAAACGATCTCATAGAATAATGAACTAATGGTGCCATTTTCCCGTGCTATAACTTTATTCCATAGTCTCATCAAGAGAATGTCAAAATCGATCTCACAGAATATAAAGACATTCTTTCATGTTTTGTAGTTCCTATAGTCTTTGAAAAGAATAAAAAGTTTTGTTTAATGAGCTTCGGACCATTTTCCCGTGCTGCTAGTTCATGCTGCTAGATCTGAAAAGAATTATAAGATTAGATGATTTGTATAGTGGAAACTTCATTCAATAGTGAGCTCGATGAGAACATTATGGCTTCGAAGCACAAGCGGACGTTTCGCAAACCCAAAAATGCTGAAGAAGAGAAACAACTGCTGGAAAATGCCGTACCAAAGTCAACACGTTCCGTCAATAAGTGGGCTATGAAGATTTTTTCAGAATGGCAGTCAACAAGAGTAAATAAGAAAGCTTCTGAAGAGCCGAGCAGTTGTACTAATGACACATCACAAATTCAAGACTTGGAAACCGACGTGCTTGATATGACGGCAGAGTCGCTAAATTTTTGGTTAACAAAATTCATAATGGCAGTGTGCAAAGATACCGGGGAAAATTATCCTCCTCGTACGCTGTACAGCATTGTTTCTGTTATATAAAATGTTACCCTCATTAGTATTCTTTATATAAAGAATACTAATGAGGGTAACATTTTATATAAAGAATAGTAATGAGGTATATTACAATCAGCCCCGCTTTCCCCTGGGACTGAAATCAAATGCCGCCACCAGGCTTTTTAGATTGTTGACTATTACCGGTTTTAAACAAGCATCCACGTGACTCATTTGCGTGATGTAATTGGTGGAAATGAGCATTAATTATTCATGAGTTTTTGAATGCTAGAGAGCTTGTTGGGTAAATGCACCTATCACAAATAATATAAGTTGCATATGAAGGTGTTATTGCAAACGAATTAGATATTTGTTATTATTATTATTGATTGTACTGTACTGAAAATAAATCTGGAAATAAAATGTGGAAAAAAAAAGTTTTAAACTGTTAAAATGGGATATTTCGTCCGGACAACCCGAACTTCATCAGTCACGATAGAAATGTGAATATTAAGAAGGGTTATATCGCTTCAGAAGGGTCTCAAGGGGCCTAAAATAGTGCTATAGATGTTGGCTAATTCGAAGACATTGTCTCTATTCAAAGAGGGCTTTCGTAACCGGATCTCAATTGCTTCCCGTATGCGGCGTTTGAACGCGTTGCTTTCCGTGGCGCGAACTTTTGTTTTCCTGGAATCCACCGAATGTCCCGTGAGCTGGCAATGTTTGTGAACGGCTGATGAATCCCTTGAAAGATGTTCCTTAATTCTAGTTTCAAGCACGCGAGAAGTTTCGCCAAAGTATTGTTTGTTGCATTGATCACAATGAATGTGATACACTGTACCACACTTCTTTAGGTTTCCAGTTTTGTCCTTAACATGTATTAATTGTGATCTGAGAGAATTGACAGGCTTGTGGACGACTGTGACCTCGTGTGATTTAAATGCTCTTTGTAGGCGTTCCGAAATACCTTTGATGTATGGTACTGAGAAGTATACTTTCTTCTCGTTGCGGGATTCTTCGGACTCTCTCGTGCCGGATTCAGTGTTGGGTATTGTTAGCATCCAATCTGGATAGTTGTTAGGCTTTCAAAGCTTGCTTAACATGCTGAATTTCCTGTACCCCGTCATCTTCTTCAGAAACCAAGGTCTTAGCTCGAAGTAGCAGAGTCAGTTAACCACAGCTCTCTTATGCTGTAGGTGGTGGTTAGGGTGGAAATTCAGGTACTGATCCGTATGGGTCGGTTTCCGGTACACTGTGACTTTTGTTGAGCCATCTTGATTCACGTGTAAGCAGGTGTTAAGGAATGGGAGTATGCCGTTCTTTTCTTCCTGTGAAGTGAACTGGATGTGTTGAGAGCACTGCGTATTCATGAATTTTAGTCATTGATCAACACATCAAAAAGACCTCGATCCATGGCCACCACTTCATCTTTGACCTTGTTTAATTCAGATTTCAAGCTAGTGAGCTGAGCCAAATGTTTTGACAAAACAGCTACATCACTGTTTTTGGAATATATGAGGTGTAAAATGCTTGCCACCTGCAGCTGGATTTGCACCTTTCTTGAAATCCAATTTCTGTTGCATTGTTCCTACCTTAACATTGATCTCGTATTGTCGGCTTCTCTCTGTCGTGGACTGGTTTCTGAAATAGGTATCTGAATTGTATAAAAGGGCCAGACTGCCTTATAAGACCTGGGTAGAAGTTCCATATATGCCTTCAGTTGATCTTTCACCTTTTGGAGAGGAAATATAGCAAATTGATTTCCTTTTCCATGGTTTGCCAAGTGCTTTGTCGGTCCATGATAAAAAAAAAATTGCCTAGCTTTTGGCAATTCCTAACTATAGTTTTATTTATTTATTAGTCCCCTGCTTTTCCTTTGCTTTTCGAACTGCTAGTGCTACTTTCTTTTTCTGCCCAAGTTGGGGAATATCAGTAGAAAATTTTTAATATCTATCCAAGCATAACAACACTTCAAAGTCAAGACATGCCTATTTCAATGGAGCTGAGACCTTTTTTGAGTCACGAAACGGGAGAGCTTTACATTGAATTTCTGAATGGGGATTGTTCAAGAAAAGGAGAACTGTATGACACAAGTAAACAAAATGGGTGGATATAGGTCCAGAGTCGTTGAAGCGCACACCGCGTCCTTACCCAGGCGGCACACAGCTTCCTTCCCATCACTATCTCTCTATAGGTAACACTCCTGTACACCCCTGAGCACCGGATGATTTCTAACCTTCGTGCGCAGTTACCCAAGCTTTTCGTTGAAGGGAACATTAAATGTGGTGACAATGGCAAAATTGAAGCATTTGCTAAGAAGTAAATTGTTAACCCTGACCGGTGAAAGAATATCTTGAGCACCTTAACAAATATTGAAATAAGCAAAATGTGCGCCAAGAAGAAAAGCGACAGGTAAAAAAATCAAGAAACCCAAGGCTACCAGGACTATAATTGGGAGGCGCTATATAGATCAGGAGACTTAAAAAAGGTGAAGGTTCCAGAGCGCAATAAAATTTAAATAGTTTTCACCACAACTTGTCAAGGAGAAAAATGTCCAAATCAGAAAAACTTCACCTTCTGTCAGCTCACATCAGCAAAGGTTTATGTGAAAGATCTTGACACTAAGTGTCACCAGAGGCTCAGAAAGTGAACATGAATTACTATTGGAATTTGGGGATGCAATCAACTCAGACGAAAATGAAACAAAGGAAAGCGAAATTGGAGACGAAGATGAGTTGCCTGTAGGAGATTGCCTTGGAGATTTGCCTGTCAAATGCTGCAAACTCGAGTGCTGTACCGACCGAGTTCGCAGCAGAACCGACAACAAAGATGAAGTTCTTGAAGGCAAATTTCGTAACATCAACTTTTCGCCTTTCACTAAAATGACAACTGAAAATTCTTTTGAACTTTTTCTTTCCATTTATAGATATTTGATATTTTTTCCCAAGTTCTAAACTTCACTTCTGTCGAACTGAATCGTTTTGCTAAACATGCTAAAAAAAACCTCTTTTTCAAAAGCGACAGTGATCATGCAAATTCCCCCCAAGAAAAACGCCGGTTGCCCAAAAGCGCCGCGCGATTTCCGGCAAAGAAAAGATGGCAGTCTTCATCCGCGTCGGGTTGTCTTGGGACTCCCCTCCCTCTCCCCGCAGAGTCTGTACGGGCGAGCGGGCGTACGCTGACGTCACAACCAAAATTTCTCGGATCAACAGGTTACTAGATTTGCTTAGCAATGGTGCTCCGCTATAGTGGATGTCGGGTTCTTGATCTCGTTGACACACAACTTTTTTCACCGACCCTCCTCCTTTCCACTCCTGCCTCTTTCTTGTATACTGCCTCTTTCTTGCCCTCGAGAGCAATACATATTTAATGAAGTTTGTACTGATATTTATATCGGACATTCAAAATAAAGGCCAAGGCCAAATGTCGAACTTTAGGTGTATCGAAGCAAATGCAAATTAGCAAAAACATTTTTTGTCAATTGCGCAATTTTAAGTGTTTAATTCTCGGCCATTTGATTTTGTGTTGCACGCTTAAATATCACATCGTTTTTGCTGAAATCTGATTTCTTAAAGTTAACGCCTTACTGACGGACAGAAAACAACCTTTTAAGAATGCAGGTCTTGATAACAAGGTCTTGTAGTGCACAAATTTAGGGTACAACTAAGTAATGATTATGCGAAGGCACGCTGGGTTAATAAAAACTATAAAAAGACAAATAACGAGGTGAGTAGCGCCGAGCTCGTTATTACCGTATTTTCCTTATTAAATGCCGGGTCAACTTGGTCAAATTTGAAAGAAACGCCCTCGGCATTTGTTCGTGGTACCGGCGTATATTTGAAACTGAATCGTTATGTCACTGATTCTCATAGAAAATTAGTTATTGCACTAAAAAAGGGTTTATGAACCACTACAGTACTTCAGCTCAATTTATTTTGCTGAGTCGAACTAAAAGAAGTTGGCATAACGTACTCTACACTTTACTGAGCACCCAATGTTCCCGCCTTGATTGAGGCGAAATCGGTGACATTTTGTTCCTGTTCTACCTATACTTTGTGCTATATTTAGCTATAGTTTTAATGAGCCTAAAGTATTAAAAAGCAAAAAACTAAGCCCATCAAAAATGATGGAAAATGTCCCTTTTTCAGAAACGCCGGGTCCCGAATAAACGCCGGATCTAGTTTTAATTTAAGTAAACACCCCCGACGTTTAATCGAGAATATACGGTAATCTCACAGCAATCCCATGAAAAATAATTGTTCTGTAGGGTAAGAACGGAAAAATATTGTTAGGACGCCTGCCCTAAAAATGCGCCAAAACCTCGCTGAGGTGTCGCAATGTTTCTTAACAAAGCTGAAAGACCAAAGACCAAAGCTGCAAACAAGGCAGACGAAAAAGAAGTTCCATTTTTTTTCCTCAATTTTCCATATTCTGTTTCAACGAAAAATATTCAGTGGCTGACTAATGCACTAGATTTGCGTGACTGGTTTTCCTTTCTTTGAAAACTCTTGAGGAATACTTTAAATTTGGCTGTTCAATACAATAGGTAATCATTAAACCCTTTATCAGCTGTATTGGTGACACAGGTAGCGCCGCACGTATTTGATGACACACGAACAGATAGCACTGCACGTATATGAGATTAAAAAATCAAAAGATAGAACACTTAAGCATGCATTTACAATTCTTTGTAATTTAATTGATATCTCTACAGAATTTGTTATTTCGGAATGGTGTGAAACCTATGGAAATTAACTTAGCTCTTGTAGCAAACTGACTCCTGTAAATTATCACAGTAAGTATCGTCTTGAGTATGTGAAGGTGTGTGAAAAGCCAATTTACCATAAAATATCACATAAACACTTTGTCTTGTTTCCAGCTTCAAACTTTTAATAAAGAGATAAAACAAACGCCACCGACACAGTAGTTAAAAAGAAAAAAAAAAGAAGGGATTAATTTTCTAAAAAAACACATTGGAACTTTACTGCGACTCAATTTCACATGTTTGATTTTGTTGTTTTTGTTTGGAATTAATATTCTTGGCGTCAATATTTCTTTCAGAATTTAAGGAACTTAAACGTTGACATAATTTCAAGTGCTTTGAAAAAGTAAGCCGTTGCGTTGGTGCTAAAAGCCCAGCAGTAGAAAGCAGCTTATATTATAACACTTCAACCCCTGAAGATCTCGATTGCACAGTTCCAGTGGTAGTCTGGATAATGACATTCAAATTGAGTGAGAACCCGTTTGCCTTACACGAAAGCGCATTAGGGCCAGTTATGATTATCAATAAACAAACACTGAGGTGAGTAGCGCTCATTTACTCATTTAGGTGAAGCGGAAAGGTGTAATGAAAAAAATAAAGTTCGTGGTGGTTAATATTGCTTACAAGAGTGGAGCGACTAGGAGCATTGATACTCTTGTCCACTCTATTGAAGGAGCCATGAGGCTCGTCAAGGCCGGCAGTTAACTCCGGTTTCCACAGCATGAAGCGACTCTGAGCATCACAACCCCCCCTGGATGGGATGCTAGCCCATCACAGGGTTACTCCCAAGCTTTTATGTTATGATTCCCTAACAGTTAGTCGGTACTCATCTATACACCAGGGTGGAGAGAGACACTGTGGAGTAAAGTTTCTTGTCTGAGGAAACAACACGGTTGTAACAATGCAGGAAACCAAGCCTCGAACCACCGACCTTCTGATCTAGCGATCTTCATATCAAACGTCCTACGCGATGACCAAAGCACTACCCCACCTCCTCTTTGTAGGGTTAGCCTCATCATTTTGTTAGGTTTCGCTGATGGTTCGCTGCACAAGTACTTCTTATTTTTGCACCCGAGCAGAAAGAGAACCCGAAATAAAACTTCTTATCTAAGTAAGCAGCTCTGACAGGACCTAGTTCCTTTAACCATTCTTTGCATGTTTGAGTCAACAAACCTTCATTGGCAGTATTAAAACTTAGCTTTATTCATTCGATTTGCCTACAAACATATAGGCAGTTAGTAAATTAAATTACAAGTAGTTATGCCATTTTATTTGTTTCTTTCAGTATTTACTTTTAGTTTTCTGTGCTCATGGAACGGGCCGCGGTTTCTTTTAGCACCTCCTGCCTGACACCACTCTATATCCGGGACAACATCTGTAGAAACGGGCATCATAACCTCTTCTTCCACAGCAGCGTGGCCAAATACCTGATTTAGACACCACGTTTCCACCACAGCACAAATAGAAACGGGCATCATACCCTCTTCTTCCGCAGCAGCGAGGCCATATACCAGATTTAGACACCACATTTCCACCACAGCACATATAGAAACGGGCATCATACCCTCTACTTCCACAGCAGCGTGGCCATATGCCTGATTTAGACACCACATTTCCACTGCAGCACATATAGAAACGGGCATCATACCCTCTTCTTCCACAGCAGCGTGGCCATATGCCTGATTTAGACACCACATTTCCACTGCAACACATGTAGAAACGGGCATCATACCCTCTTCTTCCACAGCAGCGTGGCCATATGCCTGTTTTAGACACCACGTTTCCACCGCAGCACAGATAGAAACGGGGGTTGTACGGCCTTCCGCCACAATACGAGCTGCCCCACAACCAGCGACGGTCTCTAGCCTCCATCTCGCTCAGTCCTGTTCACAATTAATAAAGAGAGAACAAACTCAAACGTTAGAGCCACGTTACACAGAATAAAAATAATTAACAGTATTGACAGGAAAGTTAACTGGTCAATGGCTCTTATCTGAGTATTAACAGGATTTTTACCGATGACTGAAAAAAAAAACATCTTTTTCCATAATAAATATTCGCTCATAGGTTATAAGTATTTCATCCACATATCACTAACAATTAAATAAGATTGAAAAACTATATAACTTAAGCGCACAAGAATGGCCACCCTAAATCTTACTTTAGTCCGACATCCCTTTCCAGGGTCGAGATTGAATTTAGCCGAAAGAAAAGAAAGAAAAACAAAACTCCAAATAAATAATTAGTTGACGATAAGTACCCGTGTTCTCAATGTTTTTAAAGCCAATGAACATGTTTCTAGTTTTTGAATAAAGCTTCTGGTGTAATTAGAGCGGTTCATGAAATTAAGAGTACGTCGAGTGCCTTTTATTGTATTGTACCATCAAGAAGAGAAAAGTACCTTTTAAGCCCCTGCATTAACAGAGAAATTACTTAAACATCAAGACATTTCATCTCCAGTGATCATTTTCTTCATTCTCGTGACCAGCATGTTTGTTCAAGTAGTGAAAATGTAGGGAGAAATTAAATGCTTGTCACTACTTAAGCTTAAAGCTAGTGAGGCTAAGGGTTACAAAACCACCCTGTTATGAGAAATATGTCACACATAAAAGCGGACTTAAACATGTTTCACTGCACGAGTTTCATTATAAAGTTGACAAATATACAACCGTGACATTTTTTCTGCGAAAAATATTCTCTAGCAATATTAGGTTGTCTTTAATCAATTATTTAAAAAAGATATATATTGGCTTTGGCGTAGAACACTTGTTCCAGTAGCATTAGCTAAACTTCAATACCAATTTTGCCAATTGTTGTAACACGACGAAAATTATTATTGAACGTTTTATCTCTCAATATACAGACATCTGAGCTCAAAACATTGTTCCTCGCTCTGCAAAGTTTTACACTCTTCGTTCGCGAATAAAGCTGCCAAATGAAACTGTCAAACTGTCAAAATGGTAAAACGGATTTTTGTTTATTTTTTCTTAATGATTGAAGTCTGTGAAGGCACCTTTGAATAGCGTAACCAAACTCATCAAATGTCTTCTAAGTGCCAATAAATTACGGCGATGGTTTTAAACAACTATAAACAATCGTGTGGGTTAGAACCATTATTCCAGTTTGCTGCATTACGCATTACGTTTAACATACCATTATCGTTATCTTTTAATCCTATATCGAAGAACTCGTCTTCGTCCCAATCGTTCGTTTCTGGGTCTCTGGCAAGTTGTAGGTCACTACTTCCCTTTAGATCTGCATCTTCAGACAAAGAATCACACTTCGTGCAGAAAACGATGGGCAAAACTGCACAAACAACAAGAAAAAACATTCCCACCTTACACATCATTCTTGTACGTTGTTGTCGCAGTATTCGACTCAATAGCTGGTGACCCAACTGCTTTTACATTCCATTCATTCGTCCTTTTAAAAGGGCGTTGCTGAGCTTAGAAAGACAGGGCTCACTTGTCAATCAAAGTCAAAGGTACAAACACTTGAAACTTTGCAGCCAAGTAGATCTCGAATTCCGTAAGTGCTCCTTACATGTACAAATTAAAACGGCCCGGGGAGGCTCCGCCCCGAGACTCAAATCCTTACCCCTTAATATACTCATTTTTTATCAGCATGGCTCCCTTTTCATACAATTAGAGCCAAAATCCCCACCACACCCCTCACACTACTTCTTATACCTCAACGATAAGTCAAAACAGTCGAATTTCCTATGGTAGACACTTTCCTGTGTTTCGCGTTGTTGCTATTTCTGGCAATATTTCGCGCCCTTCTATATACTTAGCTTTAGCAGTCACCTTTTTCAGTTAGCAGCGCTACCCTTCATCTATCCTTAAGTGTACTGCGACTGCGAGCTTCAAAAGGGCACCCCTTTTGGAGCCTTTCCGCATAGCCCACTGTAGAGAGTACCACCCCCTCCCCCATCTCCGGGAACCTGTCGACTCCAATTTTGTCATTCCATGACGTCTTTCATGGCCAGTCTGTTTTTTTTGCTTTTATCTTAAGTTTACCTTTTCAGTGGTTGGAATCAGCAGCAGAAAGTTAAATGAATCTATTTGAATATCTTGAAGTAAACTTGTGCGGGAAGTTTGATAACAAAGACCTGACTCCCGTGAAATCCTTGGTGGGTGGGATGGGGAAGGAAAAACAAAATCTGCAGCATGGTAAACTTCAACTTTCCAACTTTATTTGAAATTCTTGCCTCAATAGACTGACCCACAGCTAGCAATTGGTAATCTTGGCGGGCCAGCCATGTGTCAATTAAAAAGATTATTATTGTTGTTGTTATTTTAAAAAGAAACTAAAACAAAAAGAAAGGAAGTGAGGAAAAGAAGAAGAAACAGCTGAGAAGTAATTCAAACGATAACCGTGTGCTTTTGATCTGACAAGAGACATGCAAAGGTGGTTAATTTTATAACGTTTTTCGGCCAAATTGCTTCCAGAGAGTCAAGCCTTAATTGTCGGTCACACAGCTACATTAGTATTACAAGACAAAACAATATCGAGTTGATAACTTGCAAAGTAAAAAAGGTTTTTCCCTAACCATTGCCAAAAATCTTTGAAAATCTCGTGGACTGGCTCTTAATATAACATTTTCCATTTGTTTTCCTTATACTTGAAATATCTATTCTTGAGTAACCTTAAGGCAGTCTCAAGAGCTCAGAAAATTATACTGTCGCGCCCATGCTAAAAGCCCACTAGCAGAAAATAGCTAGTTATCACCAACTCGTGATCATCAACCGCTCAACTCTTCGATTTGGTGTTTTGCCCTCAAATATAACAGTACAGTGTATATGTACGTTTGCTAAAATCTGGTAAAATCTGGTGTAAGAGAAAAGGGCCTGCTTATAGACACACAAACTGTCTTTTGTGACTGCGATCTTGTTTACACAGGACTTGTGGCGCAGGTTGAAGTTCAACTTGAGAAGAAAACTAAGTACTGATTTTTCGCTATTATACACCAAGGCAACCTGTGTAAATAGGCAAATAACGAGGTGGCTAGCGCCTGGCGACTCATTACGATTTCACATAAAGCAAACCCACGAAGAATGATTGTTCTAAGAGACAAAGCAGACGATAAAAAGAGAAAACTTTTGTTTGCACGCTTGTCTGAAAACGGGTGCAAAACCTAAATGAGGTATCGCAGTGTTCCTCTGAAAGAGCGCAAACCAAAGCTGCACTGCACGCGATAATCGAAGAAGAAGCTGGCTTTCTTCCCTACATTGTCAATATTCTTTTTCTCCGAAAACACTCTTTAGCTGCACTTTCAAGTTTACATGTCTGTTGCCTCACTTACCCTTGGTTTGCGTGAGTGTTTCTTTCATTTTTCTCTCAAAGCACTTCAGAAACACTTTGCATTTCGCTAATCTTGCAATATAACAAGTTATCAGCTTAATCAGCTGTACTGGTGACACAGCTAGCACTGCACGTGTTTGACGACATAGGAATGGGAAGTGTTGCACGTATTTAACAAAGGATTTACAATTCTGTGTTATTTTGACATTCCTTTAATTTTGTTATTCCGTTATGGTTTGGAAGCTCTGAAAATTAACCTATCTCCTCATCTCCTCATTTGCAAGTGTGTGAAGATGTACTGTGAAAAGCCAATTTACCGTAAAATATCACATCAGAGTAGTTCAACTTAACCCGTGAAACAAAATGCACCAATTAGTGTCCGATAGTCAAATAACAAAAATAGAATTAGCCTGTATTAATGCCTAACAGTTTAGTATTTATTTCACGGGCTACGAAAATCACCCTAAATATTTTGCCTTCTTTCCTTCTTCAAGAATTCAATAAACAGACACCACCTATACAGAAAATAAAAGGAAATTTTTCTTTCTCACCCCATTTTTTCTTCATTTGGGGGGGGTGGGCAGGGGCAAGATGATGGTGAGGTAAACGCATCAGAAGTTCGATTGGACACATGATCAGAGGATAAATGGTTCGATGCTTGTCTCTGCACAGTGTCTTTTGTTTTGTTTTTTCCTGGGACACAAGAACTTTACTTCAAATTGTAAGTGTGTTTTTATCCAAGTGTAAAAATGGGTGCGACATACCGTCAAGGAAACCTAATGTTGGAGGTATCACTGTGATGAATGAGCATCCCATTCAGGCAGGTGACTACACTAGTTTTACCACCCGATTACTTGCTAAGTGCTACAATCCACTTGCGTGAAATTTTGTTTCTTTTGTCTCTTTGTATTACACCTCCCAACAAAAATTTTTGCATGTCTGTTTGAAAGGTAATATATACATTTAGCCAAGCCTAAAAGCGGAGCCGCCAAGGAATATAATGGTGTTTATTTCTCAAAAATAGTCCTGAACCTTTTCGGTCTAATTTGGGGTTTTTTTGCCTCGTTTGCTTTCGAAAAGTGTTTCTCAAAAAGCCCAAAGGTGTTCCTAATTTTCCTCCAATATTTTGGGGATCTGTTCTGTAAAGCCAAGCTGGAAATGTCATTCTAGAGGCGGAGCACAGCTTGATTTTATTATTTTTTCGGGCATCAAACTGAACACATATTTTACTCACGAGCCGTCTTGCTTAGTTTACTTGTCATTAACTGTCAAGGCTTGTCAAATCTCCTTGGATTATTGGCTGTTCTCTTGAATAAACTTGAAACAGCACTCGTTTACAACAACAAATTAAAACTTATTCGGAAGTAACTAAGCTATCTTCATCGCGTTCGGATGTTATGAACTGCCACTATTAGTGTGGGTCAAAAATTTATACTGGCATTTTCTCGGCATTTTACTGGCATTACCCGAAAGAAAGGATTTGGGGAGCTTGGAAGCACCGAACTTTTAGCGGCCACGAAGAAATTCGAGCACTTTGAGGAACACACATTACTTAACGGATAAAATAGCTTTCAGCCCAAAAACTGTTTCGCCTATAGTTGCTTAAGTAACCCTTATATTTCGTTCTCTAACTTGAGACCATCGAGATTGAAAACAAACAAACACCAAACATGCTTATGGCATAAGTTTTGCGGCTGCGAACTGTTTGAAACTCGGGAGCTTTTAGAAATACACAGAACTGTCTTTGAAAGCTTTTCGGATAAAATAGGTTTAAACCGACAACTGCTTCGCTTATAGTTTCTTAAATATCTTTTATATTTCTTTCTTTAACTAGAGACCATCAAGATTGAAAACAAACAAACACCAAACACGCTTTAAATTATGGCACAAGTTTTGCGGATGTGAAGTAAGGCTATATAAAGTTAGGCGCTTTGAGGAACGCACAAAGCTGTTTTCGGACGCTTTTCGGATAAAAGAGCTTTAAACCTACAACTCCTTTGCTTAAAAAATTGTTACTTTTGAAAAAACGTCTAGGACAAGAAAATCGGCAATTGCACAAAGAGGTGTACCCGACAGTCAAAATTGAAAGTAATTATTTGCCGTAATCTTACTGAGGTGATTCTTGTGCAGTTGTCTTGGGACTGTACTTTGACCTACTGTTATGAATAAACAAACACAAAATGAATGGACAGAGAGATCGTTTTTGAAAATGTTTATTCGAAAACCCGTAAGTTTATACTTAAATGCCATTCGCGTTACACTTCCAGCATCGTGGGTTCGTCCACGCGAATGAAATCGGCTGAGCATGGCAAAATATTCAAGCCTACATCGGGTCACAAATTTGAGCGCGTTTTCTAATAAATTTTTTAAAATCAAAAGTAAATGACACATGTCTAATGACATAAATTAAATTTCCATTTCAAAACGTAATTTCTTTGACAGTAATACTCAAAATCATGTACCTTAAACCCTTTAAAAACTTGACTTACTCGGTCGTGTTTCAGAACAGGACAAGCTCTCTGCCGTGAAGAAAACAAAGCGATGAAGCCCTTTGAAGGCAGCTTTCGTAACTTGACCTCTTCGCCTTCTGCCAGTATTCTTTTGAACTTTTTCTTTCCATTTGTAAATATTACATGTTTTTTCTCAAGTTTAAAACAATCGTTTTGCTAAATAAACTTAAGCTTTTTATCGAAGTCCTTTTTCAAAAGCGACAATGGTCATGCGATTTCCCGCCAACAAAAACGCCGGTTGCCCAAAAGCACCGTGCGATTTCCCGCCAAGAAAAGATGACATTCTTCACCCCCCACCCCCTGTTGGGTTGTCTTGGGACTTCTCTCCCCCTCCCCCAGAGTCTGTACGGACGGGCATACGTACGTACGGGCGTCCGCTGACGTCACAACCGAAATTTCTCGGATCGATAGGTTACCAAATTTGCTTAGCAATGGTGCTCCGTGGGAGGGCTCCGCCGGCGGACTCAGCTATAAGCAAGCACCATACTGTAAAAAAAAGTTTGATTTCTGAAATACTCATTTCTGGTTGTTTATGTCCACATGAAATGACCTAATGGTAAACTCAAGGAGCATTTTTGTGTCCACTCTTTTCATATTTAAATGAGTATTGGCAAACAATGAAAATGCTAGCGATAGCCTTGATCATCCGTGTAGGAAAAAGGAAAGTAATTCTAACAGAACCCGGCTTATCCCGTTAAATCAATCATTCCTCCATCATGAAATTCTACAATAACACAACTCAATCCGACATCTTACAAGCTTTATTTACTCGGCTATACAGGTTGAACACAACGACAACTTATTTCACGTTGCTGAATTGCCTTTGTCTGCTGGTATCGGAAATCCTAAGGGAAAATAATTTAGAAATTGAACTTCAATTCCTTCTGTTATTCGTCATTCCATCTTAAGCGCGTTGTTGCCATGGATCGCGCCCTCGGTTGCTAACAGCATCTCCTGCCCCGTGGTAGAAGTATATATCCATTGCCTCTAGGACAACAGTTGTACAAGGCATCATCGTATCCAACAGGTCCACAGCAACGCGGCCTTATACCTGATCTTCGTACCAGGTCCCCGCTGCAGTAGAAGTAAAAGGCTGCATCGTATCCCCTCCTTCCACAGCATCTTGGCCTTATTCCTGTTTTGTGTACTATGTTACCATTGCAGCTGTAGTAAACGGAGGGGTTCTATGGCATTCCTCTGCAGCGGGTCTCAAGAACTGACGTCGGTCTCTTGTTCTTGGGTCGCTTGGGCCTTTCAACAAAAAATAAAAGATCGCTGCTCAGAGGTGAAATTCAAGACAGGGACAAACAAAATAGCTACAGGTCGAGATTTTTTTTTTTCAATTTTGATAGCGGGCCCCGGTCAGTCTCATAATTGTAAGCATGTTATGCGTGTTGTGAACTCGCATCTGCCAATTCTATTTCGTCACCACTGCCACAGGGATCCCATGAGATTGCATCACGCATGCGCACGTCACTGCTTATCGCTTCGCGCGTCAGTAGGCAGCAAAAATTTTTGCTGAATGAAATTCTGTAAAATTCCCTTTGTACTCGCTTCAGTTACGCTATTTGGAAGAAGAAATCATCTACTGGAGGAATATGAGCGCTGGCAACGGGGAAAAAACAGATTCCAGTACCAGCGTGGTCAGGATTGAAAAGAAAAACAGCTCGGCCGACATGGCGAGCGTTTTGCAATGCTTACAGAGCTCACTCACACAGCTTGCCGAGGTTTCGAAAGCCCAAACCGAAGCTTTTAATAACCTCAGAAAAGATCTTCTCCTACAGCCCGACGAAGAGGACGAGGAAGTCGATTTGGATACGACGTCCAATTCACTTGACATAACTGCGGCCACAAATCAATTACTCGACTCGAGCAACGGCCAAAGTCCAAAGTCCGCTCCTTCCTCGTCGCGCTCTGACTCAGAGCCAAAAAACGACCTTCTAGACAGCCTGACTCAGGCTTTATTGTCAACTAGCAAAAAGTCCCCTGACATTGAGGGGAAAATTGCCACTCTTGTCGACAATATTCTGACCGGAGAACTGTCGCAAGACTCAGTGAAGGAGAGAGGCGAGAAATATCCGCCACCTGCAAATTGCAAATATCTCACAACGACCCTGGTGAACGAAGAAATCTGGGATTTATTAAGTAGAAAGAACAGGACAGTGGATCTGGCTTTCCAACGTGTACAGGAACCGGTTATTCATGGGTTATCCTCACTCTCAATACTAGCCGACCGGCTATTCAAAGATAGTCAGAGCGCGAAAACTGTGAACGCGTCCCCAACACAGAGGATCAGACCTAATAAAGTCCATTTCTCACCAGAGGAAATTGCTATCATTGATGCAGAAATTGCTAAACTCGTGAGAAAGAAAATTCTAACACTGGTGAACTATACCCCTGATAGTTTTATCTCTAATATTTTCATTCGTCCTAAAAAGGATGGTAGTCACAGGATGATACTCAATTTGAAACCACTCAATGAGTTTGTTGATTACCACCATTTTAAAATGGATACATTCCGAACTGCCCTCAAGCTCATCCGACCTGGTTGCTTTATGGCATCGGTAGATCTAAAAGATGTCTATTATTCCATCCCCACAGCAGGGGAGGACAGGAAATTCCTTATGTTTGAATGGAAAGGGAAATACCACCAATTCACATGCCTACCTAATGGCTTGTCATCTGCCCCAAGGATCTTCACGAAAATCCTCAAACCAGTTTATGCACATCTACGTTCTAATGGGCATACATGTATGGGGCATATCGATGATTCCCTTCTCATTGGTCAGACCTTTCACTTGTGTCAACAAAATGTAATGGATACTGTCACTTTGTTTACCAAGCTTGGCTTCACTGTACACCCTGTGAAGTCTGTGCTCCAACCCCAACAAAAAAATAGATTTTTTGGGTTTTGTGCTCAACAGTATCACTATGATGGTAACTCTCACTGAGTCCAAAGCAGTGAAGGTCAAATCTGCTTGTGAAAATCTGTTCCACCAACGGACAACTACTATCCGTAGTGTTGCTCAGGTCATAGGCTTCCTTGTTTCTAGTTTTCCAGCAGTGGAATTTGCAGAAATACATTACAGGCATTTGGAGCTTGACAAAATTTGTGCACTCCGTGAAAGCAAGGGAAATTTTGATGCCATTATGACCCTTTCCCCCTCGTCTAGGACAGAACTGACCTGGTGGGTAAATAATGTCACACATGCATCTAAAGCCATTAGCCATGGCAACCCTAACCTCACTCTCACCACTGACGCATCTAATGTGGGGTGGGGAGCTGTTTGTGGAAATACTTCCACTGGGGGACTTTGGAGTCTTGAAGAACAAGGAAACCACATAAACTATCTTGAACTGAAAGCTGTACTACTGGGCCTACAATCCCTTTGTCCTCTTATAAATGGGAAACACATTCTTGTTCAATCTGATAACACTAATACTGTGTCATACATCAATGCCACGGGTGGTATTAAGTCAATCCCATGCAATGACATGGCCACCGTTATATGGGAATGGTGTATACAACGTGACATCTGGCTTAGTGCCACCCATATCCCAGGGTCTGAAAATATTGAAGCTGACAAAGAGTCCAGAGCTCTCCAAGACTCAACAGAATGGTCTTTGTCCCAGGAGGTTTTTAATGCCATACAGGAACGATGGGGCCGATTTGACATTGATTTGCTGGCTTCGAGACTTAATTTTAAGGTCCCCCAATATGTCTCATGGAGACCTGACTCTGGGGCACATTTTATTAATGCTTTTTTCATGGACTGGAAACCTCATTACTTTTATGCCTTTCCACCTTTTAGTGTCATTGCCAACTGCCTGCAGAAGATCCAACAAGACCAATCAACAGGAATCCTCATTGCTCCACTATGGACAACACAACCATGGTTTACGCCTCTACTGAACCTTCTAACAGACCACCCTCTAGTACTTCCCCAGTCGGACACTCTTCTAGTCCAGCCGCACAGCAACGCAATTCACCCCCTCAGCAAGCGGTTGCAATTGATAGCTTGCAAAGTATCAGGGAATCCTTCCACCAGCGTGCTATTTCAAGCAAAGCTACCAACATCATCTTGCAGTCTTGGTCAGTTGGTACCTAAAAACAATATGCCCCTTATATCAAGAAGTGGCATGACTTTTGTTCTAAACGGGAAGTTAATTCATACAATCCACCTTTGAACACAGTGCTGGATTTCTTAGTCAGTTTGCATGAACAAGGATTATCATACACAACTATAAATACTGCTAGGCGTGCTCTTTCTGCGGTCATTCTTCCCACTGACAATGTCAACATAGGGGGCCACCGGATTGTCTCCCGCTTCATGAAAGGCATCTACAAAAGCAACCCACCTATGCCACGGTACCGCACTACTTGGGATGTAAACCAAGTCCTTTCTTATTTTTCATCGTTGTCCAAGCCACCGAATTAAGTCTGAAATCCTTGACTCTAAAACTGACGCTGTTAATTGCACTTGTCTCCGCTCAAAGAGGACAGTGTCTCCACATGTTAGACACCCAGTTTATGAAAGAAGGGGATACTTTCTTTGAGTTTGCCCTACCAGAGCACATAAAACAAAGTAGACCAGGATATAAGATGCCTTCAGTGCTTTTACAAACCTACCCTGTTGACCAATCTCTCTGTGTTTTTACTCACATGAAAGAATATCTACAGAGAACAAAACCACTGAGAGGTTCTGAAACAAAGCTCTTACTTAGTCATGTGAAACCACATCACCGTGCCTCTAAAGATACCATATCAAGGTGGATTCGTTCTGTCATGGCAGATGCTGGTATTGATGTTAACACCTTTAAACCTCACAGTACCAGGGCAGCAGCTGCATCAAAAGCAAAAACTGTATCTGTTCCAATCAAGGAAATTCTAGACACTGCTGGCTGGTCTTCAGAAAGAACATTTGACAGATTCTACAACAAGCCCTTCCAAGGGAATGGTGGTTTTGCCACATCTGTGTTAAACATTGACTAGCTAGAATTGCACTTACAAAACCCTTTGACTGTCGGTGCTGACAGCTTACATGTTGTAATGTTTGCTCAAATGTTAAATTTGTTACTTTTATTCAGACCTATTGTACACGAATAGGCATTACGTTATGATTAAATTCCAGTTGTTACACATTCTATTAGTATTTTCTCATGTGAATGTCTGGGCTTTGAAGTCACATGGAATCCCTGTGGCAGTGGTGACGAAATAGAATTGAGAAATTAAACGAGACTTACCTGTAAGTTGAAGTTTGATTGGAATTCTATGAGTCACCTACTGCTACAAAGGGATCACATGCCCACCCTGTTATATTCAATCCCCTCCCCAGCATAGTGTTTATTAACACCCTGCTACATGAACACAACAGTTGTGAACCAACCTCAGCAGTTGAGGGGACGTACTACATTTATACACTTCTGGACGACATTCACATTCAAGCTTTAAAAACTGACGTGCGCATGCGTGATGCAATCTCATGTGATCCCTTTGTAGCAGTAGGTGACTCATAGAATTCCAATCAAACTTCAACTTACAGGTAAGTCTCGTTTAATTTCTCAATTATCGGTACATACACCCTATACCGGATCAAATTTGGTGCCAGCAAAGAAATCTGCTGTGAATGTTGTCACATAATACGGCACGAGTTTATTCATAGCACGACACAAGTTCGAGCCTCAGTCAAATTTGAGTCACGACTTTGCTTTTGTCATTTTTCGAATTCTTTTTTGAATGTTATTTGTTTTATGAAAGTTTGTACTAAAGGGAATATAGATGTACGTGCGATCTAGTGATATTTTTGTACTGGCGATTAAAAGTTAATCGCTTTTGTGGCCCACAGCTGCTTTGCAAAACAGTTTTGTGCGTTCCTCAGAGCGCCTAACTTTATAATATAGGCTTACTTCGCATCCGCAAAACTCATGCCATAAGTTAAAGCGTGTTTGGTGTTTGTTTGTTTGTTTGTTTTCAATCTTGATGGTCTCTGGTTAGAGAAGGAAATATAAAAGGTATTTAAGAAACTATAGGAAAAGCAGTTGTCAGTTTAAACCTGTTTAACAGTTCTGTGCATTTCTAAATCGCCCGAATTTTAAACAAACAATTGAGAAGCATGGCACCGTATTGGGTCTTTCGACAATCTTTTTTCTTAGCAACCGCAAGACAACGTTTTTGCGGCAATAGCATCACGTAATTTCGCTCTTAGCCTTTTATAAACCACGCCTTGAAAATTGTCTGCAAAGACAAGGTCTTGGAAGGATGTTTTACGATTATTCTTTCTCGCTAAATATGGGTCGTTGCTGAAAGGAGACGTCGTGAGGCTATCCCTACACATATATAAAAAAAGTATTTTTTAAACCAAAGATTGGAACCTTACTGACTCAATTTCATATGTTTGACTTTTTCTTTCTTTCTTCTTATTTATTTGAAATAGATATTATTGGCCTCAATATTTCTTTCAGAACAGAAAGGTGGAGGTTGGGAAAGTGTTCTGAAATTCAAACCGTTGCGTAGGTACTATAACCCAGTAGTACAAGGTAAACGATTTCATGCATAACCAACTCATTAACCGCAGTATTTCATTCAAAGTAATTAATTCTCGGCTATTTGATTTGGTGCTCTCAAACATCGCATCGTTTTTGCTGAAACCTGGCTCTAAAAGTTAACAACTTACTGATAGACAAAAAAATAACTTTTAAGACTGCGGTCTTGATAGCACAGGACATTTAATGCCAAATTGAGGATGCAATTGAGTGATGGTTTTGTCTATGTGAAGGCACGCTGGGTAAACAATAATTATAATTATTAAAAACTGGACTAGGTATATTGGATTTCTAGCATTTTGATTGGCTCAACGGAGCTAGGCTATCAGCTCATATACCTGCTGCGACCAAATATGGTCAATGAACACTCAACAACAAAGTGAGCTGAAAGTTTTTTCCTCGCGAGCAACCCGGCGAGAAAAATGGACTTGGCAGCGAATTTAAATTAAGCAGAGATTCCAACAGCGTCACCAACAAGCATCACCAACAGCGCCCTCTAACACAAGTCAAAATTGATTGAAGAAACTGCGCAGAAATAGAAATTTAAGCATTAAGCGTGGTGTTTACAACTAATTTCTTTCATCGATCGTCACGTCGATCATTGAAATTAAAAAAACGGTAGGTTTTATCAGAAAGGATTTCCACTTCAAAATATCAAGACAAGACATAAAATAAAACACAATGAAATGGGGCAGGAGCATTTAATAAAAACTATCAAACATTCATGGCGAGTCGGTGCGAAAATCATGAAGCAGTCTAAACAAGTACTAAAAAAATACAGCTGCAAACTACCAAGAAGGAAGGAAGGGTGAGATTGTTTTTCGGCTTTAACACGCAAAATTGACACTGGTTTACCTGCACTCGTTGTAGCTCTGTGTTCCAACAGGTCCAAATGCTCAGATAGAAATCGGATGCCACGTAAACGGAGTTGAATCGCTTTTCCAGTTGTTTGAATGTTGTTTTTACCATTCCGTCCGCAACCTCTAAACTGAGAACAACTGAATTTTGCGCTTTGCGTTTAACAAACTATGATGGTCAATTCTAATGTTCCTGATCGCTACAGTGATTGTGCTTCTTAGCTGCATAGAAATTACCTCTTCAAGTTCAACTGTTCAAATTTGTTCTGTCTTCAGTTCGATCAAACACGCACATGATGGCTCCGTTGTGCGAACAGATTACAAACTTGTTCAGTTTCAACTCCAGCAGCTATATGGTGAAATTGTACAGCTTCAATCCGCTTTGAACAACAATGTTTCAGGAAAAATCAAACGTGTACCATATTTCAGAGCCAATAATTAGAAGATTT
The DNA here is from genome assembly GCA_964017195.1 of Siderastrea radians. NCBI lineage: Eukaryota > Metazoa > Cnidaria > Anthozoa > Scleractinia > Rhizangiidae > Siderastrea > Siderastrea radians. The sequence goes on from OZ024893.1 coordinate 29,925,668, forward strand.
TTTCCAATACGTGTGCTACTTTGTTCACTTTCGAGCAGTTTTCATTGATTCATTCAGCTTTGCAATGAAACGCTGCAACACTTCGCAAGGTTTTGGCGCCTTTTTCCTTGTCGTGTGATCGATTCTCGTTCCGTTTAAATTTCTTTTCTCAATTTTTTTTTCCCGTTCTTTCTTAATTTTTTTTAAATAGTAATTAAGTTTTTAATAAAACAATTATTCTACTCGGGCTTGCTGGATATCAAATGATTATAACCAACTCGGCGCTACGCGCCTCATTGGTTATCTATCATTCGATATCCAGCGCGCCCTCGTAGAATAATTGTTAAATAGACAAATTAGGAGTTGCATAGTGCTGAACTCGTTATTAATTTCACAGCAAACCCATGAAAAATGATTATTCTGTAAGATAAAAAGGGAAAATTATTGTTAGGATAACTGCCTGAAAAAAGGTGCCAAAACCTTGATGAGGTGTAACTCAAATTCATATGCATGTCGGCTCAGTCATTAGATTGACGTGATTGATTTTCTTTTTCTTTGACAACTCTTGAGGAACACTTTACATTCGTCTGCACAATATTAAACCCTTCATCAGCTGTATTGGTGACACAGGTAGTACTGCACGTATTTAATGACACAGGAACAGATAACACTGCAGGTATATTATGAGCTTAAAAAATCAAAAAATCAATGCCTTGTAATTTTGATATCTATATAGATTTTGTTGTTTCGTTATGGAAGGAAACTAACCCAGCACTTATCGCAGACTCGCTCCAGTAGACTATCCCAATAAGCACCATCTCCAGTATTTAAAGGTGTGTGAAAAGCCAATTTACCATAAAATATCACATTAAACACAGCCTTGTTTCAAGCTTCAACCGTTTAATCAAGAGATAAAAAATAAATAAAATGAAATAAATATTGAAACATATTGACGTCCACATTTCTTTCAGAATTTAGAGAATTTAAAGGTTGACAAAATTGCGAGTGCTTTGAAAAGTAATTCGTTGCGTTGGTGCTAAAAGCTCAGCAGTAGAAAGCAGCTAATATCATAACTCTTCAACGCACTATTAACCAACTATTTGATGTTGTGTTGTGTGCTCAAATGTAATACTGCTTAAACCGGGTTGAAACCCGGTTTTAGAGTAATATATGATGATCTCGATTGCACATTCTGGAAACCATGTGGAATTATTGTTCTTTTGAAAACCAGAAAGAAACGTACAAAGGAAAGGTATTATTCACATACGTGCTGAAAAAGGCGCCAAAACCATATGACAGGTCGCAGGTGTTCAAAAAGTAAATAGGAGCAGAATTATATGAATAAAGGCCGTCAGTAATTATCGCCTCTGATACATTTTATGTTAGAAGTCTTCTAAAGTTACTCCTAAACATTGGTGTGAGCGGGATGAAGCTGGACGATTCCGTCTTTCAAGCTTAGATATTTACGCTGAAGGCAAACCTTGACATGTTCGAAAGGAACCTGACAGATAACATCTGTAAACCCCCAAAACAAGTTTAAATTGGGTAGGAGGGTTACCCGCATCATTTAATGATTCCTTGATTATTCGCTGATCAGGTGCCTCCATGGGAGGGGGGGACTCAAGTGTATTTGTAACGGGGAGGTGCGAAAACCATTTTTGGGTTTGAAATTAGCGATTTGGGACTTTTTGTTTTAGAAACGTTCTGGTAGACTTTTTTGTGTCAGAAGATTTTGGCAGGACTTTTTTTAGGGTTGATAAAAAAAGTACAAGTACCTCAGACTACGAACGAATTGATCTGTTCAGTTTCATTAAGAGAGGAATTAAACTCTGTTTTCACCCCTGTCAGGTGCATGGTGAATAGAGAAAGTATAAAATGTCTTGGACTCTCTTGTTGTTTTTTTGGGGGGCGGGGAGGGGGACAAAAAAACAGCTCTGGCAGGATCCAGTTCCTTTAACCATTCGTTACATGCTTGAGTCAACAAACTCCTTTGGCAATGTTAAAATTTAGCTTTATTCATCCAATTCACATACAGACAGAAAGACAGGATTTAATTAAATTGCAAGTGATGCCTACTATTAATTTTTTTTTTTGTTAGTTTTTAGTTTTAGTTTTCCGTGTTCATGGTACGGGGCTGCCGTTTCTCTTAGCATCTGCTGCCTCGCACCACTCTATATCCGGGACAACATCGGTAGAAACGGGCATCATATCCTCTTCTTCCACAGCAGCGTGGCCATATACCTGATTTACGCACCACGTTTCCGAGGCAGCACATGTAGAAACGGGCATCATAGCCTCTTCTTCCACAGCAGCGTGGCCATATGCCAGATTTACGCACCACATTTCCAGCACAGCACATGTAGAAACGGGCATCATAGCCTCTTCTTCTACAACAGCGTGGCCATATTCCTGATTTCCGCACCACGTTTCCATAGCAGCACATGTAGAAACGGGCATCATACCCTCTTCTTCCACAGCAGCGTGGCCATATGCCTGATCTACGCACCACGTTTCCACTGCAGCACATGTAGAAACGGGGGTTGTACCGCCTTCCGCCACAATACGCGTACGAGAGGAAGCGACGCTCTCTTGTTTCCATCTCGCTCAGTCCTGTTCATAATTAATGAAGAGAAAGCAGTAAATAAGTTTAATGTGACACTGCATATTTGCACTACCTTCATGTTAAAGCTTTCCTGTCTGACGGCCACCCTAATGGCGAAAGAAAATGTTTAACCCAATCACTCCAAATTAAACACGCCAAGTTTCCTTTTTATCTTGGTGACAAATAAAGCATCGTTTTACAAACTCCAAAGTACGACCCCCGCTATACAAAACAAAAAATAAGAAACAGTTCCGACAGGAAACTACTGGTCAATGGCTCTTATTTAGGCCTACTCTGGGACCCAAAGTCGCCGTAACTTTGGGCGACTTAAGGCGATTTTAGCTTATTTTGTCCAAAATTACGGGCGATTTTGGGCGATTTCAGGCGATTTTGGGCGACTTTAGGCGACTTTGGGCGATTTTGAGCGACTTTAGGCAATTTTAGGTAACCTTCAGTGACTTAATTGGAAATGCCAAGGTGAACCTAAGTACAGTTGTGGTATACATGTACATGGGAATCATCATGGTACACCATTGTTACAGAAAATATCCATACTATCCCCATGAAAATGGTTTAATTTGAATGCTCCACCAACCCCCAATTCCACCCCACCCTTCTGGAAATTCTAGTTTGGTGGCTTTCAAGAGCCTCCACTGCCCCCACCCCCTTGGAATTTCTAATGACCTTTGTGATGTTGGTATGGACCCGCACACTAAAGACATAAGTAGTACATAAAAATGCAATAATGACCTTAACAACAGCTAGCAAGCAAGGTTGTTGCCGAATTGGTCACAGGCCAAAAAGTAAGGCATTAAGTGAAACCTGTGAGTTAGTAAGTGTCACAACAAGAAACGTAGGGGCCCCAGGATGATTCCTTGGGCATTTTATTGTATAGGGCTCTGGTTAGGCAACAGCCTTGGCAAGCAAACTGAAAACAAACTATAGTAAGTTTTACATAGTTTACTATTAATATATAAACTATATACAAGGGATTTAAGGCGACTTAGAGCGACTTTGGGCGACTTTAGGCGACTTTAGGCGACTTTGGGCGACTTTAGGCGACTTTGGGTGACTTTGGGCGACTTTGGGTCCCAGAGTAGGCCTTTATTTGAGCAGTCACAGTTTCGGATTTTTACTGCAGACTAAAAAACAAAACAAAAGAAAACACCCTGTTCATCGTAATAAATATCATGAAGAGCTCAGTAGTTTCATTTGTAAGTTACTGTTCTGATAAGAGGAGCTTAACGTGTTCCTCTCACGAATAAAGTTGCTAAATATACATTCGTGACGTTTTTCCTACTAAACATCTACTCTCATAATCTAAGGTTGCCTTTTAGTCAATAATTGAAAAAAAGATATATATTTTGGCCATAGTTTTAGCGTAGAACAGTTGCTGCAATAGCATATCATTAGTTAAACTTCAAAACCAGTTCTAAACATTGTTGTAGCATGACGGTAAGGCGTAGCTGAAAGTTTAATATATCGGGATGCGGAAATTTAAGCTTAAAACTTTGATCATCGCTCTTAAAAAGTTTTACATCCTTCGTTCCCGAATAAAACTGCCGAATGCATCTGTCAAGGAAATGGTAAAACTGATTTGTTGCTACCTTTTAAAGATTTAAGTCTGCGCAGGCACCTTTAAATAGGGTAACTAAATTGTTCAAATATCTTCTAAGTAACGAAAATGGTTTGAAATATTTAATATCGAAGCAATCGAGTGGCTCGAAAACTAGAAATAAAGCTAACTCTAACGTATTGGAGTAGAACCGTTATTCAAGTTTGCCGCACTATTTTTACCATACCATAATCGTTCTCTTCATTTTCTTCATCGAAGAAATCTTCTTCGTCCCAGTTGTCCGTTTCTTGGTCTCTGGCAGGTTGTGCGACACTGCTTCCCTTCAGCTCTTCATCTTGAGACAAAGAATCACTATTCGTGCAGAGAACTATGGACAAACCTGCACAAAGAAGAAGGGAAGTCCTACCCATCTTCCACATGTTTCTTGTATCTTGCTGACTGTAGTACTCCGCTCAATAGCTGGTGACCCAACTGCTTCAACGTTTCACTCGTTCAGTTAATATGGCATTTGAGAAGGGCATTACCGAGTAAAAAAAGACATGGCTCATTTGTCAATCAAAAGCCAATGACATAAACGCTTGAAATTTTGCATCTAAAGAGATCTCGAATCCTGCAAGTGCTCCTTACAAGTACCAGGTAAAAAGGCCCATATTCTACGCTAATATAATATTGCCATTTGCAAGAGGAAAATAAAACGCTTTTAAGAAAATATAATTCGAAACCGTTTTCGTATTACTTTGATTAGTCTTGATTTTCTCTAATAACTATTTTCTCAGTTTAAGCGTAAAATTGTAGTTGGCAATAGTGCAGCTTTAAAAAGGGCTCATTTGTCAATAAAAAGCCAGTGGTGCAAACACTGTAATTTTTGCAGGCACTGAAGTCTCGTATTCCACAAGTACTCTTTCGCAATGATAAAGGCCCACATTCTTCGCCAAAAAAATCCGCCTGCAGAAAATAAAAGGTGTTGAGAAAACACTAACAGAAAATCGTTTTCGCATAACTTCGACTAACTTTGATTTTCTCAATTAATAACTTAATTTTTTAGCATAAATTTTTATCTGGCTATGATGCAAAAAAGGCATGTGGATGTGCATGGACACGAGATAATTTGCCATATCAACATCAAGCTCTAATACTTGATTTGTCTCCAGTATGAATAATTAAACGATAAATAAACCGGCGTAGAAACAGTAAAATAGATCGACTGGACTGATTTCATGGCCTAGCATTTTTCATTGTATCTTAAATACATATTCGTGGAGTTCAATATTTTGTTCCCACTTTAGGTTGACAATGGTTAAAATGTCGTGTTAGTACTGTCGTGCTCTCAAACGAAATAGTTTCTTTCCAGAAACCGGGGTTATATGTTAAATTGCTTATGGGTCAACCTTTCTTTTCAGATCCCGATAACACATACAATATCTAGTGGTGGATATTGGTGGATATGAAATTATGAAAGGTTTTGAAACATGTTTAATACAAATAAATGCATTGAGCATGAGTTCATTGGTCCCAAATAGTCCTAATTTCATTTTCCCAATTTTTGCTATTTTATGTACTATTTCATAGCTTAGTTTTTTTTTTTTTCTCAGAGTGATTTTGTTTATTATAGTTGTAATTCGGAGGGCCACAGGTTGTCACTCTCACAAAATAAAGACTTAACTTACTTACTTGCTTGCTCTCTGTGGTAGCTTCAACATATTCACAAGCTCGGTATTCACATATAACATGCATAAATAATGAACAAGCTAAAATTGGTTATTCACTTCTAAAGTCCCTATTTGTAATTTGTTCGATAACAGTTTTTGCGTTCGTTGCCGACCGTATTCTGTCTGTTAAACTGTTTCAAATCTTTGGGACACCCTATCGAAAACAGTTGAATCTGTAGTTTATGTTAAAGAACCCGTTGAGAAATCAAACTGGTACAGTACAAGAAATAAGTGCAGTTTTAGGCTCTTGCGCAAAAAATATACTGGAAGCGAAGAAATGCTCTCAAAATATGTCTGTTCAATTAACAATTGGTTCATTCTTTGGCGTGTGAATATCCAGGAGAACGCGACAGAAGGGTAAGAGTTCCGCTGGGGTTGTTTTCTAGGTCTCTCGCTCGAGGTTGCATTAACGAATTGTTCTAAGGCATAGCCAGTGGAAATACACGGCGATATTCGCGCACAATGTTACGTTTGCCCATGCCAATAGCGTGCTTAAAAGGATTATGAAACAAGCTTGCGAGAGGTAAATTTGATTGTGCAGATTTGCTAACTAAATTTAACAAACAAAAAAGCCAAAACCGATGTGCGTATCCGTTGTGAACGAAAATACGCCACGAGTTTATTCGTAGCATGACTCAAGTTTGAGCCCGAGTCATACTCGAGTCACGTGTTAAGTTCTATTTAATTCGTGTCGTTTTTTAGCACTTTTTAGAATTTTGTTTGTTTTACTAAAATGATATAAAGGTAAAGGTAAGTCTTGTGTCCAACCCGTTTGACTGAACCGAGTCGTAGAGCTCACCAAGGCGGCGCTTAAGGTGGCTAGACCCGGTTTTTCACTTACCATACCTACTCTCTATGAACGCGAAATACAAAGATGTTTCAAACGAAACAGGAAATTGAATTATACCTATTTGTAGGGTATAGATTGAAGTTAAAAAAGTGGGTTTTTTCGAGATCGACGTAGCCATAGCAACACGGTGACGTCATTGCTATTTTTACTTTTCCTTAATTTGTAGGAAATCCAGACATTCGTTTTTAAAGCTATTCACAGGACTTGTAGTTCATATAATTGTCTTCAGTTATACCGATCTTAAACATTTTTTGTTGAAAGCGTTTTCGAGAAATAATTGATTGAAGTTTTTAGCTCCTGCTAACAAACGAATCACAAAAAATGTTTAAGATCGGTACAACGGAAGACAGTTATATGAACTACAAGTCCTATAAATGGCTTTTAAAATGAATGTCTGGATATCTAACAAATTATGATCTCGAAAAAATCCACTTTTTAAACTTTAATCTATACCCTACAAATAGGTATAACTCGATTTCCTGTTCCGTTCACGTTTGAGGCATCTTTGAATTTCCTGTTCAAAGAGAGTAGGTATGGTTAGTGAAAAACCGGGTCTTAAGCCACCTTAACTCCGCTTAAGTAGCATGAAGCGACTAGAAGCGTCACTACTCCCCACTAGATGGTATGCTAGTCCTTTGCAGGGTTACCCCCCCCCCCCCTTCCACCAGCTTTTCAGTTAGGATTCCCTAACAGTTCGCCGGTTCCCATTTATACACCTGGGTAAAGAGAGACAATGTGGAGTTAAGTTTCTTGTCTAAGGAAACAAGATTTAATGTAGGTACCAGAGGTAAAATATCGACCTACGATCTGAGAATGGTATGAGATTTTTGCAAGTTAATCGCTGTTGTGATTAGCAACTGCTTTTTAAGGAACCAAACAGTTCTCCGCATTCATTCATTTTCGTCAAAGATTCTGACCTCTAGTAATTCTAGCCAACTGAATTTCAGTTATTGAGGTGCGAATGGGCAAATGAGCTTAGAGACAACGTGCGTTTATAAATAAGTTACACTCTAAGACTGTGCTAGCCAATATAGTGTTAAAATGAAGTGTTGGCATTTCGTTCGTCTTGAGTGAGATATGGGCTTAAGTGTATATACTGAGATGTTTGGCTGAGCTGTGAAATACTCATTTCATATGCTACTGAGTTTGACACCATTATCGGGATATTTTCTGCAACGCAGCTATATTTCAAGCATACCATTTGCCCATTTATAATAATAATAAATAATAATTTTAAGCTTGTGTTGCGCAAATTAACATATACATTTACCTACACACGAGATACCGAGCATTCCTGACAAGTACCGCAGGGCCACGCGATCGCCTTTTCAAGTTCACCTGCCACGTAAACTAAATGATGTTTTCGATGCTACTATTTAACCAACAAACCGTTACTACTCATAGCCTGCTTAAAAGGAATCAGGCAACACCTTCCAATGCAATACTTCCAATCTTTGAAGTGTTACGCTCCCCATGAACATGATGTGTAAAACGTTGTCTGTCCATAATTTGTAATCAGCCATTGATAAGTCAAGGAAAGTAAGTGTCCTTATGTGAATGTACATAAAGTGTCATGTTTAGAGAGTAGAAAACTGTTTTAATTAACAGCAGGATGCTTTTATTCTTGCATCGCTTAGTAAGTTCCTATTCTTCGTGTGAAAAAGCACCATATATCCGTCCCGAGTTTACTTGGTTAGTAAGTGATCCAATGTGTTCAGTAACGATGTTCGCACCAACATAATTTTATTTTGCATCTCAATGTTGCACTAGTTTGACAATCTTGAGTGGGCTTTTGAGTGAGCAGAATGAGCTTTTGGGCACAAAAATCTGTTTGTTTTATCTTCCAAATTGTCCTCGGAAAAATCTTATACCCCCTTTTCCATATGTATACTACTACTACTACTACTACTACTACTACTAATGATAATAATAAGTGCCCTTGGTAACTGCTCACACAGACTAATTGCGCGATTGACGCTCGTTCGGCTATTTTTTGGGCTTCAAAAGACCAACACCCACATCCTTTAATATATAAAGGCGGTTTCTTTAGTTGTATTTGTCAATCAACTATCAGCGATCAAGGAATAGTGGTTCATGGTATCTCGAGGGCTTCCTTCCACTACAATACACCAAACGAGGCAAACAAAGACTGTTACTCTATTCACTTTCTTTCAATATACTTCTTTGGGTACTATAAACAACAAGGCAAATGCATGAAATTAATTGACCAACAATGCCAATAAATTCCTTCTAATGACTCAATCAGTACGCCTGGTAAAAAAGGTTATAATGGAATCGAAACTACAATCAGCAACACAGCCGGACGAAGACTTAATACGCTGGGCGCAGGTCGATTGTGGCTCGTAATATTCCTCGTGTGGAATGGATGAAGTGATGAATATAAAAAGGATATATGTCTAAGATGCTTCTTCAACTTGTAAGGGCTACATAAGATAAAATATTGTTTCGTTTCAGTATTTTTGTAATACTTGTATTGACGTTTCAGCACAGAATAAAACGTATACAACGCTATAACAAGGGCCTCGTCTTTTGTGTTTTAATCAAAGATATTTCATCTCAACGCAAGCTCCTTAATATCCTATAAAAAGTTAATTTTAGAACAACAGTCTGGACATTTTCCAAATTTGACCTGATTCCGTCCCCAATTGTTCGCGTGCCGTTTAGCGTTCAGTCCTCAAAATATTTCGCTGCATGAGTGAAGACGAGTGAAGGCGAAATCTTGACGAAAAAAAAATCATAAACAGTCTAGAGTTTCTATATTTAAAATGTCAACTCAAACTTTGGTAACGTGGAAAATTTAAATTCTTTTGTTTTCGGAGCAGTCAAAGACGTCGTGCCAAACAAGTCAACCAGCAATATCGGAAAGACAACAGCGCAGCTAAATGAGTTTCTGTTCCCTCAAATGTTCTGCGACTTAAATTTTCAGCTAAAGAATGCAAACTAAACAACCTTTCTTAACTTTCAAAAATAGCTCCTTAAAAGGCCGTCAAACAATCTGAGAATAAGGAAACCAATTCGAAGTATTTCGCTTAAATTTTTTGGTTGCTTGACCTGATTTTGTTTGGTAGAAAATCCTTAAAGAGACAAGATATAAGTTTTCGATTTCCTCAGTAAAAACAAACAAGGATGCGGAAAGGGCCTAAAAATTATTCGTTTTGTGAGAAAACATCTGGGGGACAAACGTTAGAAAAACAGACAAATTTTGCCAAGTTCCTTTCTGAATCCTGTTCAGATAGTGATAAAGAGCGTAAGGGTCAACTTGTTGATGAAATTTTTACAACCAGCAAGCAATTAAATTGGGGTTACTACCGTTTACTTGCCGTGAACGGATTTTGCTCACAAAGGCAAAAAGATTGGAAACGCTAAACATCCGTACACATCCGTAAAAAATATTATTGTATGGTCAACTATAAAAGTCCATGAGACCCATTTCAAATTCTCAATTTAATTGAATTCTCCATAAAAAATTTACTAATTACGCTAGGGTTTTCTTTATCGGTTTTTGGCGAATTCACGGCTGTCGCCTCACCCGTTTAGGCCCTGTTAGGTAACCGGGCGTGACTAAAGGCTGCAAGTTTTACCATTGATCTAAATTTATTTTCTCTAAAACTTACTGAAAGACTGTTGGGCGGTGAGTAAAGAGAAGAAAAAAATTAATCGGTCTGAAAAAAAGGTTGACTGATCCATTACTAAATTCCTCAAATGCTTCTCATAGAAAACGTGTGGAAATGACTATGGAGAATTCAGTTGTTTGACTACCTGTTATGGTACCCGAATCAAATAAAAAGGCAAGTTATTTATTTCCTTTGTCGACAAAGGAAAACATCTCGCTGTTTATTAAATATTAAAGCGTAGAATTTGAAAGAGCTGATCAAGTAGGTTTCAAATTAAAGAAGATTCAAGGAAGACATATAAAATTTTTTCAGAGTGAGTGAACAAACGGCGGCACAAAGTAAGTTGTCACGATTAATTACGTCTTAGCCTTATTCTTTAGTTGTACTGAAGTTTCTTTTAGACGTAAAAGCGAAATGTCAAGTTAACATTTTAAACTTACCGCGACTATCTAGTCTCAGTAATTGACAAAACATAAATATTATCAATTTAGCTATCCCCTAAAAATTTTTCTTAAAAAAAATGCTTGATATCCTTAAAGCGTTTACAAATTTTCGTTTTTTTATGGGAGGCTGATATCAAGAATAACGTTGTTACTATTTACGTATACTAGAGTGTAATAAAAGGGGTGCGTAGATGAGTGAAAAAACTTCACAGAGTGTTCATTTAGACATCTCACAAGGTAGCATTGTCTTTGCTGCGTGAGATGATTATCCTCTTTAATTTGCTTAAGTTCATGTAAGGAACTATATATAAGTACGCACTTTAGAGACAATTGCAATCTCTCCATTCTTTTATCTTGTTTTTAGAGCAACTATCGCCGAATGAACTGGACGTGCTGGTCGCTTATTTGTTGTTTGGGAACATGGTTGATATTCAGCGCATCTCTTGTTAGTCCACATGCGCTGACGAAAAAAGGTAAGATATGATTTTTACTGATATGCATTCTTGTGTTAACAAAATGTCAGACTGGCAAAGCCCGTCGTTTATTAAGTACTCAGCGACCGTAAGTTAAGAAATGGGATAAAAGAAAGATTTTTTTAGTAATCGTAGTGGTCATCGCTCATGTTAGGGAAAAAATATGATTATATGAAATATGCAGCGTAGTAATCGGATCAGTTAGGCCCAGTTGGCGAAAATATGGATTTATTGACTGGGTTGACTACCGTACAGGAATTGAACTGACATTTAGATCGTTAGCCATTCGTCAAGCGAATTAAGGAATTATGGATTGCATGTGCTTTTCTACTTATCAAACAGGGGAGCTGCGCTATTGGCTGTAACTTGGCAACGTGAAAAATAAGAATAGATTAGCTGAAAGAAAACGTTCTTTGTTTCCTTGAAGATTTGCTTTAAATTTGCAAGGGTTTCCATATTTCAGTAATGCAAAGAAAGGCTGCAGACCGTCATGTGTTGGCTATGATATAATGATTGGGAGGACTGACGTGTATTTCAACGTTTCGTAGGTGCAGTCGCCAACGTTGATTAGTGTTACATCTTACGCTTATAAAGGAGCTTGGCTCCGAAAACGTTCCGTAGAATTACCTGTAGTAATTTTAGCTTAAGAAAACCAATACACACATTATAATCGCCAAGTCTTCTCCCTATGTAACCAACGTACATCCTTTTTTTTTTCATGTTATTCAATAAATAACGTGTGCTGATGTTTAGGTAAAGCAATCAGTGATTTGATAACGCCTGTTTCAGACGTCCCATATGCCACACAAAATACAAGAAAGTTCAACTAAAATTAATGGGAAGTATTTCCGAGCTTAAAATCTTATTCTGACGCAGAAACTCTTCGCTGCAGCTTTCTGCAGTATGTTTTTTTAGAGTAGTTTTAGTAGACAGTATTTGAGTTAGTTGGCTATAGTTTTTTATGCTAACAGAAGTCATCTCATCTGAGCAGCCAAGAATGTATTTGGGAAATTGTTATAGGTCATTGCCAATTTTTATGATTTATGCTATAGTTGTTAGGTAATATATCGTTAAATTTTCATTTCAAATATTTCTGTAATTTATGTACATATATTTTCAAAGTAAAATAAACTTTTTTGTAGTATCTTTGCTGCAGCCATATCATTTGTTTGGTGCATGGATGTCACGCCGTTTGAACGTAAGGGCCCCAAGGTCCATTTACGATTACCGTAGTACCGATAGTGGATGCTACATTAAGGCTGGAACTGAGAGAAAAGAGAGCGATAAGACAGACGCTCGTGTTGCATTTTTTGGCGATATACAACTTTAGTTACCTGAAAACATTACGGATCATGATGTCCAAGTGTTATTGCGGGAAATTGCTGGGGCCGATTGACAACCGATGTCTCAAGCGGGGGAAATTTTTATGTTAATTTACAAACGTGAGGCGCTCACAATCTCTAAAGCAAATCCATAAAGGTATATATACCAGGATCTCGTTCAGATGCCAAATGACTGATGGACTGACTGACAAATCGATCAAAGCTTGCTTGTTTGGTTAACTGACTGACTGACTGACTGACTGACTGGCTGACTGACTGACTGACTGACTGACTGACTGACTGACTGACTGACGGACGGACGGACGGACGGACGGAGAGATAGATGGATGGATGGATGGATTTATTAATCGATCGATCGACTTACTAATCAATTGATTGATTGACAGAGAAAAAAGTTTAATATATCGCTAGTCGTCTTGTTAACATCTTATAAGAGGAAAGGTGTTCCTGAGTAACTTAGCCCATCTTTACTTTGAAAAATATTTTATAAAAGACGAAGAAACGCTAACGTTACCATAAGCAGTTATCGCCTAAGACGCATATATATACGCGTGTACGGTTTACGACGATATTCCCCTAGTTGTTAATAATTTCCTTCATTTAGCCACCTGAGAGAAACAGTGTGCTATTATTGACAATAATATTTATTACTTTATCATTTTATTTGATTTTCAGATTTCAAACGCGAAGCCTATCCTTGTGGGTACAACTGTCCAGCCTCTTGTTCTCCAGAATGTGTACCCTCCTGTTGTAACTACTACAACTACCCCCCACCTCCCCCTCCCCCACCGCCTCCTCCTCCACCGCCCGGACCCCCCGGACCTGACGGTCCGGTCGGCCCCGCTGGACCTCCAGGACCGACCGGACCCAAGGGCATACCGGGGCCTCCCGGACCACAGGGTCCCCCAGGCTTTCCGGGAGCTCCTGGGAGCTTAGCTGGTCCTCCTGGTATGTACACTTACTTACATTTCAACAGAAAGAAATCGCAAAACTCAAAGTCACGCAAAGTCAATTTGACCCTATAAGGACTGTTAAGTGCATAAAATACCCTTCTCAAACTGGTTTCAATACATTTTGTATCGCATTGAAAGATAAGTGATCTTGTACATCTTGTACATTTTTCGTAATGGGCAATCCTAACCCATTTTTTAGACCCGTTTGTTTAGATAAGTATTGATCACACGAGGAGAGGAATTAAGATTTCTTTCATTAAGTTATTATGGTAAAACGTACTGTGCAGTGAAAGCAGATAGGAAATAATCATGAGCGGTTATGCTGATTTACAGTCCACTAATAGCTGAAAATGCTGAACCGTTTACAGACTAATTAAAACCTACACGTGTTTCTTTTATTCAGGAAACCCAGGACCTTCTGGAATTCCAGGCCAGCCCGGAAGTTTAGGGGAGCCTGGAGATATGGGCCCTGTAGGACTTCCAGGGCCCCCCGGACCAGTAGGCCAAACTGGACCAGTGGGTATGAAAATTCAAATCAAATCCTGGTCATAAACCCTTCCCTCCCCACCTCTTGTAAGCAGACGCGGACAATCGTTTCAAACCTGGGCGAGGGGACTCCCACGAAAAAGTGACTAGGATGCTCGTTCTGCCCGGGTAAATGGGTTGAAAAGTTTGGCGTGGTACCACTTAGGATATCAAAATCTGAAATGATTACAGTTAGAATTGTCCTGGTACCTTTTTTTGGTAGAAAGTAAAGGGAAGTAAAAAAATTGACATAAAAAAGGTGACTACTTGTAGGATTTGGTGCATCTTAGCGGTGAAGTTGGTTAGTATCCACGCCCACAAATTCCACGAGACTTTTAGGGGCTCCTAGTAACTTTTAAATACAAATCCCACGGGTTTCACAGTCCGTTGTCGAGCTAAAATAACCCCGTAATAAGCTGACAGTAGAAGAGATAATCTGTCAGAGATTTCGGGCTCCATGGGGAAGTTTAAAATGTGATTCTTAATGTTATTGACCTTTAAAGAGAACGTCAGCTTGAAAGCAGACGTGTATACAGCTCACGTGTCATCCTCACGTTTTATGTATATCATTTAGTAACGTAGCTTGTAGCCAGGTCATGCTAGGCGGCGAAAAAATAGCTTAAAACGGCAACAAACATACTACCACCTATGGTATTTTACTTTTTTGTAACCTCCGTCGTATGTGGATTCTTATGCTTGGTCTCAAGAGTGTGCAATTTAAGAAGGTGGCACTGTTTGAGTTCACTGTCTTCTAAAAGATAAACAATATAACTCCTAGAGTTCAGTAGACAGTGATAGAGTTCATTCCTCAGAGCCTCTCTATTTTATTCTGAATTTTTAAAAATCGCATTCCGCCATTAGTGCCATGCATGTGCAAAAATTAAATGCCAGTGTATTCAATACCAAGTACCAAATGAGTATATTCACGCATTGCTCACGCGGTTAACAGGACCAAAAGGACCGGTGGGAGATGCAGGAACCGTAGGAGCCATGGGACAACCGGGCAGCCAAGGAGATCTGGGAGCAGCCGGGCCACCCGGACCCCCGGGACCACCCGGACCTCCCGGAGTTCCGGGTGTTGCAGCTTCGCCAGGATGCCCCGAGATTTGTGAGACCATTTGCATTAGCACATGCCAAAGTGATTGTTGTACTCGCAATAATGTCGGCAGAACAGGACCAGCGGGTAAGCAGATTTATGCGATAATTTATCTTTGGCGAAACAATGGATGAAGCTCACAGTAGAGCGCTCGAAGGCGACATTGATACCCAGGATGTTTTGCTAAAAAAATTGTACTATTACAGTTCTATGATTTAGAAAGTTCTCCTTTGCCTATGCCACTTTCCCAACATAGTTTGAGCCTCGGATGTACAAGCGCAGTTACACCTCCACCGTGTTACAAGGGTGGACGGGGGTTGTGATGTGTTAGAACATTCCGAAAATAGTATACATTTGATAGATAGCCTGTGAAGTGCTCTACAAGATGAGGTATATATTATGATTCTTGGCGCTCCTGGGGGGGGGGGCTAAGACGTCATCCAAGATTGTGGCCATCCTGGATTTCATTCAAAATGAGAAATGTTCAAAAACGGAGAAAACTGAACATTTTGACGCCAATCATGTAGAATATGACAAATTAAACACTATGCTGCTTTTTATATAGACATTTTGTGCTTATTTCACGGAAAAAAGGTGAAAACATGCATTTTTATTCAAACATGGCTTGGCTACCTAGCACTGATGACGTCAAATCCGGTAACCATAGCAACCGATTTTCGTTCAACTTATGTCAAAACGTATGTACTGAAAATGGCAGATGCTGATGGAAAATGGTCTTGAAAAAATTTAAAAAAACAAAGACGTTAACGATCAAAAACGCGAACTCCAAACAAAGCAAACAACTGGAAATAACAAAGGGGGACACGCGATGCTATTAGTCGAATAGACTATTGTCAGTATTATCAGTACCATTAAACAAAGTTAACCACCGGACGGTAACGTACTAGAGGACTACCGGGAATATTTAACCCATGAGGTACCGAAAAAGATGTAACGTATTCGAATACTGTTCCCGACACTAAACACCCGTGGGAAAAATGCGCTTTGTAAGCGACATTTTTTAATGAAATAAATTATTGGTAGAAAGTGATTCTTCTTAAAGCGGGCGCATCTAGGGCGTGACCAAGAAAAAGCAGTGCATGTGAGTTAGGCTCGACCAATCAAAAGCTTTAGCTACATGACAATGTCCTTCATTTAATCGTTGCCAATTTAGGGATTTCTGGGCCAAGTGGACCAGTTGGAAACACTGGATCTCAAGGGACAGCAGGGAATCAAGGAGCCTCGGGAGCTAAGGGGGCCCCGGGAGCTCTGGGTCCACCGGGACCTCCAGGAATACCAGCAACAGCACCACCTATTTTATATGGTCCTCCACCCGGGAAACCTTGGCCTGCAGGTACAGTAATGTATAGGAAATGACATAGAGCCGTCGAGAGAGGAAAATTGCTAATCTTTGTTCACTGAACATCGGATCACTGGAACAAAAACAATAACGGATGTTGTTAGGAGGCTATGGCCTCATAATATAAATGTTTATTATTATTATTATTATTATTATTATTATCATCATCATCATCATCATCATTGTTATTATTATTATTATTATTATTATTATTATTATTATTATTCCTAAAGGCGGGCTTGAACACCAGCCGTTTGTTTGGCCAACACACTAATCGCCCCAGGCGTACGATTTCTCACTAGTGGATGATTTAAAAGTCTTCGCTTTCTGTATAAAATAAAGGCTAATTCCTGACGATTGTTTTGCCGGTGCACAGCTACACGGTATGGCTCCAGCTAAAAAATGGACAAAATTGAAGCGAATAGGTTTTAGTGCCTCCCCAAGCGTCCTGTAAAGTAGAACGGCACCCTATACAAAGTCTTTCACGGATTTTTTTCTGGAACGAACCCTTACGGCAGTATAGTCGTTTTGTCATTCCTGTTCACAATGTATCGATTTTCTTGTGATAATGTAAAAAAATCGACACATTATATCATAATAGCATTTATCAGTACTTTTCTTTAAGTTTACGCTTGCATATATTTCAGGAGTTCCTCTGCCAAACTTAAGTGGATCAGATGGAGGTATGGGACCTGCAGGAGGAGCAGGGAATAAAGGAGCACCGGGAACCAGGGGAGCCCAAGGAGTACCGGGGCCACCGGGGCCTCCAGGAATACCGGCAACAGCACCTCCTATTTTATATGGTCCCCCACCGGGAAAACCTTGGCCGGCAGGTACAAGGATAACTTAAACCGTCTTTATTAACAGTGTAAATGTGTAATTGTTTTTATTATAGTTTTACGTGCTTTAAGCTGTATCCCTATGCAACTCCTTTTTTTGTCTATAAATTCTACCAAGCCCGCAGGATAACTACCTTAACTGGTTTCAAATGCCTATGGAATTGCTAGTATAATACATTATTTCCTGATCCAGTTCTTTAATTATGTTCAATACTCGTCCTTCCCCATTCAGGAGTTCCTCTTCCAAACCTAAGTGGCTCAGTTGGAGGTATGGGACCAGCAGGAACAACAGGGGATAAAGGATCCCCGGGAGCCGCAGGGTCCCCAGGGGTATCGGGCTCACCAGGACCACCAGGAATACCAGCAACAGCACCTCCTATTTTATACGGCCCTCCACCAGGAAAACCCTGGCCAACAGGTACTAAAAATAACGATATGGCAGAGTCATTTGGTGAAGCGAATACTTACTTTCAGGCATACTGAATTTCAGTAACGTTCTCTTTGACAAATCATTTCCTAACTGTTCTTCTAGGAGCTCCTCTGCCAAACTCAAGTGGATCAGATGGAGGTATGGGACCAACAGGAGCAGCAGGGGATAAAGGAGCCCCGGGATCTATGGGCTCTCCCGGAGCACCAGGCCCACCTGGTCCTCCAGGAATACCGGCAACGGCACCTCCTATACTTTACGGTCCTCCACCTGGAAAGCCTTGGCCGGCAGGTACTGGATGAAACTGCGGAATTAAGAGCTCTTTCGAAACCCTGGTCTTCAAAATGTTTCAGACTCAGCAGCAACTTACTTCAAATTCAAGATTAGAAAGATCTGTATGTTTCTGAAAGAAAAAGATAGGTCAACGCCAACCTGACGCTCTTTTTTTAGACTCTTTCGCGTTTCATTTCTTCCTCGTTCTGTCTTTTAGGACTTTTGGTATAAACGAAACTGTCCCTTTCTACTTTGTACTGTAATAAGGACACACCAAAGCACCCGCTTGCCTAAGTATACAGGAGAGGATAAAGGTTTTCTTGTGGCAGATGTAGCTTGCAGCCCTAGTGTAGAATTTAAACGAATGACGTCCTTTACAACCATTCTTGTAAGAAAAAATCACCATTAAATTATTGAATGATAATTAACATCTTTTTGTGCCATTTAGGAGTACCAACACCTACACCCCCTTCGTTTGGTTCTGCGATCGGTGCACAGGGTCCCGCGGGTAAGAGCTTTTGCTGTAGCACGAAAAATTAGTTACCATTGAAGAAATAAATTTAAGAGTGGTTAAAATGAAATTTAAAAAAAATGTTATCTCACATTTGTCCCTCAACCTTGATCCAATAAACAAAGCAAACACAACAACGAAGAAAAAGAAAGAAATAAAAACGCAAGATCAAGTTTGCTGTACCCTTACAACATTGGTGGGAGGTTTTCTCACCGTAGAACCGTTCTTTTTCATCACATATGCACCACATATGCCGCAAAAAACATCTCCTTCTCTGCTTTCGTTTCATTTTTGTTTGCGTAAGGTAAACCATTGTTGCTTTCAATTAACCGCATTCTGTAGCGTTGTATTGATACCAAGAAGGCCTCAGTAGCAAGCTTGATACCACGAGCTACGTGATGCAGTTCACAATCTAATTAAAGTTTCCATAATCGAAAAACTAATGTTGTTTATCCCATCTAGGGCCGGTAGGGCTAAAAGGTTCTCCTGGATCCCCAGGGACAATGGGAACACCAGGAACACAAGGAGACCCTGGGGCAGCCGGGCCACCGGGTCGACCAGGGCCCCCAGGACCACCAGTCATACCAGGACCATCTCCTGCCGCTTCAGCTCCTCCTTCAGGAACTCTGGCAGGGGCTCAGGGACCAACAGGTACTAAAGCCAAGACTTCAAAGCAAAGTGGAAGAATTGGCAAACGTGGGTGGCAATTAGACGCAGCCTGCAAAATAATTTCTCCGTGAAGAGATCTTTTTCCTTTCAGCTATTAAAAGAATTAGGCAAGAAGAAGTTCTTGTTCGTCTGAACCGAACTTGCCGACGGTAAAGTACCCCGAAAGTTCCCACGACGATCTTTCCTTTAAGCTAAAAAAGAGGCTGGCTTTCATGGTAGTGAGAGCCAAGGCGTTTCAGAGTTCAGGAGATAAGCTTGATGGCGCTGCAAGTATTTCCACGCGACATTATCGAAAACTGCAAGACAAATGGTGAAAAGCAAATCTCTTAATGCAATCACTTAAATTTCCAGGAACAAACTGGCCAAAAAAGCTGCTAATTTATAAAGAAATGTGCCTATCATGTCTCATTACCTTGCAGTATTCAGGCAGTGGTTATCAAGAGAACTATGTAATGATAAATTTTAAACTGCTTGGGAAGATTTGTTTTAGATAGCAACCTTTGAAAAAACAGCCAAAAAGACTGTATGCGTTGAGGGTTTTGCCCTTATTTGGAGCATACAGTACACCCATTGCTGCCATTCTAACAGAAATCTTTGTTGGCATCATAGAACCACAAGGTCCCAAGGGACCTGAGGGAGCAATGGGGGCAATGGGAGCTATGGGGCCACAAGGAAGCCAGAGGGATACAGGAGCAGCGGGACCTCCAGCAGCTCCTGTTGCAGCCCCTTCGGCTGGTGCCCCAGGGCCAGTGGGTAAGATAGAATTTTAAAGAAGGTATATATGTCAACATGTCTGAACATTGCAAAAACTAATCCAGTACAGCGAACAAAAATATAAGCTACACAAACACGCCTGAAACGCCTACCGGGGCAAAAGACAAAAGGTGCAGTTTTACGTAGTGAGGCAAGGTTGACCGAGTACGGAGAGAAAAACACCAGGTATTTTCTCAATTTGGAGAAACGAAAAAGCGAAAAGAAACGTATTAATAAGTTGAAACTGGACGATGGTACAAAAAACTGAAGATCAAAATGCCACACATAAAGAAGAAGAACACTTCTACAGCGCTCCATACGAATCAAGCAGAGTCGATCCAGAAACACCAGGATCAAGCTGCTAAGCGATCAGAGTACAACCTTATGCGAAGGGAAAAACTAAAAAGGAGTGCCGAAAAGCTTTGAAATGAAACGAAATGCAAAATGGCAAATCACCCGGCTCGGAAGGTTTTACATCAGAATTCTATAAACGTTCTCATCTATAAAAGTAATTGGAGATGATGTAGTAGAATGTATTAACTACGCCTTTAACAAAGACGAATTATCCATATGTCAGAAAAGGGGCGTCATTACAATTCTACCAAAAAATAACCCACTGACGTTTTAAACAATTTACGGCCAAATCTCGCACAACTAAAGCAATTGCGAATAGGTTAAGAACGGTACTCCCCGAAATCATAAGTCCCAACGAAACAGGATATGTCAAAGACAGATATATCGGTGAAAACGTTAGAATAATAACCGATGTAATCAACTTTACGTGATCAAAGGAGATACCGGGTATTCCCTCTTTCTCGATTTTAAGAAAGCCTTCGACTAAATTGATCGGGAGTACCTTAACACAGTATTAAAGGTTTTCAATTTTAAGGCTGATTTCAAAAGATGGATAAAAGTTTTTTATACCGACATCTCAGGTTGCGTTACTAACAATGGTTTTGCGTACGCCCTTCACTAATAATTTTACGCTTGGCTCACTCCCAAGAGTGAAAGGTTCTCAAATGAAGAACAATAATTATCACAGGACTGCACGAAAGAACAAGTAAAGGATGGTTTAATGATTCCGATACATAGTTACACCGAGAGACTTACTGACGTATAAGAGCTGCGCGTATTGAACAGTATATGTTTGATTCCTTGTACTTGTGTACAGTGTATACAGAATCATGGTACAATTGTACATGTTTAGCATCCTGCTATTTTCTTGGCATAGCTTGACGTATACCTATCCTTATGCGGACCTTATCTATCATGTCAGGGCCTTATATTTCTGTGTACGACCGACTTGGTAAACTGGCTGGGTACAACCTGAGTAAGGGGCCCACTAACGCTATACATATCTCCACATTTCTTCAACAGCGCGCGCGCTCAATGCATGACGTGGCATGACATCACGAAGTAAATTGCGTGCGCAGTAAGGATGCGCAGAAACAATTGGCGCGAACTTCCTTAAAGCGTATAAAATTCGGCATATGCAAAAGACCTCAGATATCTTGATTACTCTAACCTGGTAGCTCTTAACTCCAACTGCAGTAATTGACGTCTCAGTACGGTGGCAGCATTTACAAACGGTACACAACTGCAATGATTGGCGCCCTCAATCAGAAAAACTTGAATCCTTAAGGAATGGTTTTAACGTACAAGGAATGTTGTGTCGCGCAGCACTGGCTATACAACTAAGAAATCAGATAGTTAACTCTGCAGTGTAAATTTAAGTGCTGGATAGAAACCACTATATTCCCCCTATATTAAGAATTTCCCGAGGTAAGGAAATGTCGTCCATACGAAGTAAAGAAGAAATCTCTGACGTCGGTGGGATTCGAACCCACACTTTATGGAATTTGACTGAGCTGTATGACGAGGCTGAACGGGAGCAGGTCGTGGGCAATTCAGATGGTAGACGGTAAGTCGATGGTTATTTGCACAGATGGAGATTTGGCGATTTTCTTCCAGTGCTGGACGGCCCGACATTTCATTGCAACGAATTAACATCTAAATTACGAAGACCTGCCCCCGTCTGGCGTCGTGGCTCAGTTGGAAGAGTGTCGGATCCCACCGAGGTCAGAGCTTTTGTGGACCACATTTCCTCACTGGGGCAATGTTCAGTAGGAAACTTAGTGGTTTTGTTCCAGCACTTCAATGTAAAGTGCACTGTGTAATAAGTTCTTAAGGAATAATTTAAGCTAGAGGACTAGCTTATGACGGACAACAAATTATTGAATGAGAAAATAAGAATAACTTTGGAAACAAGTAGTATAGAAAGGTGATGTTTTATACAGATACCTACCCAGCAGCCTCTGAGAACTCTGAGAGACCAGCTACGTGCCATTAAGTTCAGTTTTGAAATGCAAAATCTGAACTACTCTCGCTATCTCTTATCCGCTATCTCGAGAAATAAAGGCTTTTCTGTAATTCTACCTTTTCTTAATCTATTTAGGTATCCAAGGAGCTAAGGGGCTACAAGGGGCTACAGGAGCTATGGGCGCGATGGGAAGTCCCGGCGACCCGGGAGCAGCTGGGCCTCCAGGACCTCCTGGGCCTCCAGGGCCGTCCGGAATTCCAGGAATACAGGGGTCTACGACGTGCCCCGCAATATGCAAAAAGGCGTGTGTTGGCTTCTGTCCATCTATGAACTGCTGTAAAAAGTCGCAAGTGCCAGCTAAGAAAACGCAAATGCAAGAAAAGCAAAAGATTTTGCCAATAAAGGTTGAAGCTCAAAAGCAAAAGCCAATACAAGGTCCCACCCAGGTAAAGACAAACGTGTTACAAGGAGGATCACGTTTACAGGGAAACCCTCAGACAGAAACACAGAACCACCCTCAAGTTCCAGAAAACAAAAACAGTAAAAGGAACAAGATCAGGCACATTAGCCATAAAAAGCACATCTCTTAGTACACATGCAATATGGGAAACACAACTGAGTGGAATTCAGTTTAAAAGAGAGGCATTATCATTCAATCTATTCCATTGGTTCAATAAATAATCCGTGTCTGTTTGTTTGTTATTCAGTGTTGGATATTGCGACTACTCTAGTGCTAACATTCCTTTATTTATTAAGGTTGTCAATAATTATTTTACAAGCGTTCGTTGGATATTAGCCCGGTGAGGGGGAGGGGTGTACAATGGAAATGTTTGGGCAGGGATGTGCCGCTGGGTCCCTGTATGACGAACGCACATAATGACAAATTCGTAGATGTTCAATTAAGACTGTAATGAACATTTTACATCAGTTAAGATAAGACTCGACAAGACATCACTTGAAAGACTTCACTTGCATGAAGAACTACACTCGAGACAAAATAAACACGAGAAAAACTCAGTTCGTGGAAATCACGTGACATTCTAGATCCAGTTTTCCACACGCTCAAATCTTTACCTTTTACCAGACTATGTTTACTTACATTGTTTAACCTTATTCTAGACTAGTCAGCAAAGCTCCCTACCTTGTCTCAGATCCGCTGAGTGTAAATCCCTGAGCGTTGGCTTATTTCGTTTCCTGAAAATCAGACCAAAACTCTCTGACTTTTGTACTCTGTCCCAGCCTAAACTACTTGAAAAACATTCTCTTCGGAGCGGCACATACCCATATAGTTTATGTTTTGGAGCAGTCCCTCGCGGGGGGGATATGAGGTGAACAACCAACGAGACCCAACGCGTCAAGTTAGCGACAATTACCTCAAAAACAATTTCAGCCATTCGAGGGTGTGACATCATCAACAACATCATCGATCATTGTTGAATACGGATGTTTGATGGTAATCAAACTTTGTTTAGAGCCGTTGAACATCATACAACGTCCTTCACTCAACAGGGTGCCCAAAAGCGTTTAAGGTGCGGATTTCGACAATGTTTCGCGGTGTCAAATGGAAATGTTGAATCTCTTTTGGACGAAGCTTAGGAGATCGTAATACATTGTGGGTCGTATGGGAAGTTCCGGTGCTCCGGGAGCATCAGGGCCTTCAAGAAGAAAGACTGCGACGACGTGGTTGTACTCTGCAATCGCGTGTGCGGTCTTTGTTGGACTGCTGGAAAAAATTACACCTAAGAAAACGCAAAATTCTAGGCATGCATGAACAGCTATTCAATTAGGGGTCAATAGTCAAATGCATCCTGCCCCTCCAACAAACAGTAACGCTAACACAGAAAGAAAGAACTTCGAAAGCAGAAACTAGGCTACTACGGTGTTAGGTGAATTACTGCATTTCGAGAATTCTCGCGCCCATTCAGATGCGCGGTCGACTGTTAAGTATCTATGGTTAGAGGAAGAGGAATTTTGATCAATCTATCTTTGGACTGTTGAGTTTGTGAAGTCCCCGGAACAATGATGAGCAAAATGAACACACATCTCTTTAATTTGCATCCATAAAACTGAATACCTACACCCCACCTTGCCACGTATGGATGATTTCAGGATACACTAAATAAAAAATAGTGGTGGGAGCGAGACATATTTGCATATGTTATCACAGGCTAAATTAAATTGCACGAAAAAAGCATTCACACCGACCAAGCAGAACGTGTGTAATCCAAACCATTTTTAAATTTAAAAACAAGCTAACGGACAACAAATAAAAGATGAATTTCAATTTCAATTGAAAATACACAGATTGGTTTTTAAAAAACGTCTGCTGGAACAACAATTTTTTTTTTCTGTGAAAGACACACCAGAAATTCCGAAAATGTTATTAGTAACGAGTTGCGAATTATCAATAAAATCGTTTTGTGATGACTGCATTTTCCTATAATAAAATAGATGAATTAGGCATGTGTGAACAAACGTTTGGGAAAGGGGGAGCGACAATTGTATGTTCTTTAGTTTGCCTATGTTTTTCTACTTGAACAATGAAAACGCCAAGTTTTCATAGACTGCACAAAATAATGCTTATATTTTCTTTATGACTTTATTCAACGAACCATTCAATCAGAGTCAATCATTTAATTAATTTCAAACAGCATTTATTATTTAATTACTTAATAAAAGCGATCATCAAATCAATCAGTTAATCAATCACTCTCTTACTCAATAAGCTAGTCAAGAAATCAATTAATCAGTGAATCAAAATGTTTCATTCAGTACCGTTTAGATCTTCATTCTCAATGAGCATTTGATAAAAATTACGCTAGCAATACATATATCTTATTAGACGGTTTAGTGTGTAGTATCGTGGGATATTTTTTCGAGTCGCGCCGTATTTTGGCGAGCCCGTAGGGCGAGTCAAAATACAAGAGACGAGTAAAAATATCCCACGATACTACACACTAAACCGTCTAATAAGGGATTTATTATTCAACTTAGCTACAAAATGGAAAAGTGGTTTATAAACTATCTGAGTTGCGTGACAAACTAACGTGACTTCTGAGCAGCGAGTGAGCGCGCCAGCGGGGTCAGGTTTCGCGCGCTTGACGTGAGGTTGTTGTTGATTGGTCAAAAACGAAAACTTGTCAAACCTGTCAATCGAGCGAAGCGTCGGGATTTTATTTCAAACTTGCAAGGAAAACAAAGATGGAACAAGGCAAAACTGAATTATTTTCGGGTTTACAGTTAGATGAACAACAATGTTCTTGGTCACCGAGTAAAACTACGAAAAGAAAGAACTCGACAGAACAAACAGAACTCGAAAGTCAAGTCAAACAAAGTTAAACAGCACTTCAAGCTCAGTCATCTTCGTCCGAATCACTAACCACGGGTCGTTTTGGAAGAGATAGCGGTGGAGATTTCTGACCGACAACAATTGTGCATTTGTTGAGGACAGCTCCTGAGGAAAGATGGGTTCCGTTTCCCGACTTTGACAAACAAATGACATAAAAGATTTAACGGACTTGAGGTCAGTTTTTGTCTTTTCTGTTTCGATTTTCTTCGATAAATAAAGAGAAGAAATTTCACTGTCGTCTAGGTCATTGCTTGTCTCTAGGATTTCGTTTTCGTTAAAAACCTCAAAATTTGGTAAGCATTCATTGTTTTCTTCCGGAAAACGACCGTTTCGGCCATTTTTTCATCGTTCACCTTGTAAGCCTAATGCCTGACGTGGCATTTGTAGAAAACCTGTCAAACCGGTCTTCTGGAGTACAAATACCGTGGGATATTTGTACTCGTTTTGGGTGTTATTTGTACTCTACTGAATGCAGTTGAATAATAAATAGAATATATCATCCGCATTCATTTGTCAAGTTCCTAGAAAGAAAAAGCACGGTCTTAAATTCACTAAGTAACGTTACTTCCTTTCGTAAGAAGACTCTAACAGGACTGTTCTTAAATGTAAAGAAGATCCTCGCAGGACTGTTCTTACCATGAACAACGCAGCAAGTTTATAACATGGTTAAATTTCACACAAACGAATTCTTAGCTTTTGGTAATTTATTTGGCGACTGAATTTGTCTCCCTGTTTGGTTTCAGAAACGACGAAGGGTACCGCCTTAGTTAAATTTTTTAGGCCTCCAATCTTCGCATCCCATGACTGGCAGCAAGATGGAGTCTCGTTTGCCCAAGCTAATCCTGCACTACAAGCTAATGATTCCATGGTTAATGTTCGTTTAATTTAGCTCAGTTATGTACACCTGATTGAAAAAACGTTGTCTGATAAGAAGTATAAACCATGAATGATGCAACATTATGGAATTCTGGGAAAACAGCATGGCAGGCTTGTTGCTCTGTCCCGTTTATTCATATTCAACGTATCTTTTATTCATGGACAGATTTTCGGGTATATCTGTCAGTTTTATTTTTTTCGTCCATTATGATGTGCACAATGTCTGAGAATCAAAGCAGGTTCTTCCGCTTCCCAGAAAACCACTGGCTCGTATAGTTCATGGCTTACGCTCATGAATCTTTCTAAATCGGCATTTACGGCCATTAATTGGGTCACTGGTAGCATGTAGTGTGAGGTTTCCATCACAAAGGCTAGTTAGGCACATCTTGTCACCATTAACCATGTGTTCGTAGGCTATTTTGCAATGTGTTATAGTGTGCTCCTTAAAGAGGAAGTCGTCACCAGCCTTACTGCAATCCTTCATCTGTAAATGCAACAGATCATTAACACCAGATAGATCAAGAGAAGGAGATCTGTCGCTGGCATGACAAATAATGTCCTAAAGTTCTTAGCCTGATATAAGTGCCACGGTATATAAAGCTTGAAAAAATATATAGGAAAATGCTATTTTTTAAAGTGAAAGTGCCCTCAGCTAATACAGCTGAGGTACTCCAGCTGAGCACAGGTACTCCACTGAAATAATCAGTAATTAACAAATAATCAAATTAAACATAAAGGAGGTTACAAATCCCAACTGGCGGGAGGTAAATCACTTGGCTATTTACAAGCGTGGCTGAGGAGTTGAACTCGGTACCGAGAAACAAATCCAGCTGGTGGTCGGAGCGGGTCTCGGACTCGGGACCTCCGGGCTGCGAGTCTAATGCGCTTACCACCTCGGACACCCTGCCTCCAAAAAGACTAACCAAACAAGGTTTCATTGGAGGATTTACAAGGGGCATTATTTTGCAGGGAATTGTTCGCTTAAAAGTTAAAATTAAAGATTTCCGGGAGAAAGCATATAATTAACGATTTTATTCAGATCTAGCTAAGTCACGTTTAGTTCCATAAGGGTGGAGTAGCATTCTCATCATACATTGTTACCCTTCAACACATGTTTATCGCTATATCTAATTCCGCTTTATGTTGACGTTTGTATAGAGTCATGAAAAGTCATACTCGACGTTTCTGCTAAATTAACGAAGTCAAATCTGACTTAGTAAATATTGCCAAGCGCTGATTTACCGGCCGCCACGTTGGTGAAGGTTAATTATGGCGTAAGAAGGCCAAGAAAAAAAAATTGCTGGTGTCGTATGAGGCTTCTCCATGAGCCGAAATGGATGGGTTGAGGTGACCAGTCGTCAGAATTCTTTAGTCGTTAAGCTCTGATTGTTTTTTACTCACCTCCTCAAAGACCAGTTTAACTGGTTTTGTCCCGTTGAGGACCTTAAGTCCGTATTTCCGACCATTCATCTCGAATTGAATGCACTTCCTGTCTCCAGTACTTGATACGATCTTGAATTCTTAAACGATAAATAAATAAATAAATAAATAAATATTAATTTAAAAAATAAAAATAATACGCAAATAAGTCACAAAAACACGGCTAAAGAACTTCTACATCTGCTCAAAATTTTCACCAACTTATAGAAACAACCAAAACTGTAATATTAATAGTTCGCAGGCTTCTGATCTTCATAAGAGTGAAAATCACGTTCAATTAATTTTGTACCTGTCCCTTATCAAAGGCACTGTATATATTTTGGATTGTTTGGTTTTCTAAAGGGGGAGCGAAATATTACTGCTGTACTAGACTGGAACATTGAATGTTTTGAATGCAACATGTAACAAACAACAATACAAAAATTCTGATTAATGCATTTATTAAACTAAAACAATTTAACCGTTCTAAGAATAGCATGGAATAGTTTCTAACTCACTTGTAAAATTATTTGGACCTGATCCATCGCACTTTACTTCACATTACATCTTAGCAGTGATACTACATCGATCAGTGTAAATTTTGATCAGATTTCCACCGCTGCAGTTGTATCTTCTATACCGGGAACTGAGCCTGACGAACATGGACTCTACTTGTACACAGAGCATAAAAACACCGCCACAGTCTAGCACAAACGGAAAGAACATCGATGTAGACTTTATTGCAATCAAACTATCAAGAGCATGACCAAAAAATAGATTTAAACAAAAACTTTAATAGGTTAAAATAAAAGAAAATAAGAGGGAGAGAGAGAAAGAGAAAGATTGATTGATTGATTGATTGATTGATTGATTGATTGATTGATTGATTGATTGATTGATTGATTGATTGATTGATTGATTGATTGATTGATTGATTGATTGATTGATTGATTGATTGATTGATTGATTGATTGATTGATTGATTGATTGATTGATTGATTGATTGATTGATTGATTGATTGATTGATTGATTCACTTTTATTTAAATACGGTAATTTCATAAGTTTACAAAAAAAACTTCTTTACATGAAAACTGTATTGAAACAGAAGTAGATACTGTAAACTAACTAAAAAATAAGTACCGATAATATATAGATTTAGCCAAGCCTAAAAGCGGAGCCGCGAAGGAATAAACTGGTGTTCGTTTCACAAAAATAGTCCTGAAACTTTTTGGTCTGAAATATATTTCGGGGCATTTTTTTGGCTCGTTCGCTTTCGAAAAGTGTTTCTCAGAAAGCCTGAAAGTGTTCCGAATTGTCCTCCAATATTTTGGGGATCTGTTCTGTAAAAGCAAGCTCGAAAGGTCATTCTAGAGGCTGGGCACAGCTTGATTTTTTTTTCAGGCATCAAACTGAACACATTTTACTGACGAGCTGTCTTGCTTGGTGTTTGCAATGTTTTCATATCCTGTCATTAACTGTCAAGGCTTGTCAAATCTCCTTGGATTACTGGCTGTTCGCTTGAATGAACTTGAAACGGCGCTTATTTACAAAAACAAAATAAAAATTATTCTACTGTTTAAATGGGTTATCTTCATCGCTTTCGGATGTTAACAAATAACATGAACTGCCACTAAATAAAACTATTAGTCTGGTCAAAAATTTGTACTGATATTTCACCGGTATTTTACTGGGATTACCCGAAAGAAAGGATCTGGAGAGCTTCGAAGCACTTGTAATAAACTTATCGAAGAAATGTCGCGTAGGTTTTAGTAGCCGAGAAAAAATTCAAGCACTTTGAGGATAACACACATTACTTACCGGATAAAATAGCTTTAAACTCAAAACTGCTTCGCTTATAGTTACTTAAGTAACCCTTATATTTCGTTCTTTAACTTGAGACCATCGAGATTGAAAACAAACAAACAAACAAACACCGTCCAAACATTCTTATTAAACTCTGTGGCATAAGTTTTGCGGCTGCAAATTGTCTGAAATTCGAGCGCTGTTTAAAATGCACAGAACTGATTTTGGAAGTTTTTCGGATATAATAGGTTTAAACCGGCAACTGCTTCGCTTACAGTTTTTCAAATAACTGTTATATTTCGTTCCTTAACTACAGACCATGAAGATTCAAAACAAAGAAACACCAACACCTTATGCCGGCATAAGTTTTGCGGATGCGAAGTAAGCCTATATAAAGTTAGGCGCTTTGAGGAACGCACAAAACTGTTGTCGGAAGCTTTTGGGATATAATAGCTTTAAACCGACAACTGCTTCGCTTAAAAGATTATTACTATTGAAAACTTCTAGGACAAGAAAATCGACAGTTGCACAAAGAGATGGACCGGACAGTCAAAATTGAAAGCAACGCTTGTGCAGTTGTCTTGCGGCTGTGCTTAGACCTACTGTTATGAATAAACAAACACAAAATAATGGACAGAGAAATCATTTTTGAAAAAAATTTATTCGAAGACCCGTAAGTTTATACTTAAATGCAATTCGCGTTACACTTCCAAAATCGTAGGTCGGTTCACGCGAGTGAAATCGGCTGAGCATGGCAAAACATTCAAGAATCTGTCACAAATCTGAGCGCGTTTTCTAATAATTTTTTAAAGTCAAAAGTAAATGATACATTTCTAATGGCATAAATCAAATTTCCATTTCAAAACGTAATTTCTTTCACCGTAATACTCGAAGTCATGTACCTTATACCCTTTGAAAACTTTACTTACTCGGTTGTGTTTCCGAACAGGGCAAACTTTCCGCCGTGAAGAAAACAAAGCGATGAAGTCCTTTGAAGGCAGCTTTCGTAACTTGAACTTTTCGCCTTCTACCAGTATTCTTTTGAACTTTTTCTTTCCATTTATAGATATTAGATGTTTTTTTTGTCAAGTATAAAACTTCAGTACTCTCAAACAATCGTTAAATGCTAAAGAAGCTTGAGCTTTTAAAGAAACCTCTTTTTCAAAACCGACGATGGTTATGCGATTTCCCGCCAAGAAAAACGCCGGTTGCCCAAAAGCACCGCGCAATTTCCCGCCAAGAAAATATGGCATTCTCTACCCCCGTCGGGTTGACTTGGGACTCCCCTTCCCCTCCCACAGAGTCTGTGCGGACTGACGGACGTACGGACGTACGGACGGACGGTCACGTGACTATTACGTCACAGCCAAAATTTCTTGGATTGATAGGTTACCAAATTTCCTTAGGAATGGAGCTCCGCTGGCGGGCTTTGCCCGCAGGCTCCGCTAATAAAAGCTAGTCAACAGTTTGCTTGCCTATTAGCCAGTTTTCTTTTAAAAATAGCTTTAGATTCGGACGTTTTTATGTCAGTTGGTAATGAATTCCACAGTATTCCTCCTCTATATGAGAAAGACCCTTTATAATGTTCTGTTTTTGGAACACAGTCCAGTACAACATTATATTCCGTATTTCTTAGCTTAGACTTGTAAGGGTTGTTCTCACATGCATTCGAAAAAAGATCACTTAAGTAACTAGGTGCATTTCGATTCACTGTATCGTACATTAATAGCCTTAAGTGCATTTGACGCTTTGAGGCGAGCTCTTCCCAGTTAAATTGTTTTCGTATTTGTGCTGAACGCACGTCATAACCTTGGACGTTATTATGCGTGCAGCACGATTTTGCAATTTCTGGAGTTTAGTAGCAAGTCCCTGATCTAAATTGTCCCAAACAACGTCACAGTAGTCAAACACAGGCTGGATAAGAGATTTGTAAATTGTGTTTACAGTCAACGCGCCTCACGCATGAACGGTCATTTAATGAAGATTGCATTCTTCACGTGCGCATTCCTTTCTTTAATTGGATAAACGTATTCTTGTAGATAGATTGAAAGATTACAATATTTTTTCGATGAACGAAATCGATTCTTCAAAAGGTCACACGTAACATCAGAAATCGCCTACATAGCGCACTCGGAAGAAGTGCTAATCAATTACTTCAGGGATGTCATCCGTTATCAAGGATCTTAACCTCCACAAGAAAACAAGAAAATGGTTGAGTCGTCGCGTGGACTGAATAGTGTCGGACGATTTTATGAACAGCTCCTTTTGGCACTCTCGTGTTCCGTGGAATATCTGATCATGACAACCCCAATTCAGCATTGAAAAGGTTAACGATTTCGTTCCTTGCATTAAAAGGCAAAGGTTTACTCGTTCCTTGCATTAGAAGGCAAAAGTTTACCAGGATCCTAAAAGCTCCCAAGCGAATTTCTTGCCATTTGGAGTTCTTTAGGAAACCTAAACTTTCATGTTCCGATCATGTAGACCGCAACACAATTGTGGCGGCTGTTGTTTATATTTTCTGCGGGTTTCCGATTAAGCCACGAAACTTTCAGCCAAAGAATAAGTTGCCTTGTTAAAATTAGAGACTCCTTTGGATTTTCTTTCTAAGGATTTTCTCTTTACGGGTTATTTTTGTCGGCTTTATGTTCTCGCCATTTTTTGCGCCAGCTTGAAAACAATAAAAATATCACGCGTGACTTACCGGAAAATTGAGCTAAAAAAACTAACTTTTCAGTTCTGTTCGGATAGTTTGAATTATTGTACGATGTAACAAAAAAAAATTTCGAATAACTAAAATAGTGTTTCGAATATAGAATCCAAGTTTCAAAGAATCGCTAATTTTTTTTGAAGAATGAAATCGAAGAATGAACTATCAATGAATATTTGAAGATGAGCGTTCACGCGTGAACCGCGTTGACTGTAAAACATATAATGGTATATAATCACGTGCCTGATAAGACCACTGATAGATCAATTTACTTTTGAGCAAAGTTTATCAACATGCTCGTTCCATTTAAGATTTTCATCTCAGTGAATTCCTGAAAGAGAAAGAGAGAGAGAAAGTGAAAGTGAAAGTGAAAGAGAGAGAGAGAGAGAGAGAGAGAGAGAGAGAATAAATGAATGAATGAATGAGTGAGTGAATGAATAAATGAATGAATGAATGAATGAATGAATGAATGAATGAATGAATGAATGAATGAACTTTATTTACACGGAATTTGTAATCAATCTCAATGAATCTCAAGAGTTAAATAAGACTTCAAAGTCACGAGAGATACAAGCAAAATCTAAATTCGTTCTTAAAGAGATAAGTAACTGCATTACGAGTTTGAAAGAGTTACTTACTGCAAAGAGACGCTTCCTCTCCATTATTGTTACTGTCTTCAGTTCGTGGTTATGTTAATGTATACTTCAGAAAAAACTGATGAATCGCTACAATCTTCTGACTCCCTTTATTTATACCACTTTTTAGAAGAATTTCTCAAATATTTAAAGGCAAACGGAAGTGGTTTCCTACAATGTAACTACAAAGCTTGTTTTATTGTTGTTGCTTACCACAAAATATACTAACGCACTCATAGATAAGCCGCACCCCCAATTCAGGAAGGTCAAAGTTGGAAAAAATATTAGATCGGGAAGGATGAAGTTTCGAGAAGTTGCAGTGAGGTTCCCATAATAAACAAACAAGTGCGGTTTTAAAACACTGACACTGTAGTTGCTGTGAACTTTCAGACGATTTATTCATTTAGAAAGCGATATAAAACTCGCAATATCTTCTTTTTCTGTCCAATAAAACATATCTCAAAGTAAAGGCCATCAGTTGGTTCAAATTTTTATTGCATCATCTCTACAAAACAGGCGAAAACGAAATGCATACGCAATTGGAACGAATAGAAACAGCTTGGCAGCCAAGCTTTTACGTGTAGAGAGACGCTGGACACCAAACACGCGATGTAAAGTGCGCCATTTTTCTCGCAAAGCACTCGTGAATAATGTGGGATTTTCTTGCGTGTGGATAAAAGATTAGTTAAAGTGACTGACCACTGGCAAGATATGTGAAGCTTTTCGCGCAGGAAGGAAAGATTTCTTGCAAGTTGAATTAAAGTTGTTCAAGTAGAGAGAAAATTAACCGTTTGAAACAACTTTTGGAAACACGAATCGGCAAGGAAATCCATAAGTAAAGACACAAATGCCTCTTACCGCAATGATCGTCAACAACACGCTTTTCGTTTGTCGTGTTTTTATTCAGTGAGATCTTAAGGTATTTTTAGAAATATAAATTAGGTTGTTAACAACCTGAGTTCCCAGATTTTGAAACCCAATTTTCAGCAAAAAAGTGCGGTTTATACACGGGCGTTTACGGACTTGGACTTTGATTTTTGGTGCTTTGAGTGTCATTTTAAAATTGTGTACACTACTGCGATCAACCTAAATTATCAAACCATATTACCTCCAGAGCAGCCCATTAAGCCGGCAAAAAGACAACTGGGACTTGCTTTCGGTGGGTAACTAACGGAAACACAAATTGCTAGTCTTAGATCGAACGCACTCAACTTTAACTTCGTATCCTAAGCCACTAACTACTTCCTCGAGGAAATAACCACCCTTCAACACACGTTTATTTATTTACACACGGTTAAAATTCATCAGGCAATCTAGCGACTAAAAATACTGTGATTTAAACATTACTATACTACCTAAACTTAGAACACACATACAACGTAACGAACCTAGGCTCGACGATGGTAAGTGTCCAACTGTTTTTAACTTTCGAGACAATTCTCGCTCCGATTTAATGACACGCCCGACATAAACCTTCCGTGGTTAGACGAAGAGCTATATTGATCATTGATACTACTGTTTGGGAAATCACCGGAAGCTGCAAAATGAATTTCCTTTACATACATAAAACTTATGCCTCTGAACGAGATATGAATGGAGTCAATTGTTATTTGCTCTATGCAGTTCCTTTTTAGTCTGCTAATTTTGCTTAGTAGCGAAGTAAACTACTGAAACTGCAAGCGGACAACCCTTTTCCTTTTTCGCGTTGATACTTGCAGTGTGAGTCACTTCGTGTAACTGGCCACTGGTTCTTTTGGTGTAACTCTTTTTCGACCTTTTTTCTGTCAAATATCAAAGCTTAAATCAAAATCTTGACCGTTTTGCTGGGAAAAACTGATCTGTACTAAAGAAAGGGTTAAAACTGATGAAAGGGAAACGCGAAAGGCTTTGAAAAAAACGATGGCAATGCTATGCATAATGATATAGTATATTTTGACAAGAAACAAGCAAACAAAACGGAAAGAAAATGAGATTGTTTTGATCTCTTGAGAAAATGATAACACATTTCTTGCTCAAGTGGACGTACAAACTCTTGAATCATAAATTCATAACAGTCAAATTGTTTAGTAAATAGCTCCCCCGCATACCCATGCATGGATGACCTTTGTTTGACACTAAATAAAACCAGTGTCACATCTGCCGGATGTCGAAAAGGGCTTAATTGAATTTCGCTTGGCAAGCGTTCGCGTCGACCAAACATCCAAACCAAAACAGATCAGCAAAATATATAGAAACCCTTAATGGACAAAAAATTAAAAAAAATCGGGTGGAGTTCTAGGGGAAACTAATTCAATTTAACCACGCAAATTAATAGATTGTTGCTAGAACAAAATTTTGATTTTGCTTTCTGTGAACGAAACAGCCAAAATTCCCGAAAAATGTCATTGAGCTGCGTATTTGTAGTTGTTTTGTGATACCTACGCACATATTTTCCCTAAAGAAAATGGATGAATTAGGCGGTCAGTGAACAAACTTTGGGAGCCGCTGGAACGTCAAAGATATTTGATTATTCAGTTTATGGGTTGCTTTTTTTCTAAAGCGATTTCTTTTAACAGTTAGCTGTCTATTTTCAAACGTTCAGCGATGATGAACGTCTGCTTGTTTGTTTGTTTGTTTGTTTTGTTTCATTTAATCGAAATCAGAGCTTTTAACCGACACCTTAGACTATGAAACTGGAAATTCACTGTACTATATATAGTTGCAAATAACAGTTCATCACGTTTATTGATGTTTACAGGTCTTAGCTTTGTGAATAATGTGAGCCTCACGCATCTTCCCTAAAAGAATCACTGAAAAAAACACGTTCACTAACCTCAAGTTACTTATTGAAGAATCTCGTAGAATAATTAAAACACTTGAAGAACAACTTCCTATATGAAAAAGGAACTTTTACGGAAGAACAGTAGTAAAGAATGTTTTAATTACTATAACGATGAGCTATCTTCTATGTCTCCTTCTTTAGAAATCTTACTTTTTAACCGTCGACTCCGTTAAAACATTTCTATTTGTCCTAACCAAATCGATCATACCACTTCATCTACACCCCCAACTTAAGTGGCTGTCTCTCTAAGATCCCTAAATTGGGCACAAATAGATTTCCTTCGCAACTTTTATGTGAATCACAGTTTCTCTGGGTACTTTAAAAAACATCAGTTTTTCGTAGGGCTCTAAATGCTTTCTTTTTCAGCTTACAAAGGGGTCCCCTGGTGGACAAAGATGGATTTTTTCTTAGTACAAAAATGCCAATTTTCAATAACTTTGGTAACTCCTCATAACACTTAAAATGTGATGCAGGTCACAATTCTGTTGGCTGCTAAGTACAACTCTTTCTTATCCTACAGTGCTACTGATAATTCCATGTAGTTGTTTTGAGCAGTTAAAGCATTTCCTTTTATCAACCTAATTTCACAGCTTAAAAAAAAAACAGTAATATAGATTTAGCCAAGCCTAAAAGCGGAGCCTCCAAGGAATAAACTGGTGCTCGCTTCTCAAAAATAGTCCTGAAACTTTTCGCTCTGAAATATATTTCGGGTTTTCTTCAGTTTGGCTCGTTCCCTTTCGAAAAGTGTTTCTCAAAAAGCACGAAAGTGTTCCGAATTGTCCTTCAATATTTTGAGGATCTGTTCTGTAAAACCAAGCTCGAAAGGTCATTCTAGAGGCTGAGCACAGCTTAATTTTTTTTTCGGGCATCAAACTGAACACATATTTTACTCAGGAGCCGTCTTGCTTGGTTTTTGAAATGTTTCCATATCCTGTCATTAACTGTCAAGGCTTGTCAAATCTCCTTGGATTATTGGCTGTTGGCTTGAATGAACTTGAAACGGCGCTCATGTACAACAACAAAATAAAACTTATCCTGAAGTAAATGGGTTATCTTCATCGCGTTCGGATGTTCAGTTAACAAATAACATGAACTGCCCCTATTAGTCTGGTCAAAAATTTATACCATCAAGATTGAAAACAAGCAAACACCAAACACGCCTTAAATTGTGGCATACGTTTTGCGGATGCGAAGTAAGTGAGGCGCTTTGATGAACGCAAAAAAAACTTGTTTTTCGGAAGCTTTTCGGATAAAATAGTCTTAAGCCGACAACTGCTTCGCTTAAAAGATTATTACTATTGAAAAGTTCTAGTACAAGAAAATCGACAATTGCACAAACCGACCCGACAGTTGAAATTGAAAGCAATTATTCGTCGTAAGTGATGCTTGTGCAGTTGCCTTGCGACTGTGCTTTGACTTACTGTTATGAATAAACAAACACAAAAGTAATAAACAGAGAAATCATTTTTGAAAAAATTTATTCGAAAACCCGTAAGTTTATACTTAAATGCAATTCGCGTTACACTTCCAGCATGGCAAAATATTCTAAGACTACATCTGTACAAATCTGAGCTCGTTTTCTAATATTTTTTTGAAGTCAAAAGTAAATGACACATTTCTAATGACATAAATTAAATTTCAATTTCAAAATGTAATTTCTTTGACCGCAATAAAAACTCAAAATCATGCACCTTAAACCCTTCGCTGCGGGCTTTGCCCGCAGGCTCCGCTAAAAATGGGTAAACAAAAATACATGTTTACAAAAAGTGAAAACTCGTATAGAAATTTCCTTGCAGTCAAATCATGCGGTCAGACGGTTTAAAGAACGTGGCGCCGCTTTCAAACACAAGTATCTCTACGAGCTACAACCTATGCGTGAGATTGGCCGAGAGCAAATGCGATGCCAGCAATGCTCCCTTACATCAGGAAAACACAAACATAGTTTCAAACTACAGCCAGGACACAAATTTATACACTGGTAATATTCCGCATATAGCTTGAATTAAATTGTTAGCAGCATTCAAATAGCTCATTAACTATGCAGCTCAATTCACAATATAAACAACTTATGAAGTACATGCCACTTGATGATTGCTTATTGCGCTTAGGAAGTTACAAAACCACTTAGGATCTCGAGTTGGATCTCGAAATGGATTTTGAGTTTGATTTTCGAGTTGGATTTTCGAAATGGATTTCGAGTTGGATTTTCGAGTTGGATTTGGTGCTGTCCGAGAGTGAACCAGCATACTGCTACAACGAAACGCCCACGAACAAAGAAAAAACTACCAACTTACAATGACAAAACTAATGTACCATTTGACACTTCATCTGTAGTGAGGTTACCTATTTACCGAGTTAGGATCTCGAGTTGGATCTCGAGTTGGATCTCGAGATGGATTTTCGATTTGGACAGTTTTCGAGTTGGATTTGTTGCTGTCTGAGAATGAACCAGGTTACTGCTACAACGACTCGCCCACGAACAAAGAACATACATCGGGACAATACAAATCCTGACTTAAATATGATTCCATTTTCCTAAATATTGTTCAAGCCATATCTATCAAAGCAGTGTGCAATCCGATACAAGAAGAACGAAGTTTAGTTTTTCAGCCGCCTCCGCAGGCAACTCTATTATGGTTTTAGGGCGGTGGGAGAGGTTGGGGGTCCTGTGCTCCAAGAGGTAAGCGGGTGCATGAAACCAACACAGGCAGTCCGTAGCGAAGAGAGAGTAACGAAAATAGTTGCCCCGAGATGCCTGCGAAAGGCTAGTTAGTTTTGCGTAAGCATCTACTTTTTCGTAAGTGTGGCAAGGTTTTACAGTTTTATTTCGTTAGATTTCTTTTGCATTCTGATGGGTTTTCTGTTCCATTTGTTAAGTTTCCTTTAGTTGATATCAGTTTGGTTTGATCACGTCTTCGCTTTCTACTTCGTTTAGAAATCTCGCGTTTCACGACTGAGTAATTTCAATACTATAATGTAGCCAATCAATGGCCGCGCGGTCAGTGGTTGGCCGAGTGAGGTTTTCGTAAACAAACTCGCGTACTTTCACTTGATACGTTAGGTCTTTTTCTGCAAGGTTCTTTGCCCGGTTGGCCAGTTTATTTACTTTATTTTGGTTAGATTATCTACAGATAAAAATGAGGCGCACATGCTGTGTTACTTTAAATCGGTGATTGATTAATTCAAGAGTTATTGTAAGATTTGTAACGCGCCCCGCGCAGTGTGTGAGCTTTGTTATCTGATTTAAAGTAATCACTGTATTCAGGCAAGCCTACTATTGTTGGAGATTTTCTCACAAAAACTTTCATTGTTTCATTAGTGACAGGTTGTCATTTTGTAATTGTAGAGTAATCGACGTTTAAACAGCAATATTGGTCACCTGTTTTGTAAGCTTATTCTCTGGCCAATAATATTAGGAGTAGTATGGTAATTGGGGGTATGAGGCCACCCGTCAAAATTTAAGATTAATTTCCGTCAAATTTCTAAAAAATTTTTCACCAATTTTCCCAATTTTCATAAAAATCTTTCATGCCATCAGTCAAATTTCCTGTCAAATTTTAGCAGAGAAATTTTTTCAGTCAAACAAAAATTTACCACCAGTTTTTTTAAATTTGACTGAAAAAACCCCCAGTCAAATTTTTACCGTTTTATATCCAAAAGATTTCGCTATTTTCGAAACCATATGCATAACTTGTCACGCCATTTTTATCATCAAAACAGCTGAGTGATATTTTAAAGAAATAAGAAATAATGAAAAATGTATAACCTTGTTTACCCATTTTTCCTAGACTGTTGTCAATACACTGATAATATTTTTTGGGAAAATCTTTTTTTTAATCTTGCATTCGGAATACCACCCCTTGGAACTTATATTTCCCAAGATTTTTTATGTTGTAGTCTTAATCAAAAAGAGTTCATTTACGGAATAGAAAAAAAAGATAGTGAAACTTTATTTAAAGAAGTTTATTCATTGTTAAGAAATCGTTTGGGTTTTTTTTCCCATCAAGACAAAGTAGGAAAAATAAATGATATTGAAAATTTTAATGATATCAAGAAAAAAATAAAAGAAACCTTGATTGAACTTTATGTATCCAAAATGAGAACCAATTACTCTCTGTCAATAAAACAGGCACGTCATCTTCTGTCTACCATTTTAATTGCAATGGTATTCAAGGTAATCACGGCTAAAGATATTGATTACAGTAATGGTCGTATAAACAAAATTAATGGGATTAATTTTTCAAAAAACCAAGTAATAATAACGAAAAACTTATGGAATATAAATTTAAGTTCCGCATCATGTATTTTTGTTGATAAAAAATGCATGGCCAACAATTGGGAAAAATATTTAGAAAAGTTACGTAAAATTACATGAGTTTCATTATTTTGCCTATAATGAAACTTATATATTCAAGCCATTTCAATTGTCTGTCTAACGTGTTAGAAAGTTCTTTTGTTTTGAAAACCACAGGGACTTTCCCGAGGAAATGAGTCATCAAATTGTCATGCAATATTAGATGAACTTGTATTTGAAGTTTTTCAATTGTCTGTCTAACATGTTAGACAGTTCTTTTGTTTTGAAGTAAACTTTGTCGACAAAGTTTTTCAATTGTCTGTCTAACGTGTTGGACGGTTTTTTCCCGATGGGTCATGTATTTGAAGTAAACTTTACCGACAAAGTTTACAGTG
Organism: Siderastrea radians; assembly: GCA_964017195.1. Lineage (NCBI taxonomy): Eukaryota > Metazoa > Cnidaria > Anthozoa > Scleractinia > Rhizangiidae > Siderastrea > Siderastrea radians. The sequence goes on from OZ024893.1 coordinate 29,966,305, forward strand.
AAAGGAAAAATGAGATCTATTCTTGGATGAATACCTTGTTGTATTTCTTTTCAAATTTGTCAGTTAATGGACACATATCAATGATTATGTCATCTATAACTTTAACATAATCAAGGAATCCTTTTTCATCATACTTCACTCCTCTCATAAAGGACCGTAAATCAGTTAAAACCTTTTCATATGAAGTGTATGCAAATTTACACATCTCAATCTTCCTTTTATAATTTTTGATTTCTGAATATGTTTTAAGCAATAGACCAGAACCAGATATTGTTCCGAGAACAATAGGGTTTAGCGTTACACCGCCAACTACTGTTCCCGTAACTACCAACAAAGTGGATCCAATATTACAAACAAGTTCTGCCTTTTTAAAGTATTTAAAGGCCATTTTGGCAAGCCAGTATTTCTTATGATAGAATTTGTATAATGCTTTCAACTCAGATATTTGATTTTCCGTTAATTTTTCTGAAACATGGTTCCAATTGAATATGCTTCTGCCTCTATCCATTTATATTATATGGATAAATTTTTTGAGTGATTTTTTAATACTGATGTTTATGGCACTCTATATTCAATCAAAATTAAGAATTCTTTATTTTTAAATTTTGGAGATAACAAAAAAACCTTAAAAAACCCACTAGGTAATTTCAAATCAATATCTATTTTTTGTTTTTTGATTGCTTTTTTTGAAGTGAAACTTGATGGAGGAAAACCAATAGTTAATACTCTTAAAGTAATAGCTGGAAATGAGATTAAAGTGTTTTTAAATAATACTGTCGCATTTGATAAAGTACTGTTTGCTGGAATGAGTATCTCTGAATTACCATTTAATTCAAAAAGTGTTCTATCATTTTTCGTATTTAAATACCCATTTATGTAATGAACGGAACCACGCAAATTGTGTCCGTTTAAAGATAAATCCGTTTCCATCACCATCTTACCATTCTCAATAGCAAAAGCGGTGTCATAGACACTTGGGTCAACGTTTGAAATCGTTTCTTTCACACCATAAACAATAATATGTCCAATTGTTAAAATTGATGGAAAAGTAACTGAACCCTGTAGATCGAGATAAATAAATTGCGGAGGCGAGCTACCCCATCGATGAAAATTGACAACTGTTTTGGTGTAATTTTCGAATGTTTTTGTTGCATAATTAGAAATCGAAATCGTAGTACCTTGCACTGCAACACTTAACTCACTCATTTCCGGCGGAAACCATTCAACTACAAAAGTATAGTATCCAACAGGAAGTTTATAAAGGTTAAAACCGAGACGTGATTGGTAATGGTTGGGTGAGCCTTTTTGAAATAGGAGTCTAAGTTGGTAAGCTTTTTTATTGATTTGATGCGGAGATTTGGAAAAATCAACAATACCCAAAACCTGAATATTTGATTCACTTGAAGATTCATCATCGTTTTCCATCAAGTATCTGAAGGCGTCTTTTTTTTGTCCTGAATTAATAATCTGAGATTCATGAATTTTTTGAGTGACAAGATTTCTCAAATCTGTTATTTCATTTTCCATTAACTCAACATTAACTGCGGATTTCGAATTTTTTGAATCGGTTTGTAAGTTAATAATTTTATTGTTATTTAAATTCAAGTCTCCCGACATACTTGTTGTACCATCAAGTTTGAGATAATTTTTTTGTGAGTTAGTGATATATTCTACAGTAGCAACGTCTTTTTGGTTTACTGGAAATTTAACATTGGTAATCGCATTATTTTTCATATCAATTTTGGCTCCTTTATCTAATTTTTTCGCAAGCTGATTATCAACATATTTTTTATTTACTCCATGGTCTGAATTAACTGGGTCTTTGATATTTGTTATGAAATTGTTGTTCATGTCTAAAGTTTGTAGCATAGAACCACCTTCTTTTTTACTCAAGAATATAGCCCGGGCTGTAGTATAAGAGATGGCTTTATTCATGTTTCCATGAATTGGGTACGGCTGTGGTTGTAAAATTAGGTCTCCGTTCATAGTTGCTCCTGTCTTTTTCACAAACAGAGATGTATCCAAACTTGGAATCTTAGCTATTTCACCATCTAACTGGCTTTTTGTAACCACATCATTATTATTGGTTCCTTGTTTTACATTCACTAATTTTTTATTTTGCATGTCATAATCATTATTATCATCTAATTTGAATCCAATACCCGGTGAACCTCGTAGACCTATTGAATTGATTGATTTTTGTATTCCGTTTTGATAACTCATTTATTAACTATTCATATTATTTTAGTAAAATTTTTTGCATTAAATTTTCGTGGCTTATCAACGTATAAAAAAGTGTAAGGTTCATTGGTTGCCATCAAATATTTATCTTTATTTACTTTCAATTCTTTGCATATCATTCTCTCTTCATTTTCGCTTTGTAAATCGAAAACGCAGAGATGGGAACAGTTTAATCTTATTGTTTTATCTGTACTGTAATAAGACTGAGACAAATAGATACAGCTACAATTTTTATTCCTTGAGTTTGTGAAATAGTTTCGTATTTCCCGATCATTTTTTACTCCAGTGTTGAGGTAATCATCAAAAATAATTATTTTTTGGAACCCATCATCATCCATTTCATCCAGAGGAATTATATCACCATTGCTCGCTTCAATAATATTATAACCAAATTTTTTCGAAAAAGGCTCAAATTCTTTCAACAAATGCTGATACTTGTTTTGATGTAAGTTTTTTGCGTACAGATAAATCTTATCATAAAATAATAGGGGTCTCATGATCATATTAAGTAAAAGATTGGTTTTACCACTCCCAGATGGAGCGCAAATTAACATTCTAAATAATCTATCGGGCATATAAGGATATAATTGGGTGAAATTATTATTTTCATTACGTTTTACATCATAGTTTATCATCTCCATTTTATTTATTCACAAGAATTTTTTTGAAATGCGATTTGCAAATCGTTTTGAATTGCGATTTACATTTCGAGCTTTTTTGTATTCAAATGAAACAAAAAAAATATTTTTTTTGTTTCAATGAAATAAAATGAGTCTACTAAAGTGGAAAGAAATGGCTGAAAAAAGATCGAAAAAAGGTCAAGTTGTTAATAATATCAGGGAAAAGATAGAACGAAAGAAAATAACTGATATGATGAGTAATGTTGAAGCAGAGAAGCTTTTCAAACCTATAACATCCGGTTTGAAAGAGTTAGCAAAACCTCAACCTATTAAAAGACGGTTGCAAAAGAAAAAATTAGAGGTTCCCAATTATGGAATAGCTATTGATGATGAAGTGCCTGATTATGGATTGGAAGATCTATTTGGTGATCAAGTTTTACCACAAAGTGACAAACAACTTGTTCCAAAACCCCCCTCTTATGATGATGTTCTAAAAGATTTGGAAACGGGGGAAAAGAAAATATATATCAATCCTGAGTATATGCAAGAACTTGAAGACCCACCAGAATATGAAGAAGATGAAGTTCCAGATTATGAGATTTTTGAAGAAGATAGAATAAACGAGACTTTAGATAAACTTGGATTGACTAACTATGATGACATTGAAGCACAACTGAAAAGAGCTGATATGACAGAAAAAACAAGACGTTCCTTCTTGTCAAAGAAAATAGAAAATGCAGTTAAGAAAAGACAACAAATTCCAGGGTATAAAACACAAATTACCAAGCAGTTGAATAAAGGTTTGATGAGCCCATCTGAGGCACAACTAAGAAGAAAGGTTTTCGACGACGCTCGAAAAGTTCTCAATGATTATATCAATTTTAACAAAAATAAGTTGAAAATTTTCAAAGGTTCCGGTCTGAAAGGAAAGAAAACAAAACGAGGTGGAAATGCGTCCACTCTTTTCATGAATCCCGCAGAAGCTCTTAAAAAATTGGAATTAATAGTCGCTTCGATTGGTGCTGGAAACAATAGCATTGAACTCAGAAACACTGGTGTCAGCATTCTCGATATTTTGTTGAGAAATTACATAATTAGTAAAGATAAATACAACAAAATTTACAAAAACTTTTTTTCAGTTTAAAATAAATGAACACAACAATAGTTTTATCTTCTCACGATGTAAGGAAAAAAGACAAAAAAAACAAACCGAGTGATTTCACAATAAGATATCAACAACCAATAAGACTTGATAAAAACAAAGAGTATGAACTGGGTTTAAGTAGTATTATATCCATGTCTTTCACATGGTCCAATATCACATCAAATTTGAATAACCAAAAAATAAAATACTCTTCAGATGGTGGAAAAACTTGGAAAGATTTAATCTTTCCACCGGGTATATGGAATTATAGTGGTTTTAATGATTATTTCAAGGCACAAACAAAAATAACAACTTTAGACTCAACCACATATCCAATTACATTAAAATTCAATGAAATAACTTTGAGAACAAGAATAACTTTAGCAACAAACTATCAACTGGACTTGAGACCATCTAATTTTGGTGATCTAATTGGTTTTAACAAACAAATTTTAACCAGTTCAAGTGATGGTGACTACTTACCAAATCTTAGTCAAGATAGAGAAATTTTGAATATACATTGTAATCTCATTTCAGGGAGTCTTGTTGATGAACATGAAACGGATATTATTTACACATTCGGAACAAATGATTTAGTCCCTTCTTATACTTTTACTAAAGATCCTTTAAGAGTTCGATTTTATCCGGTGAGTAAGTATTACATTGACACCCTACGGATATACATTACTGATGGACAAAGACGAATTATTGATTTAAATGACGCTGATACATCATTTTCTCTGATTTTGAGAGAAAAAAAATAAAAAATAAAAGGTAATTATAAATGAAGTTGAGATCGAAAGGATACAAAATAATTTATCATCCAAGTTTTGGGAAATTTGTTTATAAACATAAAGGATCAGGTTTAATTGTTGATAATATTTTTAAACCAATGAAAATGATTGTGGATAAAGTTTTAAAACCTGTTGCAAAAAAAGCTTTGAAATCGGGGATAGAAAGTGCAGGGGATAAAATTGGTAAAAAAGTTGTTACAAAAGCAGGTCATATCTTAATTAAAGAACTTCAGAAAAAAGGGAAAAAATCTAATCTCCAAAAACAAGTTCCAAAAGAAACAAATAAACAAAAAGAAGAAGAAGATTACAACGTGATATTGAATAGATTAATTTCTGGAGAGGGGTATAAAAACCAAAAAATAAAAAATAAAAAATAAAAAATAAAAAAGTTTCAAACATATAATAAAAGATGAGTTTCAGAAGAAGTGATAAACTACAAAGATATGAAAAGGTTAGATTCTCCCCTAGCAATTTAATTGAACAACCTGGAAACAACAACTCTCAGAAAAAAACATCATATAAATTTGCAATACCCGATAGATCTGATTTTTATGATTTTTTCAAAGGATATTTCGAAGTAACTTTAGAACTTCAAAAGAAAGCTGATGGATCCGGTTATGCAGCCGCCGATCGAATTACGATGATTAATGGGTCGCATTCCCTCATTAATAGTATGACTATCAGATCGTCTGGTAAAGTAGTATATGTTACTGACGACCTTCACAGAATCACAAATATTAAAAATTTATTGGAGTATAATAATAGTTTTACTAAGTCAGTGGCGCAAAAAAGTTTTTGGTATCTTGACACAGAAAATTCAACAGCAAATACGAATTCAGGTTTTGAAGCAAGGCGAATTTTAACTCAAGCAAACCAGAATAATGGAGGGGGTGGCGCTAAAAGCATAAATATGCTTATTCCATTGAATAGATATAGTTTCTTCGAGGAATTGGAAGATAAAATGCTTCCTCCCATGCAACTCGAGTTCGAAATTGATTTAAATCAAGATCAAGAATTGATTCACATGGCAAACGGCACAGACCCTGGTCGGGTGGTTGTAAAGAAATTTTATCTTTGGATTCCAGAAATGATTCCAAAAGATGGTGGATATATTGAATATGTGAAAGATTTTCTAAAACCAGTCAAATGGACGTACCTGAAAGATCTTTATATTCGAAGTGCTGTAACAAGAACAGTTAAAAACACATTTCAAATTAATCCAGCTATTGCTAATGTTAAGCACGTATTTTTTTATCTGCAGAGAAATACTGCTCCCAACAATGATGAATCTGAAAGAACTCCTTATATTTTTGATACTTTCAAGCTGAATGCAGCTGATAACAATAGCTCTCTTGCGTTGTGCCGTTTGAAGTATGGAGCAAATACTTTTTATCCTCAAATAGAGTATGATGCCGATTCAAAAATGATTATTTTTGATGATCTAATGTCTTATGCTTTTCGAGACAATGATATGGATTCAGGAACGCAACTGAATCCACATAATTTTTCATCCATTTACGGTCTTGTTTATTTCAATTTAACCTACCAAAAAGAGAGTCCTACTCGAGATCCTAAAGAACTGAGTTTAAACTACAGATTGAATGTAGCGCCAACAGCTGATGTGGTAGCTCATGCTGTTGTATTTTACGAAGAGGAATTCATTGTCAATAAGGTTGGAAATGAACTCATGATTGCTTGATTCAAAAAAATCGTGAATTTATTTTATTTCGTTAAAATAAAATAAATGAAATCAAAACTGTCCGGAATGAATGTTAAACCTTTAAGGGATCAAAAAAAAAAATGTGAAAATTCAAATTGTGATAAAATAAAAAAAGTTTACGAACTTTTGGATTGTCCTGTGTTTGATGAAATGTCGGAATTTGAAGTAGAAGAAAAACCCATAGGAATGGAAAAAGAACCACTTGTAACATTTCTATATGAAATTAACGTCACGCTTTCAAAGTATCAAAAACGAAAAATTCGTAATGCTTTCATCAAGGGTAAAGATACTAGACTGAAGTTAAAAAATAAAGATCTTACAGGAAATGACACTCTTCTTGTTCCTCATTCAACATTTCAAAGTATTATAGATGAATTCAGAGAAGATTTCAAGGAGTATTTTGAAGAAGAATATCCCATGCCTTTCCAATCAATCGTTGAAGAATTGGAAGACAAACGCTCCAAGCGTAAAGGATTGTTAGTAGATTTGGGTTATTCGGTTATCACTGGACCAATAAAAGATTCAGTGGCAAAGAATATAAAAAAACTATTTGCTTAAAACAATAAATTTACTTCATTAATATAAATGGAAACGAAACTATATGAAATAAATGTAACACTTTCACGGGATGATAGAGAAAATATTTTCAATGCTTTCATCAACCATAAATTTACCCAACTGATTTTAAAAAGTGATGCCCTCAGAGGAAATGATACTCTCATTGTTCCTCAAAAGTTAATTAAAACGGGTGAAGAAGGATATATTCTTGATGAAAAAACTTTTTCTGAAATGTACAATAATAATTATTTTCTTATTCCTTCAGGGTTGAAAAATTTTCAACTGTTTACTCCTCCAACGGTTGTTGAAAATTTGAAAAAAGCTCGTGAAGATAATAAAGGAATCGTTATTGATTTAGATTATTCTTTAATAAATTACTCAACAGGGCTAGTCGTTATGGAAAATATGTTGAAACTGATGAAAAATTCATGAATTTATTTTATTTTATTTCGTTTAATAAAATAAAATGACTACACAATTATATGAAATTAATGTATCACTCACTGATTTTCAGAAAAAGAAACTTAGTAAAGCTTATCACGAACGTGAAACAATCAAGCTGAGATTAAAATATGATGCTCTAATCGGAAATGATACTCTTCTTGTTCCTTCAAATATTGTAAAAAGGTTGGAAAAAAATCGTACTGATAGAAAAGGAATGGAAATAAAACTGGCTAAAACCAACATTCGAAAACAAGTGGGGGGTTCACTTTTAACTTCAATATTATCACTTGCTCGAACTTTTGGACCTACTTTAGCAAAAACAGTGGGGTTATCAGCTCTTGCGGGAGCCGCTTCCGAAGGAGCATCTCAAATTGTTAAAAAGATATCTGGAAAAGGTTCACAGACAGGTGGTTTTCTCATTCCAAATTCTAAAATAGATCAACTCATCGCAAATAAACATCTATTGAGTAATAAACAGAAAAAGGATATTCTCAATGCTTTGCAAACTGGTTCGGGTGTTCATTTAAAACCAACACAAAAACAAAGTGGTGGTTTTCTTGGTACACTTCTTGCATCAATTGGTGTTCCACTCGCTCTTGAAGCTTTCAAAAAGATGGTGGGTGGTTCAGGGGTTCCCCGAATTGGAAAAGCTCCAGCTCCTTTAAAAGGTGGAGCCGCTCCTAGAATGGGGAGATATCAACCACCACCTCCATTTTTTGGAACATGGGAACAAATGGGTGAAGGAAAGAAAAAAAAAAAAAAAAAAAATCGGGGGAGGGGTTGCTCCTTGGGAAAAACAGCCCATTCAACGGAATCCCACTGTTGGGAGCAATACTTTAAAATTCCACAAAAGAATTCCAATGAGTAATTTTGATTTGATAGAATGGTGTAAACATCTTAGAATTCCAATTGACAAAGGGGGTGTTTTATCAAGAGACCAAACTGTTCCACATAATCATAAAATGGCGTTTTTCATTTACAATCTTGAGCCGTCAAACATGAGTGGAAGTCATTGGGTTGCAACATTTGTAAAGGATAGAGTGATTAATTATTTTGATAGTTTTGGATCACCTCCTTTTCAAGAAATAGTGAATCATGCACGGAAAAAGAATCTCGCTTTGATTCATCAAAGTGATCAGTTACAACATTTGGGTACAACCACTTGTGGATATTTTTGTTTATACTTTTTGAATGAAATGAATAAGGGGAATACATATTACAACCTTTGGAAAGTTTTTGATCTTAAAGATACCATGAAAAATGAAAAATTTATTGAAAGATATTTTAAAAATCCTGCTATATGGTAAATGAAAACATATTGTGTTAAACAAAGAAAAGAAACTGAGTGTGTTGAACCCTCTGGATATAAATATGCAAAAAACGGTAGACTCATGTTTTTTTGCACATGTGCTGAATGTGGAATAACTAAAACTAGATTCGTGAAACAAACGGGAAACTAATTAGCCCGTCTGAAGGGGCGGGCATTTTGGATACGATGGCATCCACAGGAACGGATATGTTAATTCACCATGGAATACCATGGCTTGGGAAAAAAGCAGTTGAAATGGGACGATATTATGGATCGGAAGCCTTGAGGAATCCAAAACTTCAGAAAAAGGCTCTTGATTATGCTTTGGAAAAAGCGGCTCCTTTTATTCAAAAAACAGGGTCGGAAATGCTTGATCAATTTTCCACTAAAATCAGACCAAATAAAAAGTATAAAACGGATAGAAAGGATTTGGATGGTGGAAGTTTAGATATACATAAAGCCATTGGAAGGCTTCCGAAACCCAAAGGGGGTTGGACTCTTCCAGGGCATAAATATACAGGGCCATACAACGATCTTGAAAATCAGGTGAGATGGGATGAAAAAACAGGGGAGATTCTTGACATATATGATGAGCCGACTGGAAGGACTGATGCTATAGCAATGCAACATGACGTTGATTATTCAGTTTGCAGAGATGATAAAAAATGTAAGAACAAAGCCGACAGGAAAATGGTCAAAGCGTTGGATTCTGTTCCTTATAATGAGAGACAATGGGGTCATTGGTTGGCACGAAATGCAATAAATACGAAGCAAAAACTTGGTCTTGGTTTAAACTGAAAAGGCCGTCGAGTGAAGAAAACTGGCAAGAAAAATTAGCTAATGAGCTTCATAAACCGATAAAGCGTAACTTCACCCGGCGGCGGGTAATTGTAAACCATATTGATGGGATATGGTGTTCAGATATCGTTGAGATGCAAAAATTCAGTCGGTGGAATAAGGGTTACAGATATCTTCTCATGGTACTCGATGTGTTTAGTAAATATGGTTGGATCGTCCCATTAAAAGATAAAAAGGGTGAAACTGTTGCTCAAGCATTTAAAACAATATTCAAAGAGGGGCGTAAACCACAATATCTTTGGACTGATAAAGGGAAAGAGTATTACAACAAACATGTTAAGAAACTACTTGATAAGAATGAAATAACCTTGTACTCAACTGAGAATGAGGAAAAGTCGTCAGTTTGCGAAAGATGGAACCGTACAATCAAAACCAAAATGTGGAAGCAGTTTAGTGTTCAGGGGAATACACAGTATCTTGAAATGTTACCTAAATTAGTGAAACAGTATAACAATACCAGACATTTAAGCATAAAAATGACGCCTACAGAAGCAAGTAAAAAGAAGAATGAAGTAGTTGTTTACTTTAATCTATACGGTGATATGAAACCAATCTCAATAAAGTCAAAGTTCAAAGTCGGTGATAAGGTCAGAATATCTAAGTACAAACGTCCTATCTTTGACAAAGGATACACAGCCAATTGGACAGAAGAAGTTTTCACAGTTGACAAGATACAATACACCAATCCGATTACTTATAGACTCAAAGATCTCAGTGGTGAGGAGATATCAGGTTCTTTTTATGAACAGGAGATGCAAAAGGCTGTTCAAGACGTTTACCGTATTGAGAAAGTAATTCAACGAGACGCTCGAAAAGGTAAAGCTTTGGTAAAGTGGAGCGGTTACCCGGAAAAATTTAATTCCTGGGTAGATATTAACGATCTGATGTGAAAATGAATTTAAAAAAAAATATATTGCATTAAATAAAAATAAAATGACAAAATTTTTAACTTATCAAGAAATGCGTAGAATGGCTGTGAGTAAAAAAATAAAAAATGCTGAAAAGCTCTCAAAAGCAGAACTGGGAAAAGTATTAAATCTTGATGAAGAATTGTATAACAGACCAAGTAACGCAAAGGAGGTGTTGATTACCAATGTTGATACACAGGTTGTTACAAAATGTAAAAGCATCTATCAGTGTGCAAAAGTGTTGGGAAAAAAGCATGGTTCGATTCAGTATTTCGCAAATTGTGGAAATGCATTTGTGGATAAGGATGGAAATAAAGTCAGATTGTCTTTTGCTTAAACTTTTTCATTTCACGTTTCACGAAATGAAAAAATATTTTAAAAAAATATTGCATTCAATAAATAAGAAATGAACAAAGCTAGTTTGAAGAAAATTAGTAGATCAAATCAGTTTATTAAAATGCTTCTGAATCAAAAGAAAATAAAGCCAGTTCCAACACCAAGACAACACCCTAGCTTATTTGGTAAAGCACCTGAGATTAACATCCCCATCCTCAAACCAACAGTTGTCAAAACAACACTCAATAAGCTACCAAATGTGATTCAAAAAACAACTGAAAACGTAATTAATTGGGAAGAGTGGTTGGAAAATGCTGATAAAGTCATTGAAGAGCAAAATAAAAAAAATATCAAATGGAAAAAGTGGTTGGAAAATATTTATAAATCAGTTGAACCAACTTTCAAACAGAAAGAAAAAGCCCTGCGAGGGTACACAAGATCATATGAAATTGGTCTCACAAACAGACAAGACCCATTAATTCAACTTCAGAACACCCGTTCGTTGATTAATAACAATCTATTAAAGATTTTAAATGAAATGAAAGGATTGAAATTCAATGAAACGTTGAAGATTATGTTTGAAAAACAGAATGGAGATGAGTTGATTGAAGAGTCAGCTTATTTGAATGCAGAAAAACAAACAGTAACAAACGACACAGAGATTGTAGAATTGTTGCAAATAACACAACAACAGATTCTCAATAAAATTCAGAAATGGATTTCAAAAGGATCAGGATGGACTATCAAATCGGTCGATGGTCATTTCATCAATGTTATAAAGTACAAACCACTCAGAGGTAATTCATATATTCCATTACCCAAAGAGTTGCAGCACTCATCCAAAGGGATAATAAACATGAAAAATAATGATAATGAATGTTTTCGTTGGTGTCATATTCGCTCCCTCTGGCCGCAGAATAAACATCCAGAGAGAATAAAAGAGTGTGACAAAAAATATGTAGAAAAATTGGATTACTCAGGGATTGAGTTCCCAGTTTCTGTAAAACAATACAACAAAATAGAGAAACAAAATAATATTCGTATCAATGTCTTCGGTTACGAGGAAAAGCAAAAGCATCCGATTTACGTTTCAAAAGAAAAGTTTAACTCTTGTTTGAATCTACTCTTAATAACCGAAGGAGAGGTGGGGCATTATTGTTTATTAAAGGACTTTAATAAATTCATGTACAATCAAACAAAGCACAAGGGAAGAAAGCATTTCTGTATGTACTGTCTTCAATGTTTCAGCTCTGAAAGGGTATTGGACAATCATAAAGTCGATTGTGTTGAAATTAACGGGGAACAAGCCATTAAAATGCCAGAACCTGAAACAAAAATTTCATTCACAAATTATCGCAAACAGTTGCAGGCCCCTTTCGTGATTTATGCTGATTTTGAAGCCATCACCGAAAAAGTTTCGCAAAAAAAATCTCAAACCGAGCAATATCAAAAACATACAGCTTGTGGATATGGTTATAAAGTTGTTTGCTGTTATGACGATGAATTTTCAAAACCAGCTAAAATTTACAGAGGGGAAATGACCATTCAGAAGTTTATGAAAGACATGTTGGTCGAAGTCGAATACTGCCAAGAGGTTGTAAAAAACCACTTTACAAAACCTCTCAAAATGACAGAAAAGGATGAGGAAAGTTTTCAAAATATGAAAGAATGCCACATCTGCAAAAAACCTTTTGGTATGGATGAGGATGGAGTAAGAAATGTTGGAGGAAAAAATATTAAAAAGGTACAAATAAAAAATGTCAAAGTAAGGGATCACTGTCATGTCACTGGTAAATACAGAGGCGCAGCACATACAATTTGTAATCTAAATTTTAAATTAACTGATAAAATACCTGTGGTGTTTCACAATCTCAAGGGATATGACAGTCACTTTATAATGCAAGAGATTGGTAATATTGCTAAAAATCATATATATTTCGATGAACGAAAAAACAAATATTCTGACGTGAATATAAATGTCATTCCACATAACATTGAAAAATACTTAGCCTTCATGTTGGGTTACAATATTGTGTTCATCGACAGCTTTCAATTCATAAGCTCTTCATTGAGTAATTTGGTGAATAATCTTCCCAATGAAGCTTTCAAATATATAGGTGAAGAATTTCAAGACGAACAATTGAGTTTGATGAAAAAGAAAGGAGTTTATCCTTATGACTATATGGATAGTTTCAAAAAGTTTGAAGATAACAGGTTACCGAATAAGGAAGATTTTTTCAGTTTGATGAATAATGAACATATCACAGATGAAGAGTATCAACACGCGCAAAATGTTTGGAAAAAATTTGGTCTATCATCAATGGGAGAGTATCACGATCTGTATCTCAAATCTGATATTTTGTTGTTGGCCGATGTTTTTGAAAATTTTCGCAAAGCATGCCAACAATACTATGAATTGGATCCCGCTCATTATTTCACAACACCTGGTTTAAGTTGGGATGCAATGTTGAAAATGACGAATACTGAATTGGAGTTGATGAGTGATGTTGATATGTTTCAATTCATTGAAAAAGGTATGCGTGGTGGAATTAGTTATATTGCCAATCGTTATGGCAAAGCAAACAACAAATACATGAAAGAATATGATGAAAAAGCGTCGTCAAAGTACATTATGTATTTGGATGCAAACAATTTATATGGTTGGGCAATGAGTCAATATCTTCCAACAGGTGGGTTTAAATGGTTATCTGAAAAAGAGGTGAATTTATCCAATTTCGATGATGAGTTTGAAAAAGGATTGATATTGGAGGTTGATTTGGAATATCCTAAGGAGTTGCATGATCTCCACAACGATTATCCGCTGGCCGCTGAAAAAATTAAAGTGACTGAAAATATGTTGTCACCTTTTTGCAAAAAAATTGCTGAAAAATTTGGAGTAAAAATTGGACTGGTTGAAAAGTTGGTGCCAACATTGTTCAATAAAGAGAGATATGTTTTGCATTACCGCAACTTGCAACTATATTTGTCATTGGGGTTGAAATTAACGAAAATTCACAGAGCTCTTGAATTCAATCAGAGTCCATGGTTGAAACCTTACATTGATTTCAACACAAAAAAGAGAGCAGGGGCAAAAAACTCTTTTGAAAAGGATTTTTTCAAGTTGATGAATAATTCGGTGTTTGGAAAAACAATGGAAAATCTGAGAAAGCGACAGGACATCAAACTTGTAACCGATGAAGAAGATCTGTTAAGGTGGGCTAGTAAACCGAGTTTTATAAACAGTAAAATATTTAATGAGGATTTAGTTGCCATTCATAAAACCAAAACAACTTTAACATTAAACAGACCAGCATATGTTGGAATGTGCATCTTAGATTTGTCAAAAACATTGATGTATGATTTTCATTACAATTACATTAAAAGTAAGTATGGTGACAAAGCTCGGTTGCTGTTCACAGATACTGATAGTTTGACCTATGAAATTGAGGTAGATGATGTTTATCAAGATTTTTGGAAAGACAAACATCTATTTGATAACAGTGATTATCCAAAGAATAGCCCATTTTATAATAATGCAAATAAGAAAGTCATTGGTAAATTCAAGGATGAAGCGGCAGGAATGCCAATCGTAGAGTTTGTTGGTTTGAGATCAAAAATGTATTCTTACATAAAAGACAATGAACAGAGTAGTCGCACAGCAAAGGGAATAAAAAAGAATGTGATAAAACAACAGTTAGGACATGATAAGTACAAGGACGTGCTTTTCAATAAAAAACAGATTCATAATACAATGAGACTGATTAAAAGTGAAAAACATCAAATTGGTAGCTATGTGTTGGATAAAATATCGCTCAGCTGTTTTGACGACAAGAGATATATTCACGAAAATGGCGTGACAAGTTATGCATATGGTTTCGAAAATAGCGAAATCTTTTGGATATAAAACGGTAAAAATTTGACTGGGGGTTTTTTCAGTCAAATTTAAAAAAACTGGTGGTAAATTTTTGTTTGACTGAAAAAATTTCTCTGCTAAAATTTGACAGGAAATTTGACTGATGGCATGAAAGATTTTTATGAAAATTGGGAAAATTGGTGAAAAATTTTTTAGAAATTTGACGGAAATTAATCTTAAATTTTGACGGGTGGCCTCATACCCCCAATTACCATACTACTATTAGGTCCTCAGACATTGCCAACACACGTTGCACTTGCGAATTAATTTGTAGCATTAAAAGTTACGATTTAAGTGACAAGATGTTCTTGTTGACATTTTTATGTCACATTAAGTGTTTTGTTCGAGTCCAAGATTGGTGAATCATTTTAGTCGTGTTTTTATTACAAAGTTTATTGTTCGTTGCGTCACCTTCGCCGTCGGCGAGGTAATCTTGTAAATATTTGATTTACGGATGATTTATCGCAGCATGTGTCACTTATTTTTATCTAGCTTTCGCCGCAGACTGGACTTCATTAGACTCGATAACATAAGCATCTATTTTTCTGCAATCACAGAGGATCATGGCGGAATATGTTGGAGAATTACTGCTTCTTTGTTTGCTTAGATTGGCCTGAAATACTAAATTAAGTATGTTTCAACCAGTTTTAATCAATCAGTAAAGCTTTGTAAATGTGTGTCACCATGGCAACCAACTAGTGTTTTGGCTCCTTTCAGTTATTTCAATAAAATAAATTTTCTAGCTGTTTTACAATGTACTGCAATGCTGAAAGCCTACTGGGGAAGCCGTTACCATGATATCTAAGCCAATGAAAGTTTCGTGGATCTGATGTGATTTTAAATGGACAAAGTTGGAAATTCATTTGAAAAAGTGAAGAAGACTGCAACCAAACATGTTGCCTCGGTAACATAAATATCAATCTAGAAACGCACCTTTGATTCTGTGATATTACTTCACCAAGTTTTCGTGACTTTGAACCAATGCGAAAATCGTTACATCGCGACCCTAGAATCAAAACTCTCATACAATAGCTATGGGCAAGCTTTGCCAGCTCTCGTTTCCCGATCACGGTTCTGTTTTCGGCATTTTTAAGCGGTTGCTGCACATGTACCCAAAATTACCAAGTACTAATATAGATGACACAGAATTCTTTAACTTAAAGTGAATTGCGATTTATTTGATCTTGTATAGCACCATGATTACAATGAATGCATTATGTACGCCCGTCGTCTTATCCGGAGATAATACGTGACGGGAAACGTGTGCTTATCGCAGCCGTATAATTAATCTTTCTTCTCAAACCATGCAACAAAACGTTTGGAGCAATAATAATAGTAATAATAATAATAATAATAATAATAATTATAATAATAATAATAATAATAATAGTAATAATAATAAGAAGGCCTGATCAAGGGATCCTAAGGCTATAATGTTATGTAGACGTGACGTGATAACCGAGAACCTCCCTCCCCTAACCATACCTTCAGCCTAACGATAACGTCTTAAGCAACACCCCTGGTTCGACCCTGGTCGGGGGAACATGGGTAATAACAATGTCAACATGTAGGTATAGTAGGATAACCGAAACCTCCTTCCCACATTCTGTTCATACTGTTCTAACTTCTCTTTGAGCAATACACATTCCACTACGTGATCTTCTGCTGCTCTCGACAACTTATCATTTCTTGCCGGCTCACAGCATTTCTTGCATGTCCGACCTCTGCCGTGTTTGTCTTTGCTGTGGTGCTCGATTTAAATCCACTGAATGCATAAAACCGTCGTCAATGTTAGAACCCACAATGCCACTTCTTCACATATCCCAGCTTGGCCCTTCTTTCTGCCCATGTACGGAATGTATGAAGAGCGGCTTGGTAGCTTTCTGGTGTCGCAGCTGCATAGACGGTGTAAACCAGCTTCCTAAACTCTGTCTTTACTTTGTTACTCCAAACTCTTGATTCCTGTCCCTCTGGCTGTTTAGTTCTGTTAACCATTAAACATTTCTCGAAATCTATCTTGCTAAAATAAATAATATTTTCCCGGCATCAAACCGTTTACTGACAAAAATTACCCAAAAAATGTTTTCGGAAACTTTCAAGCACACGTATAATTATCAAGAGAAAATGGCACAAGTTTTTCAACCGCGAAGTATTAGTCGGGCACTTTCAAAAAGACATCCTGAACTAATTTTAGGAAGCTTTTAGGGTCTCATTTTAGACAAAATAGACTTAAACCGAGAAATGCTTTGCTTATAGTTACTTAAATAAAGATTTCATTTCGATCTGTAACTAAAGACGCACTGAAATGGCTTAGCGGTAAAAAACAAAATGAACACGAGAACATGCCACACTGAACTCACTCACTGAAATGGCGATTCTATGTTTAGTCGCTAAACTGGGACAGAAATGTCATTCACTTCAAATAAAGAAACTAAAGTATAACAATATAACAATATAAGAAAGATAAAATATTCCACAACTGAACAAAAAACAGAAGCAACTAAGACTATAAACTTAAAAATGACGACAGAGCGACTCTTCAGGCGTTGAATAGTAAATAACGAATTAGTCAAAACGACCCAAGATCGTAGCCAAAGAAAAACAACCTACATTGAAAAAACAACACAGACTCAGTCTAGAATAGCCAATAGTACGCACTAAAGTTCAAAAGGGAATTGAGCGTAATAAAGCCTTAAGTTAAGCCTAATATCAGATGGCTCATTAATGAAAATTCCTTTAATGAATAAACACAGAAAAAGGAACAAGAAACCTGTTTCGGCCTACGAAAGCAATTTCTGACATTTTCTTAAATACGTATTATGCGACGTAATAAACGATAATTAGAGAGAACGAACTTAATCATCTTCACTAGTCGCGGATCCGTTCCACAGACACCAATGGGTAAGCTGTAACTTTTTGTTCATTTATTATATATTTCTTCACTCCCCTAACGAATTGTAATCTATTGACAGCTTTCGAATAACCTACTGTATGAAACGTGGCAATAAACCTTACAGTGTAACATTTGAATCCTTGGTAATGCGGCTAGTGAAACATTCGAAAGCCAAACAAAAGTCAAGTTGAAAACCGAGTCACATTGGGGACGGCAACACTGATAGCAACAAGATGGCAGAAGCAGCAAAGATAGCGAGACGCTCAGCTAAAGGGAAATTCACAAGAAAAAGAAGCGATTTCTTAAACTCTGTTCGAGACAGAAACAGTATCGCAACTATAGAGAAAGCCTATGATCAATTGGAAGACGCTATGAAAGACCTTGAAGGTAAACATGAGCAATTCACATCGTTTCTAAACGACGAAGAATTCGATGCAGCTGAAAATTGGATGAGTGAGCTGCAAACATTCTACAGAGATGCAACAAATCTGAAAAATGAATACATGGATAATATACAATTTGATGAATCTAACGCGCGCGCTACACGTGAGCGCGAGGAACTAGAAAATCAACAAAGAGAGCAAAATGAAAAATTGAAAGAAAACATTCTAATAAAGAGATCCGGCGCGCGCACTCTTTTTGATGCTATATTTAGCAATGCGACGCACATTCTAGAAACTGAGAATGCTGCAACTTCTCTCATGAAGAAAGTACTCGCACAACTCGAAGAAGCATTTATTGAATGCAAGTTAAGGAATGAACAATATCTAGAGTTAATAGGCAAGGAAATGATGGAACAAGAACTGCTATGGATTTCAAATGTCCAGGTTCTGTACAGTCAAATATTTGAAATATTTGAAACCCGAATCAGTGAAAAGGAAGAAAGCAAACTCAGCGAAACAACCCTATGCAACAGTAATTCACCGGGAACCGCCAATAATGTACATTTAGAGAAGATCAAAAGACCGCACTTTGAAGGCGATATAAGAGAGTACCCTCAGTTTAAGCGAGATTTTCAAACGCAAGTAATGCCAGGTCTTACTAAGCTCACAGCCCCGTACACGTTACGTACTTGTCTTGACAAAGAAGCTCTAGCACAGGTTAAATCAGTTGATGATGATATCGAAGAAATGTGGGCCCGTTTAGATGAAAAGTTCGGAGACCCAGGAAAGGTCACGGATGTGATCATTAATGATATCAAGCGATTTAAAGTCATCCGAGAGGGAGAAAGCAAGAAATTTGTGGAATTCGTAGATATGATAGAGGATAGTTATCGTGACTTGAAAAGACTCGGTATTGAAAAGGAAATTACAACCACAAGCTCAGTTAGCACTATTGAAAGCAAACTTCCTCCTGATCACAGAAAGGAATGGGCTAGGCTTGTTAGCTCACGCAAGAGTACAGTCGACAAAACTGACAAATTTCCGAGTCTCCTCGATTTTCTATTGGATCAAAAACGTGCCATAGAATATGACGCATCTGACTTAAGATCAGCAGGCACACCTCAAGTGCGAGGCGCAACCCATTTATCAGATGGGAGACCATCGCCAACGGCAAAATATTGCCTTGTGCATGGTAACGCAAAGCATTCCACTTACGAGTGTAGAAATTATCTAGCTAAACCTGTTCAACAGAGAAAGGATGTTGTAAAGGATAAGCTTGCATGCTTTTCGTGCCTGAAACCAGGCCATCGCTGGGTTCAGTGCAAAAGGAAGAAAGAATGTGGAATTGATAATTGCAAGGTATTCCATCACCGAACTCTTCACGAGAATAAAAGGAACACCCCAACCGGCGAGGATGATCAAGAAGAAGAAGTCTCTGGCACCACAAACACGTGTTCGAGAATCAGTAGTGAGACCACATGCCTCTTACAGATACAACGCATAAAAACGCACGCAAATTGGCTCAATGTTATGTGGGATAATGCATCTTCGCTTAGTTTTATTACGAACAAGACAGCCAAAGCGCAAAAATTGCATGGTACAACAGTTCAGCTGTCACTTGTAAAGGTTGGAGCAGAGAAAAAGGATATCACGACGAAGAAGTACACATTACCACTTATTGATTTGCAAGGACATCAGACCCTCATGGAAGTTTATGGAATCGACCAAATAACATCTAACATCCGCAAAATCAAGATCGATGGAATACTCCATATTTTTGACGTCCCAAAGAAGGACATAGAACGACCAACTGGAACCATCGACGTGATGAGAGGATATGACTATGCAGGACTGCATCCAGAAATGCAAAATCGCTCGGGACACCTCCTGTTGCTAAAGAATCGCTTTGGTTTCTGTATCGGTGGGACACACCCAGCAATTGAAGAAAATGCAGAATGTTTCAAATACAATGTAGCACATGTAAATCATGTAAGAGGAATCGAGTTAAGCGATTTCTACAAAATAGAAAATCTGGGCGTGGAGTGTACACCGCGCTGCGGCGGCTGTAAATGTGGGAAATGCCCACCAGGCAGTAAGAATTATACGCTCAAAGAAGAAAAGGAATTGAATCTTATCGAGAATAATCTTGAATATAATTCACAAGAGAATCTATGGATAACTACCTACCCATGGATTAAAGACCCGCATAACCTCCCGGACAACAAAAGAGCCGCGTATGGAAGATTGATGTCAACAGAACAACGTCTGCGCAAAAATCCAGATCACGCGAAAGTGTACCAACAACAGATACAAGATATGATCGACAGAGATGTTAAGCTCGTAAACTAAACACTGAAGAAATAAAAAAGTATAACGGGCCAGTGCATTACATCTCGCATCACGAGGTCTTGAAAACTGATTCAAAATCCACACCTGTCCGCATCGTCTTCAATAGCAGTGCTAGCTATATGGGCCATATTCTAAACGAATATTGGGCAAAGGGACCAGACCTCTTGAATAACCTATTAGGAATACTCATAAGATTTCGCGAAAATCGTGTTGCATTCATTGGAGATGTCAGCAAGATGTATCATACTGTAAAAACTAAGGTCGTTGAACAACATACTCATCGTTTCCTATGGAGAGACATGAACACGGCAAGAGAACCTGACACTTATGTGATACAAAGAGTGTCCTTTGGCGACAGACCTTCCGGAACGATAGCAACCGTTGCTATGAGAAAAACAGCACAAATGGGTATCGAATCTCATCCCCAAGCAGCTCAGATTATAAAGGAAAACTCCTACATGGATGACATAATTGAGAGCGTCGATGAAACTAAGTTAGCTAAACAACTAACAGAAGCTATTGAAGAACTCTTGATCAAGGGAGGATTTCGCATAAAAGAATGGATAATGTCAAAAGATGACACTGAAGAAAATCTGACGCTCACCTTGAGAGGCGACTCAAACGAACCCACGGAAAAGGTTCTTGGAGTTGTATGGAATCCGCGTACGGATCAGTTGTGTTTTCGCGTTAAATTCGATTTACAGATGAAGAGTAAAAGGAAAAGACCTCCACCCCAAGGAATTGATATAACGAGCTCACAAGACATCAAACTTACAAAAAGAATTGTCTTATCTCAAGTCAATCGCATTTATGATCCGATGGGACTCGCCACTCCATTTACAATCAGGGCTAAAGGCTTGATGAGAAGTTTGTGGATAAGCGAAAACAAATCTGACTGGGATGATCCAATTCCTGATATGCTTAAGAAAGAATGGATGAACTTCTTTGATGATCTTCCAAACATGGAACAAGAAGTCTTTGAGAGATGTATCAAACCCGCAAATGCAAGAGGGGATCCAATTTTAGCGATATTTAGTGACGGATCAGAAGTAGCTTACGGCGCATGCGCTTACGCCAGGTGGAACACCACAGACAACAGCTATGAGAGCAGATTGATCATATCGAAAAATCGACTTTCCCCTGTGAAGAAAATGTCTATTGACCGAGTCGAATTATGTGGAGCAGTTCTGAATAAAAGACTCAAGACATTTATAGAAAAGGAATCGAGGTACAAATTTACTAAATTCTACCACATCGTTGACTCACAAATAGTGTACGGAATGGTTCAGAAGGAATCATATGGCTTTAATACTTTCGCCGCCACACGTATTGGCGAGATCCAACAGGGAACCAACAAAGATGATTGGTATTGGGTAGAGAGTAAGAATAACATAGCGGATTGGATTACACGAGGAAGGAAACCGGCAGAGATTGGATTGAATAGCATCTGGCAAACCGGTCCAGAATTCCTTAGATTTCCTGAACATGAGTGGCCGATATGCAAGCCAAATTATCAGAAAGAGTTACCAGAACAAATAAAAACAGTTATGTTAGCTGAAGCTAAATCTGAAGATAGCTTAGAAGCAAGAATTGACATAAACAGATATTCCAACTACACTAAGCTAATCAGAGTGACTGCAAGGGTATTGTCCTTGTACAAACGAAAACCTCGACCTTCCTTAAAGAACGTAACTAGTCCATTAACGCCAGAAGATATAGACAGAGCAGAAAGATTCTGGATACTTCGATGTCAAAAATTGTTAACAGCGAACATGGAAAAAGGAAGATTCAAAAGACTATGTCCACGGACGCGAGAGGATGGCATAATAGTTGTAGGCGGCAGAGTTGAAAAGTGGCTCGAGATAAGCTACAATAAGAACGACTTAATTTTGCTACCATACGAGCATCGCTTTGCAAGGTTATATGCTGAATATATACACCAAAGAGGGCATCATGGGGTATCATCTACAGTAAGCAAGATAAGAGCACGATTTTGGATTATAAATATCCAACGTATGGTGAGGTCCATCAAATACAACTGCGTAATCTGCAAGAAGATAGATAAACAGCTTTGCCAACAAAAGATGGGAAAACTACCAGAGGAGAGATTGAAACCCTCCCCACCTTGGCACTATACAGGTATAGATCTCTTTGGACCTTTCAAAATCAGAGATGAAGTGAAGCGAAGAACCTATGGGAAATGTTACGGAGTGATATTCAACTGCATGTGCACTCGAGCAGTTCACTTAGATCTAGCACCGGACTACAGCACGGAAACATTTCTATTAGTACTCAGAAGATTTGTATCATTGAGAGGGTATCCAGCAAAGTTGTATTCTGACAACGGACCACAATTAGTAGCTGCTGATAAAGAGCTCAAAGATATAACGAAGAACTGGAATTGGGACGAATTACTCGAACTCGGAGTAACAGAGGGCCTACAATGGGAATTCTCACCTGCCGACGCCCCTTGGTACAATGGCACATCCGAAGCATTAATACGTTCCGTCAAACGAGGCTTAAACATCGCAATCGGCGATAACATCATGACATTCTCTGAATTACAGACAGCCTGCTTTGAAGTTGGTAACTTGATAAACGAAAGACCAATTGGTAAGCACCCAACTGATACAGATGATGGCGTATATTTAAGTCCGAACGACCTATTACTTGGAAGATCTACTTCACGAGTTCCAAGCGGACCCTTTAGGGAAACAACAAACCCTCGTCACAGATTTGAATTTGTCCAGAATATAGTGAAGAGCTTCTGGAGAAAATGGACGCGCGATTATTTTCCTAGTCTTCTTATTGAATCGAAGTGGCACACCGCACACCGTGATGTTAAAGTCGGAGACGTCGTCTTGATACAAGACTCGAATCTTGTTCGAGGAAATTGGAAACTAGGCAAAGTTATCACAGCCAAACCGAGTAAAGATGGAAGAGTACGCAGAGTGGAGATCGTCTATAAGAACACTAAGCCAGGAGAACATGTAAAGACATACCGCGGAGGAGGCTATGTAACGGTTGAACGTCCTGTTCAGAGGATAATAGTCATCGTTCCAGTGGACGAAAACGAAATGAAAGACTAAATGAACTTTACTAAACTCGATTTTGTAACTTTACTATTTAAACTTTTTAACTTGCACAACTTTCTAGAAGAGAGAGGAGTGTTTCGGCCTACGAAAGCAATTTCTGACATTTTCTTAAATACGTATTATGCGACGTAATAAACGATAATTAGAGAGAACGAACTTAATCATCTTCACTAGTCGCGGATCCGTTCCACAGACACCAATGGGTAAGCTGTAACTTTTTATTCATTTATTATATATTTCTTCACTCCCCTAACGAATTGTAATCTATTGACAGCTTTCGAATAACCTACTGTATGAAACGTGGCAATAAACCTTACAGTGTAACATTTGAATCCTTGGTAATGCGGCTAGTGAAACAAAACCTTCCGTTCAAAAAAACATGAAATGTCATTCACATAAGAAGCACTTGTTTGCCTAGGAAAGCAAACTGCATTCGACTTTCCCCTCGACTAAATTTACTCGCAAGCCGGCAAACGGGAACACAAGGTAATTTTTACAGCCATCTTAAACAAGTTTTTAAGACATTTCAAGAAAATTACCGTAATTTACTAAACATGTAAAGTCGCTCAATTAAACAAATTTTACAATGTAAATCCACAATCAAATCTGTAATTTACTTTACCACTGAACTGAAAGAAGGAGTTGAAAGCCTAAACGAAAGTCACTGGGTTCTTTCCAGATCTCCTTATAGCTTTGAAAAAAGCAAGTATGTCTTCGAACAAGGATTTCATGCCTTCAAGCTCTCCAATGTCTTCTATATGCGCCATCGAGATTGAAGCAATCCTTTTCCTTTTCATGGTGAATTGTTACAAGTCTTTATTCAAAGAATGTATTACAATTATCGTATTGATAATGGAGCGTACGAGGAACCAGCCGCCATATTGTTTACATCAGCTACAAGAAAAGATTGCATTCCGCCTCCCCCGGTCGGGTTGTCTTGGGACTCCCCTCACCCTCCCCCAGAGTCTGTACGGGTGGGCGGACGGACGGACGGACGTACGCTTACGTCAGAACCAAAATTTTTCGGATCAACGGGTTACCAAATTTGCTTTCCCTTGGTGCTCCGCGAGCTCCGCGAGCTCCGCTAAAAATCATTTGCCCTTTTGTTCCTCACTTGCGATGCACGTCCAGAGTCAGCTTACCAATCCCTGCAAACTAGGTTCCAGAATTTGGGTGTGCAAAGCCATGAATTGTGCCAATTGGTTGTAATTAAGGTACTGCCTCATAGCGGAGCTCCCGATACGTGATCACTTATTCCAATCACAACGTGAAAGATGACGTAATACCGCATAACTGTCAGGTTGCAACACCCTGCTGCGTAGAAAACTTTGTTCAACTTTATTTTTCTGGCAGTGGTTTCTTTTTGAGATCGAATTTTTTTGGTTTGAACGGACCACCATACTTTACAAATTGTAGTAAACCATCAACTTCGTTCTGGATGGATTCTCCGTTTTCATGCGTGCCTCGCACACCAATGATGTTACAGTCACCGAAAGACCCATTTCACATCTTTGCAGATATCTCACTGAACCAAAGAAAAACACGCAGACTTGTGCCGCATGCGCAGCCAAGAGTAATAATGTATGTTTTTCGCAACCAATACTATGAACCATTCTCAGTACAACGTCCACGAAAAACCAAAATCAAAGTGAGAGCATTGAGCCGAGGGGTAGCATTGTACTAAGAATGGATGTAAATAAACTGAAGGCAAGCTACAAAGAAAACTGAATGACAACATACCTCATCGAGACGTCTCCAGAAGTCGCACAGGGTTTCTTTTTTTTTCCACTATATTTATTAAACAAGCACTATAGACTACTTTACAATGCATGTACTTACTGGCTATATACTTTACAATGCTTAACACAACATGTTACAGTTACAAAACGAGAAAGAAGTACAACTAACACTAGTCACTACAGAAACCCTACAAAACTTTAACAATAAGTAGGCAAAAGCAAACTGCGCTGAGTAAACACGCACAGGGTTTCTGTTGACTCAGTCTCGCACTCCATACTTGCAATGGTCATAACTTCATTTATGGTATGATGTAGCACTGAGAGGTTTATTTTCTTCATGCTCTTAACTCTGTCATGCTCAGCGTCAAGATAGCAGTCCTCCTCCTCTAGAGGATGCCCGTTTCCCTTTTGCATTTGCACAGCTATCTCTAGCTTTTCTCTGCTCGTTCCAAAGAACGTAAGGTCGTATACGTTAAGAAATTATTTTCATCATCATCATCGTCATCATCATCATCATCATCATCATCATCATCTTCATCATCATCATCATCATCATCATCATCTTCATCATCATCATCATCATCATCATCATTATTATTACTATTGTTATTATTATTTTGTTTATTATTATTATTATTAGTAGTAGTAGTAGTAGTAGTAGTAGTAGTAGTAGTAGTAGTAGTAGTATTACTTTATTTGAAAAGGAAAACCCCGTGTTTAAATATCATTTCTGTCCTCTGTGTTTGGTGACCTGCAACCTTAGAAAATTGGGGATAATCGCCAAAAAAAGGTGCCACAAGGAATTTCTATCAAGTACAATTGCAAGTACAATTGCTTAAGGCTCATGCAATGTTGATAGTTTTCAAAAACACCATCCTATATGTGATTGAAAATTGAACGAGAAAGTTGTACGATTACCATAAATACCAACAAAATGGATGCTACTCAAAACTTGAATGCACCCTTGCAATAAAGGAAACTTTGCAGCACTTCCGTGATCTAAAATGGCACCATTTTGACCCCGTTCACAAAAAATATGAGTCATCTATTAAAAAAAATTGGAGTAACCCAGCAAGGGCGCTTGTCTGGATCCACCACTGGTAACGTTGGGTATCAAGAAAGCTATGTTATCAGATAACAGAAAATTAATAAACATCAGACCCCAAGTAAAACGCTGGCCTCGTATAAACATCGATTCATGGCAGCTGTTTTTTTATTAACTGCTGGGAACAATACAATAATTATTTAAGATCACATTCACTGTGCTTACCCCTGTTTGAAGTGACCCACTGTTTCCAAGGTCTTCCCTTTTTCGTAGCTTTCATCATCTTTTCTTTTGTGCATGTAACTTTGAAGGCACAATCTCATACACATCAAGAGGCAGATTTTCTACTTCCTTTGCTTCCTGTTGGTTAACTAACACATTTCTGAAAATAAAATGTAAATACGGTCTCTGGTTGGCAAATCCAGCACACAGCGATCTTGCAACTACAGGAGGGAAAAATATGCGTCATTCAACAGAAAATACTGTATGTGCACCTCCTTTCTCCAAGGAAGGGACATTATGCCTGTTGGCTAAACACATCCGCTCAAGAACTTCTCTTTAGGGAGGGGAATATGAATCACACAATAAATTATTTACAATTAGGCAAACATATTTTCATTGAATATACTTGCCCCGTTAAACCTTGGCCAACAGAAAACTATTGTGTGTGGAACAAACTAATTCAATTTATGTTAGACTTACACTTCAGACAATGGCCGTCTGCTACTCTTTGATGGAAGCTGGCTGTAAAATATCAAGTGAATACTTTTCATTCAATCATACATGCAACTCATAATTTTGAAGATCCAGGTAAGGCAAACAGAGTAAACAACAATGCTGTTGGCCAAAAAAAATGTTGGAAAATGTTCCAACATGTCTATAATGAAAGCGGCAAGTTCAAATACATTTGTCAAATACATTTGTTGACGAAATGTCAATACATAGATATATCATGAATTGAGCACGTGTGCATATTGCTAAAAGAGCCCAACGTTGTTTGTGGTGCACTGAGTGGCAATGATAAAGAAACGTTGGGGCCAGTTGTCTCAAACTTCAAACTCCAGTCAGTAACTGAAAACCATCCTTAGCATGGGTTGAACATTAAGGTTTTGACTAACCAATTTTAAAATAAGATCTAAAAACAAAACAAACAGTTTTCTTTCAACTGACTCTCAATGACTAACTTTGCTGTACTTTTACAGTATTTATAAGGTTTTAAAGACTTTGTTGTACAATGATGCCTTTTTGGTGTGCTCAAATAGTATTTTTATTAGAAAAAGTCAATCCACTGACGTAATGGTCACGTGACCGTCCGTCCGTCCGTACATCCGTACGTTCGTCCCTCCACACCACAGGTTCCCAATGTAAGGTGGCACACACTTGAGATAACCCTGTGCTGTATCCCGTGTTTTTGGCCCGAAATCGTATGGTGACCTGCGTTTTAGCAGCGACAGCAAAATTCAAAAACAATTTTATTAATGGAAAGAAAAAGGTCAAAAGAATACTCAGTTCAATATACTCTTTTTAGTGGAAGGCGAAACGTTCAAGTTAAGAATTTGCCTTCGAGGAGTTCATCTTTGTTGTCGGTTCTGCTGGGAACTCGGTCGCCACAACGCTTGAGTTCACAGCATCTGACAGCGGTCCTGACGCCAAACCTAGCAGACCTAATGCCTTCTGGTTTTTTCTGTCCACAACCATGGTTTTTTGCGGCGGTCTGAACACATTTTCCCAGAAAATAGTCCCGTATTTATCGTAACACGGTAACTTGCATAACATCGAGTAACATCGAATCGAGTCGAAGTACATTGCTCGAATTCGCAGCATTTGGCAATGATTCGCACTTGAAACATAGCAGAGCTATTGCCTTCCTCTATTTTCTGTCTACAACCATGGTTTTTGCAGCGGTCCGCACACATTTCCCAAAAAAAAATGGTGTATATTGCAATCGAGCTGTGATCGATAAACAGCTGTTTAAGTATTAAAATGAAACCCAATAATGGTGACCTTGCAGGGGTTGTGCAGAGGTTGCCACGTTTTAATTACAATCAAGCGAATCGGCGGCTCGGTAGTTCGACTCTCAGAGGAAGCAAATCCTTTTTTTTTCTTTTTTCCTTTTTCTTTTTTCGGTTATTACTTTAAAAAATGAACAAGTTACCGCAATTAAAAAAGGTGGAGCTCGGCTTTTAGGCTTGGCTAAATCTATGTATTAGCATTCGCATACAGCGACTAAAGAGAAACCATTTCTTGTGGCTTTGAATTCCCTTGTGGTCTCTCTTTGCTAAAAGAAAATCTTCTGTCCTGGTCGGTACATTGAACATCGGACTAGTTTTGTTGAGTAGGGTATTGTTATGGGCTTGACAACCATTCTTATTCAGTCGTGCGCTTTAGAACCATTGCTCGCAGGGGCAAGACGCCCCATTTTGGAACTTATTCAAACTTAACATTTTAAAACTGAAAGGGATAGTGGATCTTGATCACCAGTTTTCAAAGTTTAACGGATTCTGTTCAAAAAAGGATCAATCTTCCATTTGCTCTGCTTGAAAATTTGGAAGTCGGTGTAAGTTTCAAGAACATCGCTCTTCAAATAGGCTTCCATACGAAGAAGGCCCGTTTTTTGGAATTTTCAGGTATATACTCCATGGGAGAATGCCATGGATGCATTGGCTATATAAGGAATACACCCCTGTATACTTCAAATACCCTTGTATACCCTTGTATACCCCTGTTTACCCTTGCATACCCCTGTTTACCCTTGTATACTCCTGTTTACCCTTGTATACTCCTGTTTACCCTTGTATACCCCTGTTTACCCTTGTATACTCCTGTTTACCCTTGTATACCGTTGAATACCCCTGTTTACCCTTGTATACCCCTGTTTACCCTTGGATACCCTGTTTACCCTTGGATACCCTTGTATACCCCTGTTTACCCTTGTATACTCATGTTTACCCTTGAATACCCTTGTATACCCCTGTTTACCCTTGTATACCCCTGTTTACCCTTGAATACCCTTGTATACCCCTGTTTACCCTTGTATACCTCTGTTTACCCTTGTATACCCCTGATTACCCTTGTATACCTCTGTTTACCCTTGTATACCCCTGTTTACCCTTGTATACTCATGGTTACCCTTGAATACCCTTGTATACCCCTTTTTACCCTTGTATAACGCTCTTTACCCTTGAATACCCCTGTTTACCCTTGTATACCCCTGTTTACCCTTGTATACCCCTGTTTACCCTTGTATACCCCTGTTTACCCTTGTATACCCGTGTTTACCCTTGTTTACCCCTTTTTACCCTTGTATACCCCTGTTTACCCTTGAATACCCTTGTATACCCCTGCTTACCCTTGTATACCCCTGTTTACCCTTGTATACCCCTGTTTACTCTTGTATACCCCTGTTTACCCTTGAATACCCTTGTATACCCCTGTTTACCCTTGTATACCCCTGTTTACCTCTGTATACCCCTGTTTACCCTTGTATACCCCTGTTTACCCTTGTATACCCCTGTTTACCCTGTATACGCCTGTTTACCCTTGTATACCCCTGTTTACCCTGTATACGCCTGTTTACCCTTGTATACCCCTGTTTACCCCTGTATACCCCTGTTTACCCTTGTATACCCCTGTTTACCCTTGTATACCCCTGTTTAGCCTTGGATGGATACCCCTGTTTACCCTTGGATACCCTTGTATACCCCTGTTTACCCTTGTATACCCCTGTTTACCCTTGTATACCCTTGTATACCCTTGTATACCTCGTATACCCTTGAATATCCTCGTACACCCTTGAATACCCTTGAATACTCTTGTATACCCTTGAATACCCGTGAATACCCTTGAATACCACTGTATACCCTTGTATACCCAAGAATACCCTCGTACACCCTTGAATACCCCTAAATACCCTTGTATACCCTTGCATACCATTGAATACCCTCGTACACCCTTGAATACCCCTGAATACCCTCATCATCATACACACCGGCACAAATGATTTAGAAAAATTCCATGTTTCACAATGCATTAACAACTACCACGAATTGCTCAAACTTGTTTCTGAGAAACATTCATCGTCAAAAATTATCGTCTGATCAATCCTTATCCGCGCAGACGGTATCGATCAACAAAGACAAGAATTTAATGTAAAACTTGGAAATCTCTGCGCCCCATACCCAAATGTTCATCTAGTGAACAATGACAACATCACTGTTGATAATTTTCACGACAGTAAACATCTAAAACGGAAACGCATTGGCAAACCTGAAAGACACTGTTTTTAACAGAATCAGAGGTCTTACAATCAAGGTA
The DNA here is from genome assembly GCA_964017195.1 of Siderastrea radians. Lineage (NCBI taxonomy): Eukaryota > Metazoa > Cnidaria > Anthozoa > Scleractinia > Rhizangiidae > Siderastrea > Siderastrea radians. Next base: position 29,996,968 of record OZ024893.1, read on the forward strand.
CCCATCACCTAGTCACAACGCACGAGTATCAGACTTGCCATCCTCACCGACAGGCAGACAACCATCTGGACAACGAGAGTTCATTCACTTCCTCGAGCTCCTGTTCCAGGGAACAATCACCTTGGCCTGGGTGTTCAACCTTTATACTCATCTGTTGTAAAACGTGATGCCATTTATCCAAAATCAAGCCTCCGGTCAAGTCCGCCTCCACTGAACCTTGAAACTGTTTTTAATTTACTAAAGCTTTATGAAACAATGCGTCCATATTAAGGTATTTACTTTACTTTAATTTTATACATACATATTTAACTGAGCGCTTTGATCTTCTCTATTTTTGAACGTATATCCCACATAATATCATTTGGAAATGTGCTTTAGCGGTTGCAGCTCGCCTCTAAGTAGTAAATCAATACTTAGTCTTAGCTGCTGGAACATTCATGGGTTATCTGATCGTTTTAGGTTTGGGAATAAATTAACAAATGAAGAATTTATAAGTCATATAAATAAACATGACATGGTAATTTTAACTGAATCATGGATGAAAGATGATGTTCATCTTCCTGGCTTTATCACTTATTCAAACGTTGCCCAAAAGAGCTCGTAAAAAGAAAACTGATTGACTTGCGAGGGAGGGGGGTCTAGTCCTGGGGTATAAGAATTATTTAAGAAATGGTATCTCATTTATTAAATCGCATCCTAATTATATCTGGCCGGTAAACTAAATCACACGTTTTTCAATTCAGAGCAAGATGTTTATTTATGTGCCCTCTACATTCCTCCTCACGACTCTCCCTATTTTGATCCAGAATTATTCGTCAATATTGAAACAGATATAGCTTTATTTCACAGAAAAGGTTTTATTATGTTAGCTGGTAATTTTAATGCTAGGACTGGTAAAGCTAATGATTTTATCGCCGAAGAAAATGGTAATTTTATACCTGGTGGTGACATTCCTCCACCAACTTATCTTCCTAAAAGACAGAACTTTGACAACACTATCAACGATCATGGAAAACAATTACTTGATCTTTGTAAAACTTGCGATCTAAGGATTTTAAACGGACGATCTAAAGGAGATACCTTAGGAAACTTCACATACCACTCTATTACTGGAGTAAGTGCTGAAGATTATGTTATTGTTAGCCATAACCTGTTTGCTTCAATTCAAGGTTTCGCCGTGAAGCAACCAAGCATGTTTTCAGATCATTCCCAAATTGTCTGCTGGTCAAGATTGGTACCCTTCTTTCTAGAAGCCATAACAATTCTCGGGATCAAAACAAAATTAAGCTTCCAAAACAGTACATCTGGAACGAAACGTCTGAAGCAAAATTCACTGCTGCCTTTCACTCCAATGATATTCTGTCTTGGTTACAGTTCTTTGAAAACACAACATTCGATTTAAGCAGTACAGGTGTTGGAAATGCTACTAGTCAATTTACAAATATTATGGATGAGGCAGCAAAACGTTCACTCAAATTAAGTTGCCAAAAGAATTCGAAAAGAAAGCCAATTACTAAGAAATGGTTTGATTATGATTGCAAAGCTTTACGATCTTCACTTAAACAATTATCTAACAAAAAACACCGCAACCCTCGAAATACCGAAATCAAAAAAGAATGTCATGTTCAAAATAAGGCCTTTAAAAAAATAATAAAATATAAAAAAAGGCAATTTTTTGATTCTAAAATAAATGAGCTAATTAGTAACGAAAATAATCGTAAATTTTGGGATACTTTAAAGTCAATGAACGAAAACAACTTCTCTTATAACATGAAATTATGAATATATGAAATTCATATTCAATTGGTTAGAGCGCTGCACCGGTATCGCAGAGGTCAGGGTTCGAATCCCGGCAAGCCTGATTTTTTCAGGCTTTCTTTTCGCAACTGCATAAGTTGCGTTAATAACTGCGAGGATCTTCTTTACATTTATTATCTTATAACAATAACGAAAACCCGGCCAGTAAACTTTATGATCATTTTACAAAGCTACATTCAGTACCTGATATTAGTACATTATCAGCATTTCAAATAAACGTACTAGAAGTTAAAAAGCGTTCAGAGAATAGCAACCATTTCCAGTCGGAACTAGATTATCCAATATCAATTGAAGAGATTGCTAAAGCAATTAAAAAACTTAAAACCAAAAAGGCCGCTGGTCTTGATAGAATACGCAATGAAATGATAAAAACTAGCTCAGAATTCATAAAATCCTCACTTGAAAAACTTTTTAATGTAATTTTAAAATCTGGAGTATTTCCTACATCAGGGAGTAATGGAATAATAACTGCCTTGCATAAATCGGGAAACAAATATGACCCTTCAAATTACAGAGGTATTTGCATTAGTAGTTGTCTCGGAAAGCTCTTCTGTTCTATTTTAAATACAAGATTACTAAATTTATCAAACAATTATAAAATACTACATCGCTCCCAAATTGGCTTTTCACCGGGACATTGTACGTCTGACCATATCTTCAGTTTAAGAACTTTAATAGACCAACATGTTACAAATTCCCCCAGAGGTAAACTTTATACTTGTTTTGTTGACTTTAAAAAGGCATTTGACTCAATTTGGCATCAAGGTTTACTATACAAATTGTTAAAATATAACATAGGTGGCACCTTTTATAAAATAATTTCTAACATGTATTCCCATTCAAAATGTTGTGTGAAAGACAATTATAATCGATCAGAATTTTTTAATTATGATAAAGGTGTTCGACAAGGCTGTATTCTTTCCCCGCTACTTTTCAGCCTCTATCTAAACGAATTACCTTACATTCTAAACAACAATGCTAAAGATCCTATCTTACTGCCAGACGGTTCTCACTTAAACTGTCTACTTTATGCCGATGATTTACTTTTAATATCTCATTCTGCAGAAAGTTTGCAACAAAGTCTTGACAGACTATCAAAAAATACTGTCAGGATTGGCTTCTTAAGATAAATCCAACTAAAACATTAAAACATTAAATTTGTATTTCAGAAGAAGAGTAGAAAGTCAACAACCAACAAATACGACTTTTCGGTTAGCAATGAACATATTGAAATTGTCAATTATTATACCTATCTTGGTGTGAATTTTTCTGCCAATGGAAATTTCACAAATCATAAAGAAAATTTAAAAGAAAAACAAAGAGGTCCTTTTTTGCTACTCGTCGTTATCTTGATTTTCTAAAATTACCAATTTACATCATCAACAAACTGTTCAATACACTTTTTTCTCCAATTTTAACTTATTGCTCCGAAGTTTGGGGAATCTAAGTATGATAAATGTGATTATAGTAGCTGGGAAAAAGACCCCATTGAGAAAACACGTATACATTTTTGTAAGATGTGTTTAGGTTTAAACAAACGTTCCCCAAATGTTGCATCGAGAAATGAACTTGGTAGATTATCTCTCAAGTCACAAATTACGATGAATGTTCTCAAATTTTGGATTCACCTTGAAAATCAACCTCCTGACAGCATCGCTAAACTTTGCTCAACTGAACATATCGGATAAAATGGCCCAAGAAAACAAATCAGGTTTGATAAATAAAATAAATCTTTTATGTGCACAACTCAATATTAACAAGAAATCAGTTAACTTTTAAAAACCTTCTGCTTTCCTATCAAAAGCTGAAAATAATTTATCAGTACATCTTAAAAAACACCAAGTCAATTTGATAAGTACAAATAAAAAACTAAAATTCTACTCCATTTTTAAAAATGAAACAAAGTACTCTGATGAAATTATGAATATATGAAATTCATATATTTGAACTGCGGAATGAAGAAATAAGTGTAAAGAAGATCCTCGCAGTTATTAACGCAACTTATGCAGTTGCGAAAAGAAAGCCTGAAAAAGATCAGGCTTGCCGGGATTCGAACCCTGACCTCTGCGATACCGGTGCAGCGCTCTTACCAATTGAGCTAACAAGCCAACTGGGAGCTGGTTATTAAATTGGTTCGTAATATACCCGGGAAAGATGAAAATGAAATTATGAATATATGAAATTCATATATTTGAACTGCGGAATGAAGAAATGACCAGCTCCCAGTTGGCTTGTTAGCTCAATTGGTTAGAGCGCTGCACCGGTATCGCAGAGGTCAGGGTTCGAATCCCGGCAGGCCTGATCTTTTTCAGGCTTTTTTTCGCAACTGCATAAGTTGCGTTAAAACCGGGAGGATCTTCTTTACACTTATTTTTTAAAGTACTCTGAATTCATTAATCATGTTAAGAATCCTGAACATAAACGTGTATCGCCCCCAAATTTAGAATAGGAAATCATAACTTAAGAATCGAATGTGGAAGATTTACAATCCACTGACACGCAGTTGCTTATCTTGAATACCAGAGATATAACAGAGTTACTGGATCATCTGTTTTAGCCCATATATTGGCAAAACAGAAATGTTTAGTACAGTTTTCATGGCATTTTCCAGGCAGCTGCGCGTAATGTTATGGCGAGTATGTCGCAATTTCCAAAACAGGTGCGAATCAAACTTTTGCTTCTCGTGACTCCTGATTCAGTGAAATCGTCAATTTAAATAGCCTATGATGCGTGAAATATAATGAAGAAAACGCCAGCAGTAACAGTTTCGATTGTTAACATCGGGAAGGTGATTAACACTCGACGTAAAGTACTGGAAGTCCTACTCTATCGAAACTACTCAAGGGGTATTCAAGGATATTCAAGGGTAAACAGGGGTATAAAAGGGAATTCAAGGGTATGCAAGGGTAAACAGGGGTATACAAAGGTATTCAAGGGTATACAAGGGTAAACAGGGGTATACAAGGGTATTCAAGGGAATACAAGGGTAAACAGGGGTATACAAGGGTATTCAAGGGTAAACAAGGGTAAACAGAAGTATAGTATTCAAGGGTACACAAGGGTAAACAGGGGTATACAAGGGTATACAAGGGTATTCAAGGGTATACAAGGGCATTCAGGGGTATACAAGGGTAAACAGAGGTATAAAAGGGAATTCAAGGGTATGCAAGGGTAAACAGGGGTATACAAGGGTATTCAAGGGTATACAAGGGTAAACAGGGGTATACAAGGGTATTCAAGGGAATACAAGGGTAAACAGGGGTATACAAGGGTATTCAAGGGTAAACAAGGGTAAACAGAAGTATAGTATTCAAGGGTACACAAGGGTAAACAGGGATAAACAAGGGTATACAAGGGTATTCAAGGATATACAAGGTTAAACAGGGGTATACAAGGGTAAACAGGGATATATAAGGGTATTCAAGGGTATACAAGGGTAAACAGGGGTATTCAAGGGTAAACAGGGGTATACAAGGCTAAAGAGGGGTATACAAGGGTAAAAAGGGGTATACAAGGGTAAACAGGGGTATACAAGGGTAAACAGGGGTATACAAGGGTAGACAGGGGTATACAAGGGTAAACAGGCGTATACAAGGGTAAACAGGCGTATACAAGGGTAAACAGGGGTATACAAGGGTATTTAAGGGTAAACAGGGGTATACAAGGGTAAACAGGCGTATACAAGGGTAAACAGACGTATACAAGGGTAAACAGGGGTATACAAGGGTATTTAAGGGTAAACAGGGGTATACAAGGGTAAACAGGGGTATACAAGGGTAAACAGGCGTATACAGGGGTAAACAGGCGATACAAAGGTAAACAGGGGTATACAAGGGTAAACAGGCGTATACAAGGGTATTCAAGGGTATACAAGGGGAAACAGGGGTATACAGGGGTATTCAAGGGTATACAAGGGGAAACAGGGGTATACAAGGCTAAACAGGGGTATACAAGGGTAAACAGGGGTATACAAGGGTAAACAGGGGTATACAAGGGTAAACAGGGGTATGAAAGGGTATTCAAGAGTATACAAGGGTAAACAGGGGTATACAAGGGTATTCAAGGGTATACAAGGGGAAAAGAGGGGTATACAAGGGTATTCAATTGTATACAAGGGCAAACAGGGGTATTCAAGGGTAAACAGGGGTATACAAGGCTAAACAGGGGTATACAAGGGTAGACAGGAGTATACAAGGGTAAACAGGGGTATACAAGGGTAAACAGGGGTATACAAGGGTAAACAAGGGTATACAAGGTATTCAAGGGCAAACATGGATATACAAGGGTACACAGGGGTATACAAGGGTATTCAAGGGAAAACAGGGGTATAAAAGGGTAAACAGGGGTATACAAGAGTATACAAGGGTAAACAGGGGTATACAAGGGTAAACAGGAGTATACAAGGGTAAACAGGGGTATACAAGGGTATTTAAGGGTAAACAGGGGTATACAAGGGTAAACAGGAGTATACAAGGGTAAACAGGGGTATACAAGGGTATTTAAGGGTAAACAGGGGTATACAAGGGTAAACAGGCGTATACAGGGGTAAACAGGCGTATACAAGGGTAAACAGGGGTATACAAGGGTAAACAGGGGTATACAAGGGTAAACAGGGGTATACAAGGGTATACAAGGGTATTTGAAGTATACAGGGGTGTATTGCGTAGATAGCCAATGCATCCATGGCATTCTCCCATGGAGTATATACCAATTTTCAAATGTAAAGGGATAGCCTTTAAACTTTATAAAACTCATTCCTTTAAAAACGAAATGAAAGATACAGCATTCCTCTTCAAAAAGTCGTGCATGGATGTTTCAGTTAAGGCCTCTGGAAATCAGAAAAGCGTTGAGTCAACGTAACTGAGGCAATTTGGCTCCTTTCTTCTATAATTGATATTCTGGGTTTTTTAGAGCGCGCTCGCATTTAAATTTGCCGCTTCAGCGGTCATGAATAATTAATGATGTTCAGGCATTCTGTACGATGTATATTGTTGTGTAAGGTTTTTTAATACTTTTTCTTTATTTTTTTCCTTCAAATATCACACTTCAAAGCAATGACTTAACAACAACAACAACACTTGCGCTTTATTTGCATGACCATAAAACATTACAGTATTGCAAAAGCATAAGATAATATATAATAACAATAATTACAATAAAAAGTCATTAAACAAAACTAATCAAATAATCACTGATCAAGAATTTGACAATAATTTGTCTCTCATTTCAAAACAGGACGATATAAACTGCACTAATTGCATATTAATATAATAGTCAGTGGAGTTCATTAATTGCACAATCAAGGTTGAAATTGATAGCTGCTTGGGATTCGAAATTACATGATCTATTTTACTGAAAAAGTTGTCTCTAAGTGATGAATATCTTGGACAATGAAATAGAAAATGGGTTTCATCTTCAACATTATGCCCACAAATAGTGCATACTCTGTCACTTCTGGGGACATTGTTATATCTTCCTGTTTCAATCAGAAGTTTGTGATTACTTATTCTTAGTTTCACAAGCGTTTTTCGATTGGGATTCTTTCTAGTCAAATGTAAATAAGGCGAAGGTGTATAACTGTCTTTAATAGTATTATAAAATTCTAGTTTTTGAGAATTACAAAGAGAATGTTTCCAATAAGCGATATATTTCTTTTTCATTTGATCTACAAGGTACGTTATCTTAGTGTCATCTAAAGTGTCATGATTAAAGTTAAAGGGAATGTCATAATAATTGAGCATATTTATAACACTGGAATAGAAACTATTTTTACCATTACAGTGCAAATCTATGGACATTATCAGTGATTGCACGACGAAGGAGTTTTGATCTTTATTTTGAAGATAACTTATGTACTTAAGAATTCGTTTATTTCTATCAAAGGTTAAAGGGAAGCGACCCATTTCAGCCCGGCATGCAATATTAGATGCCTTGTTATTAACTTGTAAGTAGCGTTTGCAAAATTGTAAGTGACTTTTTTCAATTGGTGAAGTGTCCCAAGACTTGAAATCTGATTTAGCAAAGACACCCCAGGCTTCGCTATTATAAGTCAAAATGGGTGAAATCATCGTGTCGAAAATTTTGCAAGCAAGAGAGGGTTTTAAACGGCTTAAGTCAACGTGCCGTCTTAAAGCAAAGAGAGCATGAAGAGCCTTTTCTCTCAAGTGATCCAACGACAGTGTGAAATTTCCAGATGAAGAAATTCGCGTTCCTAGATAAGTATAATTCTGAACAGTGTCAATTCAGACAGTGTGACTTAGTTTGTGGACACCGATGGGTCTATTTTTTACTGTGTAACCACGGTGACAATTTCGCAGCGAAAAACGTATCAGTCTGTGCCTATTAAATTATTTAATACTGTTAAAACGGACACCGGAAAGACTCTCACAAAAAAAAAAACAAAGTTGTATCTTTTCTCGTGGTCTTCAGGGGAAATATCTGTATATGAAATAAACATAATATTAAAAAAAGAAGGCAAACAAAGGAGTGTGAGACAAATGATTACAATTTGGCACTTAAGCAAACTTATCAACTGTTCGCCAACAGTTTGCCTTGGTTAATCGGCTTACTTAATTGGTTCCCCGCCTTGCCACGTATGGATGACTTCAGGATACACTAAATAAAAAACAGAGGTGGGAGCGAGACACATTTGCCATATGTTGTCACAGGCTAAATTAAATTGCACGTGTAAAGCATTCACACCGACCAAGCAGAACGTGTGTAATTCAATTGAAAAACAAGATAACAAAACAAACAGCCATAAAATTTGAAACAATAAAACACAGCTGAATTTCAATTTAAATGAAAACTACACTTGGTTAAGAAAACGTCTGTTGGAACAAAGCATTTTTTTCTGTAAAAGAAACACTAGAAATTCCGAAAATTACTAGTGACGTGCTGCGATAGTCAATCGTTTTGTGCACACTGTATTTTTTTTCTTATATAAAAACGATGAATCAGTCATGTGTGAACAACCTTTTAGGAAATGGGGAGCGACAGTTATATGTCCTTTTGTTTGCCTATGTTATTTACTTGCACTATGAATACGCCAGGTTTTCAAAAACTGCACAAAATAATACTTATATTTTTTAAAATTCTTTATTCAACGAACCATTCAATCAAAGAGCCAATCATTTAATTCATTTTAAATTCATTTATTATATCATTACTGGCTAAAGCGATCATCAAATGAATCAGTTAACCAATCACTCTCAATCAATAAGCAAGTGCACGTGAATAAATCAATTAATCAGTGCATCAAAATGTTTCATTCAGTGCCGTTTAGAGCTTTATTCGACCCAATGAACAGTTGATACAAGTTACGCTAGCAATTCATAGGATGTATCAGCTGCATTCATTTGCTAATTTCTCTTAGAGAAAAAAAACCCACGCACTTAAATTCACTACCTTTACTCTCTTTACTAAGATTCTAAAAGGACTGTTGTTACCACGAAAGTTTCTACCATGGTGACATTTTACTAAAACGTAAAAAAACGAGTCGCTTGCCCAAACTAATCCTGCACTACAAGCTAATGATATGCATGGTTGATGTTCCTTGAATTCAGCTCATTTATATTCCGGGATCTTTTTAAATCGGCATTTACGGTTCTTCTTCAGGTTACTATCAGCAACTAGCGCGAGGTTTTCATTACGATGTTACCATTCACGATGTGTACTTAGGCGTAACGTCCGAAACGTATCGTCTTTTGCTCCTCAAAGAGGACGTCATCACCAGCTACACGGCAGTTCTGCATCTGTGAATGTGATAGATCAGTTATATCAGATTGGTAAAATGATTTTGCCGGGTATTCTTCGCTTGAAAAGTTAACAAAAGATTGCTGGGAAAAGCATATAATTAAGGATTTCATTCACAACTTGCTAAGTCACATTCAGAGCTGCCATGATGTCATACACTGATTAATTTTGCTGAACATTCGTTGCAGATATATAAAGAATTCTTAAAATAAAATGTTGCTTTTTGTTCTCATTCAGGAAAAAATCTCGAGTGAGTACCTGAACTGATTACTCTCAGAGCTTCAAGCGAACCACCTGAGATCACTCCACTTGGACAAAACATACTTCTGTACGGCAGGACTCATTTTTGTTTATTGTTTTCGGTGGAATAGCATTCTTAACTTACATTGTACATTGTTACCCGACAATACGCCTGTTTAACGCTATCTAATTCTGCTTTATATTTACGTTTGTATATAGTCATGAAAAGTCATACTCGACAAACTGAAATCTAACTTAGTAAATATTGATAAGCGCTGATGTACGGCCGCCAAGTTGGTGAAAGTTACTTACGACGTAAGAAGGCCGAGTACTTATAACACTAGATATAAAATTAAAGATTCATGAAAGGCAAAAGTAGCAGGCGTGATATGAGGCTTCTACATGAGCCGAAATCCTGTCTGATTGTTTACTACTCACCTCAAAAACCAGTTTAACTGGTTTTGTCCCTCTGATGACCTAAGTGCATATTTCTTACAATTCATCTCGAATTGAACGCACTTCTTGCCTCCAACTCTTGGTGCGATCTCAAATTCTTAATCGATAAATAAATAAGTAAGTAAATTTTAAATGAGTAAATAAATAAATAAATAATACAGAATTGAGTCACAAAAGCTTGGCCATGGCCAACGAATTTCTACATCTGCTCAAAATTTTCCCCAACTTTCGAAAAACAACCAAAATTTCAATAGTTTGTGGGCTCCTGATCTTTATTAGAGCTAGTAATAAACAAAGACGTTGTATATATTTATTGTTGTTTGGTTTTCTGGAAGGGGAGGGAGATATTACTGCTGTACAAGACTGGAATATGGAATGTTTTAAATGCAACATGTAACGTACAATAACACTAAAATTCTCTCTGATTAATGCATTCATTTAACTAAAACAATTTAACCGTTCCAAGAACAGCAAGGACTAATACAAAGTACATAGTTTCTCACTTACTTGTAAAATCATTTGGAAATGATCTATCGCACTTTACTTTACATTGCATCTTAACAGCGGTGATGCTACATTGATTAAAGTAAACCTTGATTATATTTCCACTGCCACACTTGTGTGGATTACGGGAACTAAGGATGACAAGCGTGGATTCTACGTGTACACAGACCATCATCACGGCCACAGCCTAGGATAAAAGAAAACGGAGCATCGATGTGGACCCTACTCTACTCCTAATCAAATTTCTAATCAAGAGAGAGAGAGAGAGAGAGAGAGAAGTAACTGCATTACTAGTTTAAAAGAGTTGCTTACTGCAAAGATGCGCCACTGTCTTCAGCTAGTAGTTATATACTTCGGAAAGAACTGATCATTCACTACAATGTGCTCAGTCAAAGCTGCCCACTTTTATTTATACTAGTTTCGGGAGCATTTCTGAAGTATTTGAAGAATTTCGCTATACAAAGCCTAATAAGTAGACTAAATGGTAGGCACCGAAAGGGGAGGGAAAAGTTTTTTTTTTGTTTGTTTGTTTTTTTTGTTTTGTTTACCGTAATGATTCGCATGTTTTAGTGCTAACGAAAGCGATTTCCTACAGTGTAGCTGCGTAGGTATTTGCCCTGAATCCCGACGTAAAATTTGTTTCATTGTTGTCGCTAAGTGAATATAACCACAAAACTGCAAAAAATGTCACTTTTCATTGAAATAGGCTAGTTTTCTCGGACCTTAATTATTGGTGCTTCGGGGGTCATGAATCTCTTTTGCAACCATAAAACATATGTCTTTATTAAACAAGACATAAATGATATATAATGGCAAACTACTAAGAGCCGAAGCGTATTATCTTTTTCCGCCACTCAGTCTTCGCGTTGTACTCCCTTCTTGTAACTGGTCAATCATTTTTCTTCTGGTGTAACTTTCAACCTTTTTTCTGTCAAATGTCATAACTTAAATCCAAGTATTGGCCGTTTCACAGGAAAAAACTGATACATACTAAGGAAAGCATAAATATTGCTGAAAGGGAAACTGGAGAGGCTTTGACAAAACAACACAGTGGCAATTTTTTGCGGGGCTCTTTAACGGAAAAAATATCTGTAAATGCTGTGCCTATTGATATAGTAATTATTAAAAAAAAAAAAAAAAAAAGAAAAAATACGAAATCGTGTTAACCGCTTAAGAAAATGATAAAACGTTTCTTGATCAAGTGGCCGTATGAATGCTCAAATCATAAATTTATCATGGCTCCCCCGCATTCCCATGCATGGATGACTTTTGTTTGATACTAAATAAAACCAGTAAAGGGAGCGTGACTCATCTGCCGGATGATTATATTGCACTTGACAAGCGTTGGCTTCACCCAAGTAGTGCGTGTGCAATCCAAACCATTTTTTAATTGAATGGCTAAAAAACCGGACCAGCAGAAGATATAGCAACCCTTTATGGACAGAAAATTAAAAACAATCCGATGTGGTTCTAGGGGTCTGAATCTAACTTAGCAAAAACTAATTCAATTTAACCATGCAGATTTATAAACTTTTGCTAAAAAAATTGATTTTCGACCTTCTGTGAACGAAGCTGCCAAAACGCCGCAAATTTTTTTAATACTTTATCAATGAGCTGCGTATTTCTAACTGTTTTGTGGTAACTACGTACATTTTTTTCCTGTTAGAAAATGGATGAACTAGGCCGTGAGTGAACAAACGTTGGGAGCCGCTGGAACGTCAAAGATATTTGACTATTCAGTTAATAGGTTACTTTTTCTTTCAACAGTTGGCTGTCTATTTTCAAACGTTCAGCGATGATTAACATATCGGAGATGAACGTTTTATCGAAATCAGAGCTTTAAATCAAAGAAATTGGCTTAACACAAAACACGCTAGCCTATTAAACTGTTAAGGGCGTAATTCTACGGGGTTGATAGCTCGAAAAAGCATGTTGAAACATTTCTTGGTTGAGTTGCTCAACGGAAAAATTTGATTTCGCCATGGAAATTTAACGGAAACACCTCATTGCCTGTCTATATAACGAACATGTCTTAAATTAACCTCAGGCGCTAAGCTGCTTCAAGCTTCCTTAATCAAACACGCTAACATAAAACGGAAAAAATTTCGAAACTAGTAACCTGCCGGCCACATGGCCCTTGAAGGGTAGAGTTTATCTACACATACTGTGAAGAAATCATTATTGATAACAAATAAAAAGATAAATAAATAAAAACGAGAGATGATGAAGATATATGATCGTGCATTAATCTCCAAACGCAACTTTTGAAGACTGCATAATCATGATTTGTCACAGCTTAATGCCCTAGAACGCCTCGAGTTAATGAGATTCGATTATTTTAAAAATTTCAAGAATTTAGTATTACCGTATTTTCTCGATTAAACGCCGGACCCGAATAAACGCCGGGTCTACAAGGCCGAGTTTTAAATAAACGCCCCTGGCGTTTATTCGGGGTCCCGGCGTTTATTTGTGGTCCCGGCGTTTATTCGAGATGGCCGATATTAAATCAGGATTATATGTTGTGACTGCATACTAGTTCTCTTTCTACCACTATATTTGAATTAATACACTAATATTCAAACCAAACCTTTTACAAAAGTACCCCTTGCTAAAACAGATGAAACAAACGACGCCGGGTCTACGAGGCCGAGTTTTAAATAAACGCCCCCGGCGTTTAATCGAGAAAATACGGTACTATACTATAATAACTCTAAATGTGGTGGGATGCAGATAGCAATCGCTTGAAGCCGACTCGTTTCCTTGTAATTGTCACTCGTTCCTTTTGTCACACTTTCGTCCTAGGTTCCGTTCAGTTTTATGAAAAGCAGCAACGCTTGTGTTTTCATCGCAATGAGTACACATATGCTGTTTCCTGGTTGCCACTGACATCAGTAAATTGCAGCTTAACTGCTGAAAAAAATAACTGTTTGTAACGCGATTGCTACGTGTTCCTTCATTTGAGATATATTGAAAAGTTGATAATTTAGCGCGTACAAACTTCACAAAATTTGGACGATTTTTTACGTGTTCTTAGTTTTTACGTGCTCTTTACGTGTTCTCAAATACCTGTTGAAATCAACAATACATTTCCTGTTATGAATTATAGAAACAATTTCGTGAGATAACACTACGAGCGGCCTTTGTCTTCGCCTCGCATCTTTTATTTCCGATTTTTTCCCCTGCCCTGTACCATCCTTCGGAGTCTATTCTGAAGTCTTAAGAAGTGTTTTAACGTGTGCGCATTTCGAGCTAAAAATTCTCTTAGAACGCCCTTGCCCTTGGCTACTTTCTCCAGATCTTAATGGCTTTTTTATTATTCGAACATCTTTCCCTATATTTTTCTTTTTTGATCCTACTTATGTGTGTTTTTAAGTGAATTTTAACATTTATTATTTCTGACCTGACCGCCCTTAGGACCACCCCTAATTCAGTAGATTGTTTGATAAGCAAAGAAAAATCATGATTTAATCACTAACGCGAAATGCCCCTAAATCTGTTGCATTTTATTCATTATTACTTAAAATCAGCACAATTATCCGTTGCAAAGCGGGGGAGGTCTTTATAAGGCGTTAAAGCTGGTGTCTAGCGATGATTTCGGTTTTTGTTGTTGTTGTTGTTGTTGTAACGGTCCTCTTCTGACCAGGTAACGAAGATCACCAGTTTGAGGTCGCAAATGTTTCCTACAATGTTAAGAGGGTGAATGAATATCTCTGAAAAGCTGTTTCCAGCGTCCCTTAGGAAACAGAAAAGGATTCCCAAGCGTTCACTGAGTTATACTCAGTTAGAAATTATTAAGCCACAAAATGCAGATTGTATAGCAGACTGGATTGATTAAGGCGCTACAGTTCTACTTTGCGACTAAAAAACTCCGAGAATAAACTTTTGTCTTCATAAGAAGCAAGAAGCACGAAAACATGATGCAAGTGTAAAAGAAGATCAATTCGTCAATTACCTAAACGAAAGGACAAAACTTAACTTAACTGAGTAACCCCCCAATCCCCTGGGGGAGCCGGAGTCCATGAAGATCACAAATAATAATAAACAATAACATTTTCGACCGTCGTCTAGCGAGCGTACCCATTGTTTTGATCATCATCCATGCACTCTATTCCCGTGAAAGCTGCGATTTCGTTTAACAAAAGTACTCAAAATTAAGCTGTGTAGAATTATATTTGATAGAGTTTAAGGTGGCTTACTACACTTTTTCTGAGACACAATTGCGCGCGCTGAGAAATTCTTTCTGACGCCATTTTTTTTCGCGCGTGCACTACTTTACGCCATCATCGAGAAAAAGCTGAAGACGCCTCTGAGATCTGGCTTGTAGAAATAGCTCGTGGCGTCCTATTAACATTCTTCATCATGAATGGACGAAGTCTTGAAGCAGTTAGTGAGCGCTACCGGTATAAAATATCTGTAAAACCTTGACAAAAACCTCGAGAAGTTGTTTTAAAAATTCCTATGTTTCTCGCACGCGCTATATTGCGCTATTTCAGCGCGCGCTTAAGTTGCACGCATGCTCAGTTTTGCGCACGAAGGAGGTCGCAAAAAAAACGCAAATCGACTTTTTTACCCCAATCTACTCGAAAACTGACCGTATAACCCACAGTAAAAAATTCAGAATCAATTCATAGTAGTAAGTTTCACCTGTAGACAAAATATTAGCAAAATCTGTAAGAGAGATTTTTAGAAATTCTCAAAAAAGCGAAAATTCGACATTTTCTTCATCAGCAAAAATTCTGCCTTACAGATTTGCATTTTCTTTTGCACAGTTGTTTATTTATAGCCACTTTCCAAATCCTGAAAAACTGAGGTAGGGTCGTAGGGTTAGATTTTGAGAAAAAAGCCCTAAAAACGTCTAGTGTCCAGTCCCCTTCTAGCACTCGGTCTGTTATATTTGATATTTCCTAAGCTTCTCGTATTTCCTATACAGGATAAATGAGGGTTAATATCATTTCTTTTAACAGTTGTAGCAACAAATTACCCAAAAGAAAACCCCTGTTAGCTTTAAACTAGAGTTTTAAAAAGGTTATCTTTCTCTTCTGAAAACTGTAGTAAGCCACTTTAATCCAGACTTAGACCACAACTTTCTTAACAGTTGGCTGGGTTTCTTTCTTTTTAAGACAGTTCGGTCATCATTTTTTTTTTTTATTTGTAGACTTCATGGTGGAAGCGAATGCTTTTCTCTTTCATTCAGTTTAGTTGTGACACTGTGTGTCACGCTCCCGCCGCTGGAATCATTTAATGTTTAAACTGAAGTCAATGATAAGTTGCAAAGCGGGGGAGTCATTCACTAAGCCATTAAACCGTTAAACAATCATCATTGAACAGTCAACTTGAGCGCCAAATATGTAACCATTGCTTTAATATTTCTCCTTCAGAAGGAACTGTTCGGAGCTAATAATAAAAGGCAATTTAATTTACATCTTTCTAAGTAGTATTTATTTCCTGCATGCAACAGGTAGATTCACTGTTCAGCTCATTTCGTCACAGACTTCACAAACTCAATAAAATAAGCGATCAATATAACTCTTTGTCCAATCGTGAATGAATAAGCAAGAGCACTTCTGTCCATCTGAATCGACAGGAACATTCTCGAAATAAGGAAAACAGCCAAATAGCCAGAGTGCAGAAGTCATGTACTCACACTAGTTTCGAAGTTGTTCCCGTCATATGTCAGCGTTCAAAGCCCATACCTGGTAAGTTAAGGAAGCGGAAAGCAGCCGGCTTAGGGCATTCCGATAAACTGTGACTGTGTTCGATACCTAAACTGACAAAAGGGTGTTTCCGTTAACTTTTAGCAGTAAGCTGTTCTATTTTGGACAGTCTTTTATTTTCAGTCGTTTAGCAATAGCTTTTACATAACTGTAACTGTACTGACTCACAAATTTGGCTTAAGGGAGAATAAGTGGAAACAAAGGTCGAGAGGTCGAGAGGTGTTTAGCCCGCAGTAGCATGCATGTCATTTTTTTAGCATGCAGTAGTTATTTTTCTCTAGAATGGTGCATTTAGTCCGAAAAAAAACTTAAGTGGTGCGACCGAAGCTGCGAAAAACAACGACTGCCGCACCAAATGCGTGTATAAAAATTGCAAAATCTCATCCTCAACCCCATGACTGAGGGAAAGAAGTGCTCTGAGAAACCTGGGACCTTAATTTTTAGTACTGTTAATTTGAGATGTATTTGTAATTATTATATAATTGGGAAAGATGTTGTATGCTGTTTTGAATATACTGCCAATTTATCTTTAAAGCAACTCAACTAATTTTGCAGGGTCAATTTAATGAAATGACCTATGTCTGTAAATCAAACACACACCAAACCTTAACTTCATATCCTCAATCCACCACGCATCGGCCTTTAACGCTAACAGTGAAAGAAAGAACTTCGAAAGCCGGCAGAAACTAGACTAGTACGGTGTTAGGTGTATTATTGCATTTCGAGAGATCTCGCGCTCCGGCATTCAAGTGCAGACTTGATGTTAAACATCTATGATTAGAGGAAGGGCGATTTTGATCGATCATTGATTGTGTTGAGTTTGTGAAGTCACTGGGACAATGAGGTGTTAAATAAATCCATATCTCTTTTGCATCCATAAAACTGAATACCTATGAACAAGACATTAATGAGATCGTTCATTGTGTGCTCCAAGCATTCCTTTTAGTATCTTTGCTTAATAGTGAAGCAAATTACAGAGACCGCAAGCTGAAAACCTACGTCCGTCATTCAATTTTTCTCGTCGATTCTTTGGGGGTTAGAATCACTTCATGTATCTGGTCAATGGCTCTTGTTGTGTAAGGTTTTTAATATTTTCCTTTATTTTTCCGTCATATATCATAGTTCAAAGCAATGCCTTAGTTTGTAGACACCCATGGGTCTGTTGTTTATTGTGTATCCACGGTGACCACTTCGCAGAGAAGTATCAACTGAATCTGTGCTTCTGTACTAAATTATTTAACACTGTTAAAACATAAACCGGAAAGACTCTCACAAAACAAAAGAAAAGTTGTAATTTTTCACATGGTTTTGGCTGGAAAAAATATGTATATGCAATAAATAATTGGCCAAGCCTATTTAAAAAGCGGAACCGCCACGGAATAAACTGGTGTTCTTTTCTCAAAAATAGTCCTGAAACTTTTCGGTCCGAAATGTATTTCGGGCACAAAGAGATGGACCCACAGCCAAAATTGAAAGCAATTCTTCGCCGTAATCTCACTGAAGTGATGCTTGTCCTGTGCTTTGACCTACCGTTATGAAAAACAAACACAAATAATGGACAGAGAAATCATTTTTGAAAAAGTTTATTCGAAAACCCGTAAGTTTATACTTAAATGCAATTCGCGTTACACTTCCAGCATCGTGGGTCCGTCCTCGTGAGTGAAATTGGCTGAGCAAGGCAAAATATTCAAGACTACATTTATAGATACCTGAATTACATGTTCTTTTCTCAAGTTTAAAACTTCAGTACTGTCGAACAATTCGTTTTGCTAGAGAAACCTCTTTTTCAAAAGCGACTATGGTCATGCGATTTCCCGCCAAGAAAAATGCCAGTTGCCCAAAAGCACCGCGCGATTTCCCGCCAAGAAAAGATGGCATTCTCCACACCCCATTGGGTTGTCTTAGGACTCCCCTCCCCCTACCCAAGAGTCTGTACGGACGGACGTACGGGCGGGCGTACGCTGACGTCACAACCAAAATTTCTCGGATCGATAGATAACCAAATTTGCTTAGCAATGGTGCTCCGCTACAATATTAAGAAATACAGAAACGGAAAAAAGGAGAGTGTATTGACTACTTGAGACAAATTCATGATTACACTTCTGGCCCCGGTTGTTCAAAGAGCGGATAACTCTATCCACCGGATAAATCACTAACCAGTGGATAGTGTACTTTGTTTTGCTATCATTTATCCGCTGGATAGCGATTTATCCGGTGGATAGCGCTATCCACCCTTTGAACAACCGGGCCCTGGCGGTCAAGCAAACTTCTCAACTGTTCGTTAATTTTGGTTAATCGACTCAACTGAACGACTCGACTCGACTCGACTCGACTCAACTTGGTGAATCGACTTGGTGAATCGACTCGACTTGACTCAACTCAAGTTTGGTTAATCGACTCAACTGTTCGTTAATTTTGGTTAATCGGCTTATTTGATTGGTTCCCCGCCTTGCCACGTATGGATGACTTAAGGATACTCTAAATAAAAAAACAGTGCCATATGTTGTCACATGCTAAATTAAATTGCATGTGGTAAGCATTCACACCGACCAAGCAGAACGTGTATAACCCAAACCATTTTTAAATTGAAAGACAAGCTAACAAACAAACAGCCTGTAAAATTTGAAACAAACAACACAGCTGAATTTTAATTTCAATTGAGAAAAAGCAATATGTGTTTTCTTAAAAGAAAACATCTCCTGGAACAACACATTTTTTTCTGTGCAAGAAGCACCAGAAGTTCCGAAAATTATTAGTGACGAGCTGCGAATTGTCAATCGTTTTGAGAACACTTTTTTTGTCCTATTTAAAAACGTTAAATTAGGCATGTGTGAACAAACTTTTGGGAAAAGGGGAGCGACAGTTATATGTTCTGCATTTTGCCTATGTTATTTACTTGTACTATGAAAACCTCTGCTTTTTTATACACTGCACAAAATAATGCTTATATTTTTTTAATTGTTTACTCAACAAACCATTCAATTAAAGAGTCAACCATTCAATTAATTTTAAAATTTATTTATCATGTAATACTGGATAAAGCAATCATCAAATCAATCAGTTAGTCAATCACTCTCTTACTCCATATGCTAGTCAAGAAATCAATTAATCATTGAATCAAAATGTTTCATTCAGTGCCGTTTAGATACAAATTATGCTAGCAATACATGGAATATATCATCCACATTCATTTGCTAAGTTCTCATAGAGAAAAAAAACCACGCTCTTAAATTAACTAAGTAACATTACTCTTTTCACTGAGATTATTCACAGGACTCTTCGTACCATGAACAATCCCATGGAGACATTTTACTCAAACGTGTTCTAAATTTTTGATAATTTATTTTGTTACTGATCGTTGAATTTGTTTGCTTGTTTGGTTTCAGAAACGACAAAGAACACTTCCATATAACTCTATCTTTATCCGCAGTTCAAATATATGAGTTTCATATATTAATGTTCAAAGAACACTTCCTTAGTTATCTTTTGGGCCTCAATCTTCGCCTCACATAACTGGCAGCAAGACCGCGGAGTTTCGCCGTGCCCAAACTAATCCTGCACTGCAAGCTTATGATTGCGTCATTGATGTTCATTGAATTTAGCTCGTTTATATACGTGTATTTTTTTAAATCGGCATTTACGGTCCTTCTTCGGGTTACTAACAGCATTTAGTGCTAGGTTTCCATCACAAAGGCGAGTTAGGCACATCGCGCTACCATTAACAATGTGTTCGTAGGTGTTGAAGATACGTCTGCCATGTCTTATAATATGCTCCTCAAAGAGGAAGTCGTCACCAGCTGCACGGCAATTCTGCATCTGTGAATGCAATAGATCATTTATATCAGATTGGTCAATGAAAGAAATGATTCTGCCGGGCATTGTTCGCTTAAAAAGTTAAAATAAAAGATTTCCGGGAGAAAGCATACAATTAAGGATTTCAATCACATCTTGCTAAGTCACATACAGAGCTGCCATTATGTCTTACTTGATTAATTTTCTGCTCTTTGGTTGCATATATATAAAGAACTCTTAAAATAAAATGTCTCTTTTCGTTCCCATTCAGAAAAAAATCTCGAGTGAGTACTTGAACTGATTACTCTCAGAGCTTCAAGAGAAGCACCTCAGATCACTCCACTTGGACAAAAATACTTCTGTACAGCAGGACTCATTTTTGTTTATTGTTTACTGTGGAATAGCATTCTTAACTTACATTGTACATTGTTACCAGACAATACGCCTGTTTAACGCTATCTAATTCTGCTTTATATTGACGTTTGTGTATAATCATGAAAAGTCAAACTCGACAAAGTGAAATCTAACTTGGTAAATATTGATAAGCGCTGATGTACGGCCGCCAAGTTGGTAAAAGTCACTTACGACGTAAGAAGGCCGAGTATTTATAATACAAGATATGAGATGAGGCTGCTCCATGAGCCGAAATGCATCAATTTTCTGATTGTCTTCTGCTCACCTCGAAAACCAGTTTAACTGGATTTGTCCCTCTGATGACCTTAAGTCCGTATTTCTTACCATTCATCTCGAATTGAATGCATTTCCTGCCTCCAGCCCTTGGTACGATCTCAAATTCTTAATTGATAAATAAATAAACAAATAAATAAATAAATATTAATAAACAAATAAATAAATAATACACAATTGAGTCACAAACGCTTGGCCATGGCCAACGAAATTCTCTATCTGCTCAAAATTTTCCCGAACTATCGAAAAACAACCGAAACTTCAATAGTTTGCATGCTCCTGATCTTAAATAGAGCGATAATCAGGGACATTGTATATATTTTTTGTTGTTTGGTTTTCTGTAAGGGGAGGGAGATATTTCTGCTGTACAAGACTGGAATATTGAATGTTTTAAATGCAACATACAACATACAATAATATTAAAATTCTTTCTGATAGATGCATTCATTTAACTAAAACAATTTAACCATTCCAAGAACAGCAAGGAATTCTACAAAGTACATAGTTTCTCACTTACTTGTAAAATCATTTGGACCTGATCCATCGCACTTTACTTTACATTGCTCCTTAGCAGCAGTGATGCTGCATTGATTAGCGTAAATCTTGATTAGATTTCCACCGCCACAGTTGTGTGGATTACGGGAACTGAGGTTGACGAGCGTGGATTCTGCGTGTACACAGACCATCATCATGGTCACAGCCTAGGATAAAAGAAAACCTAGCATCGATGCGGACTCTACTTCTAATTAAACTATCAAGAACGTGAGAGAGAGAGAGAGAGAGAGAGAGAGAGAGAGAGAGAGAGAGAGAGAGAGAGAGAGAGAGAGACAGAGAGACAGAGAGACAGAGAGACAGAGAGAGAGAGATCGGCAACCTTTAACAACTATCATGGTATTAAGGATACAAACAAACTCTTCCATCGTTCTTAAATAGCTAAGTAACTGCATTACTAGTTTATAAGACTGACTTACTGCAAAGATACACTTCCTCTCCATTAATGCTACTGTCTTCAGTTAGTAGTTATATACTTCAGAAAGAACTGATCAATCACTACAGTATGCTCAGTCAAAGCTGGCTACTTTTTTTAATACCATTTTCAGGAGCATTTCTGAGGAATGTAAAGGCGAAAGGCGTAGGCGAAAGGGAGAGCGAGGGAGGAAAAGGGTTTTTTACACTAATGATTCGCGTGTTTTAGGGCTAACGAAAGCGATTTCCTAAAATGTAACTACGAAGCTATTTTTGCCTTAAATCAAGGCGTAAAATTTGTTTCATTGTTGTCTCTAACCACAAATAATCAATAAATGTCAATTTTCTTTGAGATATACTAGTTTTCTCGGTTCTTAATTATTGGTGCTTTGAGTGTCATTAAAAACTGTGTGCACTGCTGTCATCAAGCTAAATTATCAAACCATATTATCTTCAAAAAATTCAGTAACCCATTTACCCAGCACAAAGACAACTGAAACACCTATTGCTAGTCTATAGAACGAACACACCCAACTCTAACTTCGTGCCCTAGACTGCTATTTCCTCGAGAAATCAACCCCAATTCGCCACATAGAACGTAACGAACCCAGGCTCAACGATAGTAGGTGTCCAGTGGTTTTAACCGCAAAGCAAACTACTAAGACCGCAAGCGGTCTTAGTAGTTTTGTTACTCGTGTTGTTACTAGCCGTGTATGTCCGTAACCGGTCAATGGTTCTTCTGGTGCAGCTTCAGCCTTTTTTTATTTTCTTTCAAATATCATAGCAAAGTCTTGACCGTTTCGCACGGAAAGACTGGTCTATACTAAGGATAGGATTAAAACTGTTAAAGGGAAACCGGAAAAGCTTTGACAAGACAAGACAAGACAACACAGTTGCAATTTTTTGCAGGGCTCTTTAAGGGAAAAAAAGATCCGTAAATGCTGTACATACTGATATAGTAAATATTAAAGAAACAAACAAGCAAAACGGAACGAAAACGAGATTGTATTAATTGCTTGAGAAAATGATAACACATTTCTTGCTCAAGTGGACGTACAAACTCTTGGATCATCAATTTATCATAGTTAAATTGCTTAGTAAATACCCATGCATGGGTGACTTTTGTTTAATACTAAATATAACCAGTAAAGGGAGCGTGACACATCTACCGGATGGTTGTGTTGCACTTGACAAGCGTTTTCATAGCCTAAGCAGTCCGTGTGCAATCCAAACTATTTCTTAATTAAATGGTTAAAACAAGGACCAACAAAAGATATAGCAACCCTTTATGGAATAAAACTAATTGAGTTTAATCATGCAGATCAATAAACTGTAGCTGAAACAAAATTTTGATTTAAGGCTCTCTGTGAACGAAACCGGCAAAATTCCGAAAATTGTTCTAATACTTTATCAATGAGCTGCGTATTTCTAATTGCTTTGTGATAACTACGTACATTTTTTCCCTGAAAGAAAACGGTTGAATTAGGCCATGGGTGAACAAACATAATCTTTTCTTCATTATTTGCACATTTAATCAGCATCTCAATTTAAATTCAATACTTAAATTCTATTTTTAAACAGTGTGCAATAATATCAAGATAGCAAAGCTGTTATTTGTGATGGGTAGATCAGATCTTCCACTTCGAGAATATTCTATTCAAGAATCATACTTAAACATTCAATAGTCTGTTGATTATGCATGATAACGAAAAGCTAGCTGTATGTTGTTGATAATTGCTTTTGTACGGTGACAGTGATCTGCGAGCTGACTCTTCAACATTCTTCATGCATGACCTTCGAAGATAAAGCAAGACGTATACACCCGTTTGACAAAACGTTGTCGTGTGAAAAGTATTAACGATGGACAATGCGACACATTGGAACTCTGGGAAGATGGCAGGGTAAGTTTGTTCCTGGGTTTCGTTTCTAAATATTCAAAATACTTTTTTAAAAGATAATTGAAAGAGTAAATTAAGGCCTGCTGTATTATTATAATGTGCACGTGTCTAAAGACAGAGACAAGGTTTTCATGCTTTCCAGAGCACCATTGGGTCGCATCGTCAATGATTTAATAAAAACTAAAAGCAACGAAAAAATACATCTATCGCAGCAGACAAACTTTCAATAACGGATTTGTGGCTCTGTAGCAAAATTTTGTCTGCTGTTTTCAAATAAACTGTTTATCGATAATTTGTCACGGTTTAATGGCAATAATAAATGACTCCCCCGCATTGCCACAGATTATTAACTTTATTATATGAACAGAGTGAAAAGTGCAGAAGCAGTTGGACACAATTAATGCGGCCTCAAAAACCGGACATTGTCAAGTTAATTGTGGGCAAAAAGGCGTAGGTTACAACCCGTCGAATTTTCTCGTCTGCTTCGGGTGTATTGCTGCGGTGTGTGGATAAAATCCTGATGATTGTGTGACTTTTCGGTTGTTTGCTATGAAGCTGGCGCTTAAAGGAGTGCTCTTATTCTCGCCTCGGCAGTAATCGGTGGTGTCGATGGGAAGTCTTTTGTCAGACCCTTACGCCTGGCTACGCCATGCTGCTGAGTACTAACGAGGACGAAACTGCTGTCCATGGCGGGTGTTCCGAAAACGCGGGGTCGGGGTGCGGGGTGCGGGGTGCGGACTGGGGGGTGCGGGGTCAATAAAAACCAAAAAGTTTTAAAAAATAAAAATAAAAATAAAACAAACAAAATAAAAAAACAAAAGAAAATAACTAAATGCATACAAAAATGCAATAAAAAATACAAGAGAATTTAAAGAATAGAGCGAGAATTGAATATTTGACTGTCACGCGAAACAATAAGTGGACAAATATATAAATAACTACGACTACATAAATGCCGAGAAACTTTTTTCATTTGTAATAATCGTGAGGTGTCTGTGGAACACTTTTTCACTCTCTTAATTTTTTTTTTTTATTTCTGATGCATTTTCACCGCTTCTGTGACCAAAACAAAACGCAGCTAAACCGTATGTTGAGCGATCCGAGCCAATCAGAGTTTGCGGTTCGCATGATGTTGATTTCACACTCGGAAATAAAATCGTGCACAATTTTTATTGCATAGGAGATTGCCAGCCCCTGTCAAAAAGAAAATGGTCCGTCACTTAACAGCTATGTCTATGACTGGACATGGACAGCCGTTTGTTCACTTCAGTTTCTTTGGGAAAAAAACTACTTGTGTTTGTGGAACCAAAATGCAACTGAAAAGTTTGTCGAGCGATCGGAGCCAATGGAGTTAGTAACATGTTGATTTCATACACGAGAATAAAATCGTGCACTGCTTGCGGAATTGTTCCCGTAAATTTGCAATCTTCGCCTCCTGAATTCATGAATTTTGGCATCGGTACAATCTCAACACCGCAGCGAGAGTTGTTTTTAAAACCCGCCTGTACAGAACACACAGAACAAGTGCCCAGCTCTTTGCTGTAATGTTTGTTTTGAAAGTCACGACATCCCATTTTGTTCCAAAGTCCCAACAGTCCCCATCTATAATATCCTTTGGTCAGTCTATTTTCGAATGTATAGTGCATAATTTTAGTCGCATGCGTGAAATTGGTTCGCGCTAGATGTAAATATTCACTGTTTTCTTTATTTTTATATTTTACTTGTACATTTAAATTGTATTTTTGTATGTATTAAGCTACTTTCCTTTTATTTCGTCTCTTTTGTTGTTATTTTAATTTTTTTCGGTGTTTTTGACCCCAGTCCGCACCCCGCACCCCGCACCCCGCACCCCGCACCCCGCACCCCGCATCCCGCACCCCGCACCCCGCACCCAGCACCCCGCACCCCGCACCCCGCACCCCGCGCCCCGCGCCCCGCGCCCCGCGCCCCGCACCCCGCACCCCGCACCCCGCACCCCGCACCCCGCACCCCGCACCCCGCACCCCGCACCCCGCACCCCGCACCCCGCACCCCGCACCCCGCACCCCGCACCCCGCACCCCGCACCCCGCACCCCGCACCCCGCACCCCGCACCCCGCACCCCGCACCCCGCACCCCGCACCCCGCACCCCGCACCCTGCACCCCGACCCCGCGTTTTCGGAACACCCGTCCATGGCTGCCACTGCCCGGGTGATATGGCTGTGCGCATGCGTAAGGTACTACCCCATACCGCGTAGTGTGACCATTGTTTTCAGTGGCTCAGGGTGAAGTTTTAGATTGAACCCAAGTTAGATGATTCTTGAAAGTGAACACCACGCCTCGAGTTAATGAGATTCGATCATTTTAAAATTTCAAGAATTTAGTATTACCATACTATAATAGCTCTAAATGTGCCCGGCCTGCCCAATCGATGGAAATCGATCATCGGAAAGCAATCAATATAATCAATATAATCGATAAAAATTAACCGATTATTATTGATTGGTTCCATTAATCGATGAAAATCGATACTCACAATTCTCCTGCTCCTGATTGTATCGATTTCTATCGATTTTATTGATTATTATCGATTTTAATGAATAAGTAATTTATAACGTCTTGTAAGCAGATGCGTTGAGAGTCAAACCCTCAACGCATCCGTTATTCGGGTGGAACGCGTGGACATAACACAGTCTTAAAATCTTGGGTAAAATGAATGTTATATTAATAGAAGGTGTAGTGAAGGGCCGACCACGAGTGCCCATTTACAGTAAGGAAGGGAGAATCTTTTGTCCTCGAGAAAAAAAATTGGCGACAGAGGAAAGGCATTCCAAGGTGAAACTATTTGCTCGTGTTTTGATTCTTAGAGGGTTGGACATCATTTGATGTGGAACCTGCGAAAAAGCGAATTTTTCTCTGCACTATAACTTAGTCTGTGCACGGAGGATCTCTTGTTGTTTAATGTAGTAATTGGTACTTTAAAGAAACGTCGTTCAACGAAACTGCATCTGTTCACAGAGATTAGAGAGGGTTATTGAGAGAACATTGTCCCGTATCACGGCTTTCAACTAACGAGACTTTTCGACAGGAATGACACCCTTTCAATCAAGTTCCCCTTATTTTTTAAAACGTTTAGAGGAAAAGCAAGAATTAAACTGTGGATCTCTTTTTACGAAGGGAAGAATTTAGGTACAAGGACTTGAGCGCAGCGCAAAAGTATCTGAAATCATTATTAGGACGACGACCGATGACAATCGATATCATCGATGAAAATTGATGCAAATCGATGAAAATCGATACTCACAACGTTTAAGATCTTCGATTTTCATCGACTTCCGATATCAATCGATTAATTGCTATTGATTAATATCGACTTACGATCGATTTTATCGATTATCGGATTTCATCAATTGGACAGGCCGGGAAATGTAGTGGGATGCATAGAGGGTGCTAATGGGGTTAGTAGTTAACTGACAATTGGCCAAAAAAATAGTAGTTAACTGATAAATTAAAAGTCAACAGTTAATTGACATTTTATTAATTATATTGAATACCATTGTTAACGTTTTAAAAGCGACAAAGATTTCTTAACAGCGAGGCTATTTCGTGACATTTACCTGTCACCTGCATGACCTGTTAACGGTATTCACTGTTATTTGAGTCACTTCCGATGCAAAAGTACCAGCCACGAGGGAGAGTAACTTGGACCTTGATCTCCTTGATGGCTTTGAGTGGCGTGGTCAAAGTACCCTGCGTGCCCGGGGGGATGATTCCCATATGAAAGTGACGGAGATGCTCATCGTCTCGCTTAGGGGTGCAAATTGCAGATTTTGGTCTAACTTAGGGTCTTCAGGACAGAAAGCCAATATTTTTAATCATACAGGTATCGTTTAGGGGAGACTATGAACGATAAAGATAAAGATTTATGACACTGTTTCTAAAATCTAATAACAGAAAACAGCATTCGATGTGAACATCTTTACCGCATTTTAAATCACCACAGCTCTTATTTGGCTGTCTGTTTTAGCATTTTCCCCTTTCAGGGTCAAATAAAGCCTGAGCCAAGCCCAGATTTGTCTCCTTTAGGGTTTTATTTCTAATTTTCCGACGAGCATCCCCGTCCCTTTCATATGGAAGTCACCCCAGCCTGGGGGCCTTCTGGTCTGAAATTGGGTGGACCACGAGCAGTCTTGCTTTCCGCTCAGGGAAAGTCGAGCAAAAAAGAGCAGGCGAGCGAACGCAAGAATCGCCTTCTGCGTGAAAACATGACGCGCGTGTGATGCCATTAAGGTTCAGGGCAGGGGGATGGCTAGAAAAAAACGCACAGTTTGGTCTGAAAACGGTCCGCAAACCTCCCCTTTGCTACATTTTGAGGCGTACCACGAGGTTATGCACCACCACTCTAGCTTTGTGATTTCGTCGAGGTTGACTCTAGAGGGAAGAAATTATCACAAGGGGAATCTTTCCAGTTAAATAAAAAAAATTGATCATCAAGTGAACTTCTCGATTTTATACTTAAAGTTGATCTTATTAATAAATTCAGATAAAGTGACGGAACTATCATTTAGCTTGCTTGAGTAGATGTAATACTTCATGAATAGGAGAGTGTAATTGAATTTTCTCGTAACCCTGGCAGCAGAGTGTTGCTTCGGTAGACCAAACAGAGTTTCTTTGATCTCGGCGTGAAATTGAGTGCCATTAGAAAAATTAACTCAGTCCTTGTAAATACAGACAGTCTGTCCTAAATTTTTTTTCCTATAAATTGTTTTCCTTTTTTATCCTTTTTTTCTTTCCAAACTGGTTTTTTTTGCTATGTTAGTGTTTAGTAAGGAGCTACTATGTAACCTTTTTTGCCAATTTTGTATTGTAGTGCTGTTTAGATTTTTTGTTTCTTTTTTAGGCCTTTTTTGTTTTGTTTTGTTTTTTGTAAAATTTTGTTGTTGTGTTCCCAAGCATTGTAAAAAGCTTTTTTTTTTTTTTTTTTTGCTTAAATAAAGGTTTTCTTGCTTTAAAAAAAGAAAGAAAAATAAATAAATAAAACACGCTCTTTAGAAATTAAAAAAAATTAAGAAAACCACCAGGGGAACTGAAATTGCTTGCCATCCAATTTTACCGGGTATTAGCTTCCAACGGAGAATTTCTTTATTGCCAATCAATTTTCAACGCTCTCTATTTTCGCCATTTATGGCTTGCCTGATGTCTTATCCTGTTCGTTAAGCTTGCGCATGACCGTGCACGGAGAACCGTTTATATTTATGTCATACCTTTTTTAAAATGATTATCATATGCTTCTCCTATGTTTGTCATTGTTGCTCTGATTCTATGTTGCTAATTGAAGCTCATAACGCTGCTATCACGTCTTCACTGTCACGTTTATATATAAACTTAAGTCGTTGGCTAAAAAGAAATTAAACCAAAAACTAAACCAGTGTACGTGTACAGTGGTGGTGGGTATTTTTATATCTATCAAAAAACCTAACTCTGTTAAATGCACGGCTACACTTTTCTTTTCTCTGCATTTTGTCCAAAAATAAAATAATACTGAAAGTGAAAAGTAAAGTTAATAGCTAACTACAATTAGTAGTTAACTGACAATTGGCCAAAAAAATAGTAGTTAACTGACATTTGGACGGAAAATTAGTAGTTAACTGACATTTGGGTGCCCCTATTGGCACCCTCTGCATATAGCAATCCCTTGAAGCCCACTCGTTTCCCTGTAATTGTCACTCGTTAGTTTTGTCACATTCCCGACCTAGGTTTCGTTCAGTTTTATGAAAAGCAGCAACGCTTGTGTTTTCATCGCAATGAGTACACATATGCTGTTTCCTGGTTGCCACTGACATTAGTAAATTGCAGCCAAAGGCTGAAAAAAAAGTTACTGTTTGTTACGTGATTGTACTAAGTGTCCCTTCATATTTGAGGTATATGTGGAAAGTTGATAATTCGGCGTGTACAAACTGCACAGAGCTTGGGCGATTTCACGAAACCGTAAAGATCCTGTTAACTGAGATTTTGGAAGATTTAACGAAACCACATTATGTTTTATTATTTAGTTAGTTAGTTTTTTTTTCACTGCCTTTTCTGTTTGCTTTGCGGTCTTGTTCGCATCTTTGTGTTCCTCTTTTGATCTCTTTTCTGTTCAAAAGGTTCTCAAATACCTGTTGAAATCAACACAAATTATATCAATTTGAAATACGCGTCCTGTCGGTGAAGTATTGAAACAATTTACTGAAATAAGACTACGCGCAGTCTTTGTCTTCTTATCGCATCTTTTATTTCCGTTTTTTTTTTCCTCGTGGACCCTGTACCATCCTTAATTAAAGAAAACTAACAACTGGGGCTCGGAGACTATTCTTAAATCTAAGAGCTAAGAAGCGTTTTAACGTGTGCGCATTTCGGGCAAAAAATTCCCTTAGAAACATGCCATTTGCCTACTTTTAAGATCTTAATGGCTTTTTTAACATGTTCTAACATGTTTCCTTATATCTCCAATGAGATATAACTGATGCATCTCGTTAAAAAAATTACAGCCAGCTCATTTGAAACTACACACCTCAACGCTAAAGCATTAAAAAAATTTTTCGGAATTTTGTCACTTTTATTCCAAGATAGGAAAATCATAGTTTTAATTCCACCCAAAGGCGTCTTTTCTTTTTCTTTTTTGTTCATACTTATGTGCGGTTTGAAGTGAATTTTAACATTTACTATTTCAGACCTGACTGCCTTTAGAACCACGCCTAATTCAATATATTGTTTGATAAGGAAAGAAAAATCACGATTCAATCTCTAACGTGAAATGCCCCTAAATCTTTTGCATTTTATTCATTATTACTGCAAATCAGCACCATTATCCATTGCAATACGTGGGAGGTCTTTACAAGGCGTTAAACTGTGACAAATTCGCGGCAAACAAATGTAACGCTAATAATTATTCTATTAAAGTTGGTATCTGGCAATGATTTTTTTCGTTTTTTTTTTTTTTTTATTTATTTAACTATTGTACTCAGCCTCTACAAAAAAAGCTTATGTAAGAGTGAAATGAAAGAGATTTACAACGCAAGAATACATTAACTGTCCTCTTCTGACCAGGGTTTGAGGTCGCAAAGTTTTTTATAATATTAAGGGGATAAAATGGATATCTCTGAAAAGCTGTTTCCAGCGTCCCTTAGGAAAGAGAAAAGGCTTCCTAAGCGATCTCTGAGTTATACTTTAGAAATCATTAAGCCACAAAATGCAAATTGTATAGCACGACGTCAGCAACCAATCGACGTGACATAAGCCTGTTCCACGCTCCGAGATAGTAGGGAAAGCGTGAATTGAGAAAAAGAGCGCGAAAAAAAAGCGAAGCGCGTCTTATTTTCCCGTTCCCTTTCTAATTTTCATGCCGTCCCAACTATCTGAGAGCCTGGAACAGGCTAACGTGACATCGGCAACCAACCGGATGTCACGTCCACCCTTCGGACTAAAAGGAATTTTTCTTTTCATCATCAAGATATTGAATACGTTGCTCATCGGTTAAGTATTAAAATGATTTTCGAATTTTTTCGGTTTTATTCAAGGCAAATCAAATCAAAGTTTTGTTCTCAGTTTTTCGGCTCAGGTCCCTTTTTGTATCATATATATTTATGTATATTTTTAATATTTACTACACTATAAAGTAGGTCACATTTCAGCCGGGCCGGGGGCTGCAATGATTTTACTTCTTAATAAAGCTATCTATCTATCTCCCTTCTTTAAGCCCCCAGTATATTACTAGAAATACGTGACTCGCAGAGCCTCGAGAAGCTAGGGCACGGGTGCACCGCAAAATTGAGCGATGGGGTGGGGAGGGGATAGAATTTCGCTTTAACTGGAGGTGTTGATGGGTGGCCACAATGGTCCCCAATCGGGAGTTAAGATCGACATTCTGGTTCCCAGTCGCTTCCATGCAACTTGCATCCAATCCTCTGTCATGTACACAAAAATACGTTCAGCCCCCCTCCCCCCCCCCCCACCTCTCTTCATTCTGACCTAAGGTAAATTGCTCTCTAGAGAGGATGTATAGTATTGCTGTGGACCTGTTGTCCAAGACAATATGTGTGGTGTTTCCGTTTATTTTGGTTGGGTGAGAGTAGCATTTATCAGAAATGCAGTTCAAATTCCAACTTGGAACTTGTTATATCCAACAGTAACCAGGTTATTTCCTTTAGATCCTGTTGTACAGTTTCTGTTCTATTTACTGGGTATTGACAAGTGTCAATAGCTAAAACAATTCATTATTTCCCTTGAATGGTTGAGACACTGTAGCAGGAGTCTACTACTGCTGAAGAGTGATGCGGCGCATTAAAAAATTATTCATTTTCACCCAAAAATTGAAATAAGAATAATACAGAATAATGGCAAGCAAAGCACAAAGTTTTGCATTGATGTTGTAGCATGCTTATTCATTTCCCCCAGCATACTACACAAATTGGATTAGAAAATTGTCACAATGAAATAATACATTAACCCTTGAAGCCCCAGTGACCAGCATCTCCCTACAATAGCAATGCTTTAATTAGGTCATCAGAATTAAGGAATTAATCACCAAACATGAATAGTGTTAATGTCAGTAGAGAGAAGTTCTCTGCTCTAGTAGTACAAGAAATGTATGAAGACCAGTAAGGAGAATTTGAGGGTTTGCATTGGGGCTTAGGGAGGTCAATTGGTATGAAAAGCAAGAGTAGGTAATTAAGGGAAAGGGTGAGTGTAGATTATTGCATGTGAAACCTTCAGAAGTGAGTAAACTTTGACATAGACAAATCATGTTGAAGGTGACCAGGATCTTACTTCCCATGAATTTGGTGCTTGCTTGTGCACTAGGAGGAGACCTTTGATGCTGGTCACTGTATGTAGCATGAAATTATTATCAATAATTAACTTGTTTCACATCAAATACATGCAGGTGGTATGTACCTATCCCCGCTACACATTTTAAAGTGGTAATTGTTAGGCAGAGCAATACTTGTAAGTGCATTTCCAAAGCAAATTGTGAACAGAAATTGCCCTTTCTGATCCATCTGAATATTATTTTTTTTAACTATTAACAGGGTCAAATTATGTCCATAACGGAAAACATAAACTTTGATAAATTCCTTCTGATCCAATATGAATTATTTCTTTCAAATATTTTTTTCGCGAACGTCCTAAACTTAAAATTTAAATTCTTTTTACTGCTCATACACAATTATGCAAGTTGTTTGGGGAACTGAAACCTATTTTGTGAAATAATTTCATTTCTCTTGTGTAATCTGTAATTTCTCATACTTGGAAAAGTAAATATATGTTAATAACAATTACTGATACATCAAGAGTAAAGATAATGATAGAGAGAGGAAATAATTTTGAGCCAACCTGTTTAGTCACCGTCCGTTGGAAAGGTATATTTCTAGCAAAAGTATTTTGATGATCGTGTATTTTTTCTCGCCTCTTGTTGCTTCTATAACGAAATTTTTTTGTCGAAGCACTTCTTGTCGGTGTCACCGGTCGTGATCGGTCTCAGCACACATTTTCTCGAAGAATTTGTAGCCATGGAGTTCATTCTTATTATTCAATTGGTGTGACTGAGTTATAATTTCGAAGACCTTGTATCGAATCTCGCGTTGTTGGGGAATTTCGTTTTGTCGCAGCGCTGTGCTATCAAGCTAAATTTAAGCTACGTTGTGTATGTTCCAAGATTTCTCGCCTGTGATATTCCAGTCTCCTGTTTGTGTCCTGCTGATGGCTTTAGTCTTCGCTAGGC
This sequence comes from Siderastrea radians, assembly GCA_964017195.1. Taxonomy (NCBI): domain Eukaryota; kingdom Metazoa; phylum Cnidaria; class Anthozoa; order Scleractinia; family Rhizangiidae; genus Siderastrea; species Siderastrea radians. The sequence continues at coordinate 30,030,538 of OZ024893.1, forward strand.
TATTATCGGAAAACGATGTTCTCTACCCGTGCTTTCTTGTCGTCGACCCTTTCGCCTTCGTTGTTCGCGCTGAATTTCAAGTCGGCGTTCACGCTGAGTTTCAGTTGTAAATCTCCCCCAGAATGGATTTTCAGCCACTTGTTAAATCAGGCGTTGCTTGCTTGTTCACAGACGATGAATAAATGTACGCAGCGAAGAAGGCAAGAAATGAAGAAACACGCCGAAGAAACATGAGAGTGCGCAACTGTCAGCGGTCGCGATTTGGTTTTGTTGCTAGGCAACTGTGTGGACACCATCGAAATACATATGGGCAGATCGAGATTTGACCACCCAAAGCGATCCTCGCGCGAACTCACGTGACAAATTTATAAACCTCGCTTCGCGAGGAAAAAGATAGGAAAAATTGCCATGTTAGTATACGAAAGGGTCACAAACTCAGCTGCAAAGAAATGCGGGCGAAAGCGAAGTACACCAAAGGGTACCACATTTTGGCAGAAATGACAACACGGAACACATAAAAGCTTGCATCCTTTGAGCAACTGAACCAGAACAACTGAAGGACCGGGAAAAACGTGCCGATCATAGGAAATTCTATTGTTTTGGCTTATCCTTGAGGTATAAGAAAGTGGCGCTATTTTAATTTGCTCTAGGTATATGAAAGGGGTACCATTTTGGAAAAGTTAGTATATAAAGGGTAAGGGTTTGAATCTCCGAGCCGCGCTCCCCGTATAAAACTTTGTTACTATTGATCCCAGACGTCCTTTCAAATGTTTTGAATTTTGTGCCGCTTCACGGACCGGTGGTTTCACTCCGCGGTTTGAAAAAAATGATCGCGTGATCACAAGTTTGTTCGCGCAAGAACTAAGTTTGTTGACTCAAGCTCGACAACGCTCAACTTTCGCTGAATGAATTTTTACTCGTCGTCGCATTTCAGGACCTCAGAGAACACTTTTCCCGAATTTTCCCTTAAGATAATGTTTATAACCAGTATAAGACGATATTTTAATTCAGGAAACGGCGTTATTTTAGGATATGTGATGATTGCGAATTGAAATTCATTTGTTGAACGTTACAGATTTTGTGGTCAGTTTGCGGTCAACAAACTTGTCGTCACGTGATTACTATTTTTGAAATCGCAGAGTGAAATCAACAGTCCGTGAAGCGATGCAAAATTCAAGCTATTTGAAAGGACGTCTGGGATCAATAGTGTATAGACCCCACTGGGGGGGGGGGGAGCTGGACTCCATGAAGATCATTTTCGAACGTCATCTGGCGAGTGTGCCCACTGTTTTGATTTCTTTTAACAAAAGTGCTAAAAATTAAGCGGTGCAGAAATGTGTTTGGTAGATTTTATCGACCAGCTTTTATGGGAAGTTAAAAAATGGGGCCAAATATACCAGTCACTTTAACAACTCAGCCGATGCAGAAAAAGCATAAAAACTCAAATCAAGAAATAAATGGACTCTTACGAGGGAGGATCAGAGAACATAAACGGTATAAGAACGTTTAAGAACTGACCTCTACATCAAATCATTGGCAGTGCTAATTTGCGCCTGTTTGTTATCCCAAGGTTTAAGGTGGTTAATAAACAGCGTTTAAATAATTGTAATCGTAGGTTTTCACCTAACCCACAACTTTCGTAACAGGTGGCTGGAGTTCTTTCTTTTTAACGGTCATCTTTTTTTAATTGTAGATTCATGATCGAAGCGAATGCTTTTCTCTTACAATTCAGTTTAGTCTGTGGCAACATCCAGCAGTTGTCACTCTCCCGGCGTTACTGGCTGAAATCAGTCATACGTGGCAAAGCGGGGGAGTCATTTGCTAAGCTACTAAACTGTGCCAAATCATCAGTGAACAGTTTACTTACATTGTAAGCGCCAAATAGGCATTGAATTGCTTTGAATTCCCTCAGAAGGAACTGTACTTAGCTGATAACAAACAATTCAATTTACATCTTACTTAGTGTGTTTATTTCGTGCATGCAATACTGATAGATTTATTGGGCAGTTTGTTTGCATCGTAGACTTTACAGACTCAATATAACTTCAGTAATCAATAAAGCTCTTTATCTAATGATGGATGAATAACAAGGAGGTCAAGGAGTACTAGTGCGCACTTGAATCGACACGAACATTCTCGAAATACGCTTATTAAACGCCGTCCGGAGTGCATGAGAGGTGATGCGTCGGCGGGGAAGTGAAAAAAATGGACCGCCTCATTTACGAAATGCGCTTCACAAGAAACAAGAAACTGAAATTAAAAAACTAAAGCTGAGTATATTTGCACAAATTCGTTTAGTAATGAACACTAACATCTGGGCCTGGTTGCAAAGTGGGATCAAGCTAGCCCAGGGATACTGTCTTCATTTTTAATTCATTCATATTCAAGCGATGTGGATTCCTGTAAACCCCTTTTGTCCCATTTTTTAACTTTGGGAGCTTTCAAACGGCCAATTAAACGAGCTGTGAAGACCCTTTTTTAACAATGAAAACAGCAACCTTGGTTAACTTTTAATTCGGGTTTAGTGTTAATCGGCTTTCGAACAACCTGGTCTCTACATGCAATCCGCATTAGCAGTTCTAATTTGCTGCTTTTCACCCTAAATACCAAAATACCCTAAATACCTAGAACGAGAATTTAAACATGGACCTTTGCCTCAGTCATAATTTTTTTCTGGCTACGGCCCTGCCATGTTTTGACTTTGGTTGCTTTCAAACGGCCACTTAAGCTAGCTGTAAAGACCCTTTATCAACAATGAAAACAGCAACCTTGGTTAACTTTTAATCCCGGTTTTAGTGTTAATCGGCTTTCGAACAACCAGAGCCTGGTCTCTACATGTAATCATTAGCAGTTCTAATTTGCTGCTTTTCCACACAACTTTCTTAACAGATGCCTCGATTTCTTTATTTTGCTAAAGTTTTGTCATCAAGTGAATTTTATTGAATTGTAGACTTTTGGTCTAAGCGCATGCTTTTCTCTGCAATTCAATTAAGTCTGTGACAACATCCAGCAGTTGCGTCACGCTCCCGCCGCTGGATTCATTCAGTGTTTTAAACTGAAGTCAATCATACGTTGCAAAGCGGGGGAGTCATTATTTACGAAACTACTAAACCGTGAAAAAACATCACTGAACAGTTTACTAATTAAAACGCCAAATATGTAATCATTGCTTTAGTATTTGTCCCTCAGGAGGATCTGATCGGAGTTGATAATAAAAAAACATTATTTACATCTTGCTTAGTGGTATTTATTTAGTGGTATTATTCATTGTACGGCTTGCTACCTCGTAGACTTCACAAACTCAATAAAATCAACGATCAACATAGCTCTTTGTCTAATCATGAATAAAACACTAGGAGTACCAGTATGCACTTGAATCGACACGAACATTCTTGAACTGACGCCCAACACCGAAGTAACGAGCGTGCAGAAGGGGGGTAGTTTCTAAAAACAAGATGGTGCTGCATCGGTGTGGGAGAGAAACACAAAATTTTGGATTTGTCAAATGAGCTGATAAGGAAAATTGGCCACCTTAAAGAAATTGAAAGCTGACCTTTCGAGCGTTAGCTAATGCTCGAAAAGTAAGCTTTTAATTTCCTTGTGGTGGCCTGCGAGCAAGCTTTCTCGGGGGTGGGGGGGCGATAAGTTTGATAAGGCCAAACTTTTGTACAATTGCGCAGACGACTTAATAACTGAAGATGCGATTGCAAGCAGATTACAACTGTACCCGCATAAAGCGTCCTTGATATTTGTTGAGGATGTTTTTGCAAACATCCTCAGCAAACAAGGTTTAAGTTTCTCACACTAGTTTGAAAGTTGTTTTCGTTTTATGTTAGCGTTCTAAGTCCATGTTTTGTTAGTTAAGGAAGCGGAAAGCAGCTGACGACATTCCGGTTAATTGTAGCCGTGTTCGGCATACTGTATCGAGTGGACTGGACTGGACTGGACTGGACTGGACTAGTAAAACAAGGACTTGTAAAACGAGGACTAGTAAAACGAGGACTGGTAAAACGTGGACTTGTTAAACGCGGACTAGTAAAACACGGACTAGTAAAACGCGGAATTGTAAAACGCGGACTAGTAAAACGCAGCCTGGTAAAACGCGGGCTAGTAAAACGCAAGAAAATACAGTCTCAGAGGAGTGGTCGCAACTAAAGCTGGTCTTCTCGTAAGCGACCACGTGGTAAAACAATAGAGGGTGGTCGCTTACTATGATCACTCATAGTACTGCAGCAAAAATATTAAATAATTGCAGGTTATTGCCTATTTCAGAAGAGGATCGCGTATATACAAGTCAACGAACCATCAGCGCTTATGCTATGTATTATTTGGATCAAGAAGTGAGCGCTTTTATTAAAGTGTTGGGTGAGCGGTCGTTTACGAGAACTTGGAAACAAAGAAAAACACCAGTCGGTAAGTCACAAAAGTGGTCGCGGTAGCTTACGGGAGCGGTCGCTTACGACAATCTCTCATTCCAAGAACTTCTCAAGTGACCTTATAATCAAGTTATCAAAATTCCTAACAGAACAATAATATTTAGAGCCAGTAATAAAGATCTGGCATGTTATGTCGTCCTTTAAAAGCACTACAAACAAATGTTGCTGAATTTAAAATCAATAAAAATTAATTTTGTTGAATCGAATCTTCAAATCCCAAATTTTCTCGTGGCCAGCCAAACATAAAATACTAACAATATTTCTGCTTTTATCCTTGCTTTCCGTCACGCAACATGTCCATCGAGGATTTTGTACCTTTCAATACTCTTTTTACATTCCGATAAACGAACAATTTTTTCTTTCCAGCAACAATTGTATGTAATGTTGACAGGCCACACGCGACTCCCATTGGTCGAATTGTTGATTCTTTGACCTTCATAGTTTAGCTCGTACGAGTATGTCTTGTAATGACTTTCCTTTTCTGTATGATATTATTGGAGGATCTTGAAAGATTTCTCGCAGCAACGGTTGATTTTCTATAAGGTTGCATTTGCTCATTATGATGTCTTTTAGGTTAGCCACTGAGGGGCGGATATTCTGTCACAAACGGTAGTATTTTCTTATGCGCTTTTCAGTTTTGTTTTGTAATGCCGACATTCTCTTGTGATACTTGACTTCCGATAGGACTTTATCTATCCGTTTATCTGGATAGCCTCTTATCTGAGTCTTCGCTTAAAACTGTTTATGTTCTCTTCAAATGTTTTCCCGGAAGAGTTTGTTCTGAGTAATCTCAGAAATTGTATATAATGTTGAGAAGTTCTTTAAATGAGAGATTATCGTTTAAATACAGAGGAATATTCTGTTGCGTTTTACCAGTCCGCGTTTTCCTTGTCCGCGTTTTACTAGTCCGCGTTTTACCAGTCCGCGTTTAACTAGTCCTCGTTTTACCAGTCCTCGTTTTACTAGTCCGCGTTTTACCAGTCCGCGTTTAACTAGTCCTCGTTTTACCAAACCACGTTTTACTAGTCCGCGTTTTACTAGTCCTTGTTTTACAAGTCCACGTTTTACTAGTCCACGTTTTACTAGTCCGCGTTTTACCAGTCCAGTTCAGTCCAGTCCAGTCCAGTCCAGTCCAGTCCAGTCCAGTCCAGTCCAGTCCTCCTCATACAGTATGCCGCCGTGTTCGATATATAGAGTAGAAATAGGGTTTTTCCGTTAAATTTGCATGGTGAAATTAGTTTCTTGTAAATTTCATGTATTTTAGCCAAGAAATTTTTTTCAGCATGCATCCATTTTCGAACTGGCCACCCCCGTAGAGACACGCCACGTTATTCCTTTTTATCTTGGAACTTAATAGCTTACCTATTTTAACGTGTTTCTGTTTGTCCTCCCGTAAGTCATGTTTATAGTTATGTTCAGAGCTTCGATCGTGCTCATTTAATGTAAAAGTAACCGACAGACACCGTTTAACATTTGAAAATAAAAATCAAACGGCAGAACATGCAATATTTGGTTTCCCGAATCGCTCGCGTTTTGAAAAAGGTAATCAACTAAATAATCTTTAAAGTTACTCTTCCAAATTTGTTCACCCATGCCTAATTCATCCATTTTATTATAGAACAAAAAAAAACAAGCAGTCATCACAAAACAAATACGCAGCTCATCACTGAAGTATTGAAATGATGTTAGAAATTTTGGCGGTTCTGTTCACCAAGAGCAAAACTGCAAAAATTTGTTCCAGCAGAATCCACTGGCCGGTAACATAAAGTGGCTGATAAGCAAGAATCAACGGAAGAACTGAGTACCAGACATGCTATCCGCTTGCAGTTTCGACAGTTTGCTGCACTATTAAGCAAATACAGTAGTCTGAAAAGGAACTGCTTGAGCAAATAATAAACGATTCCGTTTGTATCTTGCTCAGGAGTGTTTCGCCTTATCACAAATGATTCAGTTATCTCGAGTGTCTACTTCAAACTGCTCGAGAATTTAGTCTCGAAATACAGTAACACACCGAGATCAATAGTAGCACGTACGGCTTCTACTTCGAGGTTCGTCCGTGTTATGTTATCGTTAAAGGGCTGGTGATTCGTAGTTAAAGGATCCTAGTCAGGCACGCCTTTGTTATTGTTTTGATCTGAAATTTGCGATCAAATTACTTGTCGAACGTGACAAAACGTCAACAGATCAACTGGTAAAAAGATTAATTGTAGCCTGAAGCTGAAATTTCTTCGCTTGTTTTTGATGTTAGTGCCAGTAAAAGGGCTTTCGATTATTTTCAGCGCATTTTGGCGGCTGTCCGCAAAAACCTAGAACTCAAAGAATCTTTGTGTTCGTAAGCCGGTCAGCCTCTCAGTCCGCCGGCTATCCAAAAGCAAACTATAGTCAGCAAGCGCTCGCGGAATATGATCTAGAATCATAAAGGTTTGGAATCTTGTTTAATTGCGTATTCTTGATTTTCCCATTGCCATAAAACACAAAGGCCAATGCATCGAGAGCAAAAATGTTTCCAAAACTCACTCGATCACGCCGCTGTGATTACCACCCCGAACCGCATTTAGTTTTAATTAGCGCTAGATAAAGCGAGAACATTTCACATTCCTTTCAAATAGAAGAAACTCTTTTATTAATAGCTTTTATTTTCTTTGTTATCACCGCACAGGATGGCATGGATATTCATTTCAATTTTCAAAATACATGAATTGCCATGAAAACAAAACGAACTGCAGCTAGCTAAGGTGTCGACTGCGGCTAACAGATCTGATTTACCAAGTTTCTGTTCGCAAACCATTCTTTCTCCTCCTTTTCTGCAATTCCAGGGATTAGTTTATGGAAAAAATCGAAGTGTTGTTCTTTGGCATCGAAGGCTTTGAAGCTTTCGCTTTAGCGTCGCTACAGCGTCGTTAAAGACCAAAACATTTCAGCCCGTGAAGAACGTGCACCGCAATGAAGTTAGCCTGCAGAGCAGGCGTTTTTTACGAAATGAACGCTTGTTTAACGATCGTTTGCTTTTTTTTACGAAATGAACGCTTGTTTAACGGGCGTTTTTTACGAAATGAACGCTTGTTTAACGATCGTTTGCTTTTTTTTACGAAATGAACGCTTGTTTAACGATCGTTTGCTTAGGCCGCCATTTTGAAAGCAAGTAGAAAATGTCCTCTCCCTTGGAATAATTTTTTGCCTCGCCCCAACCCTCTGTCAGTTTCATTATTCAAGATGGCGGCATATCGGATTATTCATCGCTCGCCCAGGATATATATATATTCATCGCTCGCCCAGGATATTCATCGCTCGCCCAGCAAAATACGCCTGCTCTGCAGGCTACAATGAAGTAAAATGTCGGCGAATAAGCTTGACCAGCATTTCAATCTATTGGATATCTTTTGCTTGACTAGTGCAATAACCAAGAAGTTCCTTGAGTAATGATTTCTTTCATAAGCTTGACTGTTTTGGTACTGCCACGCGAAGGAGAGCATAAGCCGCTTAGAGTCCTGCGGTTGTCTGGCACATTTCACGAGAAAAACAGCAAACAACACCAAAACAACCGGCCAGATGTAACCGCTATTAATTTTTTAAGGTCAAGTAAGTAAATGAAGGCCCAAACTGGCCGTATTGGCGCGGATGTAGCCGGATTTCAATTCATTGTGAAAAAATACTGATTTTAGATGACATAGAAAATGGCGGATTTCTCACTCGATGCGCGCAAAGCACTATGGGTGACTAGTTAAGCGGTGTAGGGCATGACGTCATGGAGTGTGTCAGATCTGTGGACTAGACTAGAACAAAAGGAGGATAAATCAGAACCCCCGCGATGTTTTGCGCTCAAATTTCACACGTGGTGGAGCTTCGATCTCGGAAAACTCGTGAAAAGCAGCTTTTTTCGATTGCGGTTTTTAGACGGATCATTGTGCCTCAAGGTTAGTTTTTTGTTTCATTTGAATCGTTATGGTCTATTGCGTGTACCCAGAGTGCTTCTGGTTCTAATATTCGCCTTTTTGGCCTCGTTTCAGTTAAATTATTCAGACGCCATTACAATTGAAAATGGAGTATGGTTGAGTGAGCCCAAACAATTTCGTGGTAAGTGAGCTTTGTTCGACCTTCTTTTTGCCAGTTGACTTAAGAAATTTCAAGATAAGACAATGTTGTACTTAAATCCACTTTGGAACCTTGAGGAACCTCGCGATTTCAATGTTTTTTTTCGTTGCAAAGTTTGCTATTTTTTGCCTGTTGCCGCCATCACAAGAGATCGCGAGGTGCGAATATGTGCGGGAAACCGCGAAATCGTCTTCGTTTTATTTTGATCACTCGCTTTCGAGCGATCGTATTCGCAGTTCCTTCGGCTCCTATTTTTATTTTTATTCTGTTTTCTTGTTATAGATTAGAATAAAGATGGATGGTTCGGAGAAACGTTTATATGTTGTGACCGGCACTACGCCAAATAAACCAAGTGAAAAGAGGACTCGTGAGCAAGAACAGCCAGCTGAACAGCCCATACAAGAAAGACCTGCACGTAGAACTTTGGCTTTTCGAGAGAAAGGAAGTCCTTCGCAAAAGGTACTTGCGCTATTTACAATAAAAGTTGGACTTGAACATGACTTAAAGTAACATACGTGTATATTTTATGTTAAAGGCAGGTCATCGACGTCTACAACAAGCTAGGCTTGTCAGACCACTAAGAAGTCCAAAGCAGCGAATTTCACCGGAAAAGCGAAAACCAGTGGCTGTACCCTGGAGTAAGAGGGAAGAGGTCGCGTTGGTCCAATTCATAACATTATTCAGCGAGCTGAAGAGTGGTGAATGGCCTACATTTGGTGCCCAGCACGAGTACTGGAACAAAGCTGCTGACTTTGTACAAGAAACTGGGGGATCAGCACACAAGAGAACTAGTAAGACAATGTTTCCATCTCTTTCAAACGAAAAAAAAATAAACCTTTAATTTTGGAATGTATGGTATTAATTTGCTTATTTTTAATTTAATAGTAAAATTCACTCTTATCATGCTATGTGCATTTCATAAGTGATTTCCCTTATTTTAATAGCTACACCTGTACTAGTTTTCTTGTAATTGTGACTGATAAAAAATAATGATACAATAATTGCAATGATATGGAGCTTAAAGATCCCTAATACATGAAAATTCATGCTTATGTAAGTGCATGTCAAATTACATAACTTTGATTAAATTATATACCTGTAGCACTAGCAGGTGTGTATTTCTAAGAGCCAGTGCCCTCCCTCTTTTGCCCTCACACCTCACACTAAATATTAACTATTAATTTTTACTCTTTTCCAGAATCCAGTATCCGTCGTCATGTGTTGATTGATTTAAAAAAAAAATTCAAAACACTGGATGATGCAGAAGCAGCACTTGGGACAACTGTAGAAAGGATAATCGATGGTTCGCCCCCTATCCCATCTGGAACAAGCCCCAATAGAGATGACCTCGACCTGTCACCGTCCCTAGCTGGGAAATTAAATTGTTTGAGTCAAAAGCAGCTGACGGATCTAATCATTGAGGGCCTGTCACTGCTTGGCACCAATTTTAACCTGGCAGATCTGCTAATCAAGTTTCTTGGTAAAGAGACTGTAAATGCTTTGACCATAGTGGAACAGCTATATTTTTGGCTAGCTCAAAAAATGGGAATTTCATCATCAGTGCTTGGTTTTGTTGAGCTGTCGATTTCAGCCATGCAGAGACTGCAGACCAACAACAAGGTCAACCTTATCCTGAAGTTTTGTCAGTGCCTGGCTATTGAAAGGCCAGATAAGTCTGGACCCCTCATGCCAATCCATAGAATGCCATTTGGATTAATTCAATATTGCATTGAATTCTTCACTTGCACCAATGTCATGCAGGTAATGATATGTTACAATTTTAAAAAAAATTTGAAAATTGTTGCCATATTTTGCTTTCTTTGGGCATTCTATTGTATAATAATAAACAAATTCCACTGACACTTGTTTCATGGCTGTTTTTTTTAAGAGAACAATTTTCATGTTTTATTTCTTATTTTTTGGCATTTTTTTCATATTTTATTAGTAACATTTTTAATATTGAATTAATTTTATAGTTTTCTTTTATTAGTAAGAGTAAAGCTTTCATCTCAAGTATAATATATTTTGTTTTGCTTTTCTATGAGATACGGTCAACATTTTTTTCTAAAGTTAATTGAGATGTGCCTTTGCTGACTTGGAGCATTGTACCTACCTACCTACCTACCTACCTACCTACATACATACATACATACATACATACATACATACATACATACATACATACACACACACACACATACAAACATAAAGCCAGGTTTCTATCTTTCATTGTAGATCAAAGAGCCTGAGGATTTCAGACTGTGGCACGAGACAATGCTAACTGAATTTCCTGAACGGTTTCAAAGATTGCTGGCTGGCCCTATGTGGAGTGGCTTGGATCCACAAGATCAGAAGGATCCTGTGAAGGTAGAACACATCCTTCAATTGTGATGTCTTTTCCAGATTACATTTCAATGTGCATTTTCTACTCCTACTACTTCTACTAGCCAGTAGACATAGCAAGTTGGTTTGTAAACCGATAAAGCAAAGCACATGTGAAGATATGATGTTTTCGCGTGCAATATTTCCTAGTATTTGATTAATGTTTATGTAATAAGAATCTTGTATTTCCTTTGATACAGGCACGAGTGAATGTGCCCTGCACCAGCAAGGCAACCCAGCAAAGAAAAAACAAAAAGTCCTTGTTCACTTCCAGTACAGATGCCCAGGTTAGCACTTCTTGTTATTTATCAGCAATTTTTACTGTCTTAACACAGTAAGCCAAAATATTTACACAGAAATTCCCCCAAAAACTATTGATGCATTTTTTTGTAAATAGTATTGGTATGGTTCAATTTCTATTTCCTGATCATTCTGAAAACTGACATGTCATTTTTTAATCCTATGATAAATTATGCTTAGACATGGAACCTAATGAAATGGCATTGTTGCTTATAATAAATCGATGACAGATAAAACAGAACTTCTGAGCACTCCATTGTTTGACTTTGATTTACTTTGGTTGTTTTGATTTGTTTTAAATCACATCTTTTGTGTGTTTTCCTTGACATTTAAAAACTTTTCTCTTATGTATTTATACATTGTGTAGGTTGCCGCATTTGACGAGTTAAAAGCAGTTAATCCAACTGGACGGTACTGGCTCAAGTTAGATGCCACTGACCTTAAAGAAGGGATTATGGAGTCAATGAAAGGTGTTTGGAATGGGGATGAAGATTTGGGCAATGGAAAAATAGGGGAATTGAGAGGGGTGTATGATGGCAGAGTTAATCTGGTGGCTGGCTTGTCTAGCTGTGGGACGTGTGCTGACCTTGAGCTGGGATTAAGATCATGGCTGGATCAGTTAAACGAGGATGTCGTGTTTCTAGATGACGGATTTAAGGAAGCTGTGGCTGAGTACCAGAAAAAGTACAACAATCCATCCACTGGAGAAGAGTCCCTGAAAAATTCTAACTGGAATGTTGTAGAATTTCAGACTCTCCTTCAGCAGGCCCAGCTGATGGAACAAGCATATGAAACGGAGCTGTTAAATCTTGGTCCTGCCCCAGTCTGTGCAGATGTATTTAGACGTGTCAAGGGATCTCTGCGAGCAATGGCAACCCAAGCAAAAAGCTACCTTCGCAACTTGTTCAAGAAGATGCGAACAGCTGCAACCCATGTGTTAGTGTTGATGCTTTCGGATGAAAGAAGGCAGAAAAAACCATATGCCTTGCCTGTGAGGTATATACCATACCGCAGCTTACGGGATCAGTATGTCCGTGATTTCACCAAAGATGTCAAACAGCATATGACAGAGAGAGGAATGACTATTGTAGGTAAGCAGTGTTCTCCCTAGGTATTTAAGGCCAGGCGGGCCGCCTAGCTTGACTCACTGGAAAATCGTTGCCGCCTGCCGAAGATTTTACCCAACGTAAGCTTAACTGGAGATCTGGAACTGGGAATTCCTATCCCAGTAAAGAAGAAACCACTCAGTAAAGTTGATGAGACATTGCCTAGTCTTTTACTGCATTTTGTTCCCGGGGGGGTACTCGACCCATATTTGGGTATAGGTGAGCCGCTGAGGGTTCGAAACCCTGACCCTGTTGAGGACAAAAAAAATCCTAAAATACATACCCTGTTTAGGACAACAAGCTCAATTGTATTACCCTGTTTAGGACATGCAATACCCTGTTTATAATTAGGACAGACTCGCGCGAAATTATATACCCTGTTTAGGACAGACTCGCACGAAATCACATACCCTGTTTAGGACAGAGAGGCCAAAAACCATACCCTGTCCAGCGGCACATCCCTGTATAGGCCATATAAGGGAGTACCCCCCGGGATTTTGTTGCACTTAATGTGATTATAAAAGTGATTCAACCATGCATGGATATGTTTAAACCTGTGATGCATTCATTTCATTGAACGGCCGCCATCCCAGGAACACAAGGGCACTTCAAGGTGTCTTACACAGAGTACTAATTGAAATTCCCACGCTCCTGAAAGGAATGTTAAAAATGGCTAACTCAGTCAGCAAACAGAAACAGAAAGCCTTTCACAGCAAATTAAGTTCATTTTTACTCTGGAAAAGAGAGAGAAAAGTGATAGTAATGCAGGGAAAGAAGTACCGTCGCCCCAAATGACACCGGATCTCTCAACATCGATTGATTTGGGGGGCTCAGAAAAATACGAGAGTAACAGTTAACTTGCTACACCATGTAAAAGTAAGTCGTAATTTCGGAAGTCTTTATTTAGTTTGTATTCAGGGCACATCAGGCTTCCTACACACAGTTGAAAATCACAGTCAGAGTACCCCCTGGCCCTTCCCAAATCCTAGGGAGAACACTGAAGAGATGTCTTACTTAAAAAAGCAAGTAATTACATCAGCTACCTTGCCAGACTGAGCATAATAGGAAAGGGAACATTTTTTGATAAAAGAAATTAAATACCCTCCATATTCCATGGGAACTATTTCAAAGGCAGGCCTTATTAAAATTCAGGCCTATTATGCATGCATGATAACTTTTGTTACTGTGGAGATTTTAATAACTTGCCAGGGTTAACTGTTTTCCTTGAACTGTTAATATTTCTTTCTCAAAAGGTGTCATAAGTTATTCGGTGCCATCTAACTTGTTCTTTATTTTTAATTTCAGGCACTACTACAGATGGTGAGTTTTGTTCCCTAAGGTCCCGTGGCGAAACAAGGGCAATCCATGTTTGGCAGCTTATACACGATGCAAAGGACAGTGTAAGAAGAAAAAGCAAGGCTACTTTGCTCAAAATGCTTATTGCTATTGACTGTAAGTGGTTAAAATATATGAATTCCTTTTTCAAGTTACAGAGTTCAGTATATACCATTATTTTTGTCAGAAAATTACTTTACATTTCTTAATGTTCATTGCAAGGTGTTTTTATGCAGTTATGAGTGCAAATGTATATAAAGATTTCCAAATTTGCTAAAAAAACTGTATACAGTTACTCATATTAATTTTCTCTGAAAAGTTGCAGTCCATATGACTCCTGGACTCCCACCTAGCTAAAAGCCTGGTCAGCGTGTAGTAGCTTTAGTCCCTGCTTGAAAACATTCTGGACTCTGAAAAAATCAGAGTAACTTTTTTGCTGTTGTTTTTTAGTAGTAACCTTTATGGGTAATTTACAGTGAAATTTGTTATTTTCCTTTTCATTAGTTGCACCAGATGGAAGTCCCATTGTCGAACAGCCAAATAGTGATATTCCAGTATCCCTAATTCTGGAGCTTCATCGCTTGCGGGCCTGTGGGTTAAGTCTTGAAGATGCCATAACCAATATCAGAGGCAGTCTGGTTCCTCCTGGATATACGCCATATTCTTTTAGAACCAACACAGAGGAATCCCTCCTAGATAAGTTGCGTTCAATTGTAGCCACCTACACTTTCCGAAAGAAGGTAGAGGAGCTAAAGGAAGAGGGGGTAGATTTTTCTACCCACCTCTATGTTCCAGAAGTGGACCCGGTCACTGGCCTTCCCCACCATGAAAGGGCAGATCATAACCACCTCCTTAAAAGAATTGGACATCATTTAAGGGAGGGTGGTTATGATGCTCTCCAGTACGAAGCTTTTGCTGATGTGCTTGCTGACCCCAAGAGTGGACTGACCCATGCTGCTTTGGTGGGAAAGCGAAAACAAAGTGTGAAGGATGCAGAGAGGCTGCTATCATACCATGTGGTTGACTCACTCAGAAGGCATGGCCACAATACTGAGGCGGACTATGTTCGCATCATTGCACAGTGGCACGAGGCATCAGACGGGAGAGGGTTGAGCCAAATGCAGAGATGTCGTTACAATTATGAAATGCTAAATTTCATCTTAGATGAGTGGATGCCTTGGCATAGGGAGACTTATGACTTTGCCACCATTGACATAAACAGGTGCAAAATTCAATCTATTTCTTTTTATGGAACTGTGAATTAAGGAAGTCTACTTTTTTAGAACTAAATTATTTTATTTCTATTTTTTGCTTGGTATACTTTATGGTTTTCAAAACAAGTCCATGAAGTTACTGTATTTATTTTTATGCAGCTACATCTGACACAAACCTCCATGAATATAGACTTGCTATCTCTTTTAACTAGTAACTGAATTAAATCTCTCTTACTGATATCTCTTGACATCTTGAGTTATTGTTACTAATCAGAAGAAAAGCACATGGAGATGTAGCTCATTATGGTTTCCTTTGTTAATGTTCTACAGGCCTGTTGCTGGCATACGGGGATTTTCTAGGGAAACTGTTGTGGAGCTGACAACAAACATTGAAAGCCAGGAGCTGAGACGGACACAGAACAAGGAAATCGGCTATGAGGAACATCCTCGCGCAGCAGAAACCGATGACCTGGAATCTTATTTTTGCATTGCACACCGGGACCTTGGGCAGATTTTTACCCTAAAGCAGTTTAAAAGCTACTGGCCAAAGAGTGTGAGGTAACAGTCCTAGTAAAATGTTAGAAATGAATTTCCATTTTGTTTGAAAGAGCGTCAACTTAAAATTTATACTCAATATGGCATGCCGTCAATACTTTATATACAGTCAACTGGAATCTGATTTTGGCCTTAAAGTACATGATTGCAGGAATATGTGTAAGCTAAGTAAAAGCAGACACTTATTGGGCTTTTTTTTCTGTAAAACATATTGGTATCATGAAATGGAAAAATTCTGTTTTCCTTAGAACAGTTTTTAGAAGAATAGTATATCATTTACATTAATTTTTGTGTAGTTCAGAATTGACTAGACAACACTCCCTCGTCCATGACATTTTCACAATCATAGTATAACTAATTCATTTTTCACCTTTACAGGGAGTTCTGCAAGAGAATGGACCCCGATTTACCATTCTATTATTGGACATTAAACGAGCGCTACTCTGAGGAGGCATATCCCTCTTTTGATTTACGGCCAGACTTTGGAGATGCTGATGATGACCGCAATCACCCCTTACGGCTTCACAGGTTAAGACTTAATCAGAGAGAAGATGGTGCCATTTTTGTTGTTGGAAGAGCTTATCTCCCAGCTCGCCATCGTCAAACCATTCGCCAGTCTTTTCACAGGCCTGGAAATTACCTCCCACCACCCCCA
This sequence comes from Siderastrea radians, assembly GCA_964017195.1. Lineage (NCBI taxonomy): Eukaryota > Metazoa > Cnidaria > Anthozoa > Scleractinia > Rhizangiidae > Siderastrea > Siderastrea radians. Next base: position 30,046,613 of record OZ024893.1, read on the forward strand.
TGAATTGGTCCCTGCAGCAAGTCATTTATAAAGTACTCTTTACTAAAGAAATAAAAAACGCACCCGAGTGCATTGTTGAGTTACATAAGCACACAGGAATTTTCAAGAACACGAGAGAAGTGCATAGAGAGGCACGAGATGCAGCCGAGTGCTTTTCGCACTTCTCGAGTGCTCTTAAAAATTCCCAAGTGCTTATCAACAATGCACGAGGAGAAAGTTTTTTAATTCTTTTATGAAATGTTAAAGAAATTGCGCGCGCTAAAACTTGTGATGTAAGCAGCATACATTATAACTCGATAAAGCACGCACGTGACATATGCAGCATGCTTTATGGGACTATAATGAGTTCGAATTGACCAATCACAGCATGCGCAATTCATTGACCATTTTATAATTTAATTAAATAACCATAAGTGCATCAGTCGATTTGTATTTATTTAGACCAGGTAATTCGTAAAACTCAGTGAAAAATGGAAAAAATGTTGTGTGTACTTGACACATTGAAACTGGTCCATTATGAGAAGAGTTTTTTATTAATGTACACAGTAATATGTGATGTATGCTGTGAAGATCATAACTGGGCACCAACATTTACTGAGAGAGCAGTGGAAATAAATTCAGATAGTTTTTAATCAACAGTAAAGAAACTTTGTTCAAGCTTACAATAAAATCAAACACAATTACATGCAGTTCTAGGAAAACCTGGTTTTTACCTAATGCCATAGGTAGTCCTTAAACTAAAGGACAAATTTAAAGTGATTGAAATTTGGAAAGCTTTGCAAGACTTCTTTATACATAATGTAAATACTCAGAAATTGATGAGATAAAATGCTAAGTTGGGGTGCTGTCCTTGAAATCATTTTGTTTGTTTTTAAATAATAAACCCAGGGCATTTGGTAATTGTTCTGTACACACAAATATGCCCTAGTAATATCAATCACCCTTGTTAGATCTCCAGACCCATAATGTAAAAGAACTGATTAAAGAAATGTAAAGGCCAACTTTCACCCTAGGTGCCTTGCGTGCCAAGGAAAAGTTTTCATATATGAGATTTGTACCCGGTCATTTTATGTGAGCGAAATGTTTCAAACACGTTCCTTCCTTGTTATATTGAGATAAGTAGTTAACATGCATTACGGTTAAAGTGAATTGACTGTTCACCATCAATTTTTACTAGAAGTTCTCCAGTTTAGAGTGTTTTGGGAAAAGAGCTCACTTTTCGAAACAAAAACAAATGGTCGCAAGGCAAATCAGTTGAGAGTGGGCCTTTAATTTAGAAATGGGGTCTTCAATGTCAACTTTGGAATAAATTTAAAACATCTTCAATTTGAGGTTTTTTGTTCTTGGAAAAAAATGACCTCAACAGTTATAAAATTTTAGACTGTCAAATAATTTTAGTTAACCAGTGTAACAGTGTGCAAAGAAGTCAGTGTCTGCTAGCAGGCTAGTGGACTTAATTTTTCAGTTCAATGTTTTTTCAGCATATCTTTCAGGCTAGAAATCCCTGGTTCAAGGAATTCAGTTTCTTTGCATCCTGGCACAACATGTAGAATTAACCTTAAAATCAAACTTTTGAGAGTTTCAATTTTAAAAAAAATTTTCCACTGTGCAAGATGCTTTACAGAATTTATAATTGTTAATGGTAAACCAACAAAAACAGGAAATTAAATTATTGTAAAGAAGTATTTACAAGCAAACAGATCATTGCAGTTGTCGTCCATTACAAATGGTAAGGTAACAAATTTTCCAAGTCAGCTAGTCCCTTTTCTACTAGTGAAAACTAGAAATAAAAAACAATCAAATATCCTCATTATATTTATACGAGTCCCTGTTTTTCAACCATTTGCCTTTCTTGGTAACTGTCACCGAGGCAAAGTATTTAAAGCTAGCAATTGGAACAATGTACTGATATCTGATGGAGCTAACTGCCATCTTGGTTATTTCTTTGTTCTTGATGGCCTCAGTGACTTTGGCAATTTTCACACCAGGAACATAGCCCAGTGGTTCCCAAGTACCTTCGTGGCAAGCATGCACCAGAATTGCATTTTCATCCCTCCTGTTGACGGGTTCGAAACTTAGTTGAATGGGAACTGGCTCCTTATTAATCATTTTCAGTTTACAAAGTTTGAGGGCAGTTTGAAAATGTTCGTGGTACGAACTCCCTTTCAAAGTAAATGTCTCTGTATAAAATTCATCTCCAGTTGTTGTGTTATCTGGACCGAATAATTTACCAATGTCGCTGTCTTCAATTGCTACGGTTTCAGAGAAATCATCATCCAAATCAAGATCTGCTGCTTGTTCTTCTTCGTCTTCGTGTTCATCTACTTCTGAGCCATTTTCTTCGTCACATAACGAAAGGTTTTGTAATTTCGAAGCAGTTGCTGTAGCTGCCGCGGAGCACGAAGACAACAAAATCATTCCTTGATAATTCGAGCAATTGCAGTTAATGCTCCTCGGATCCAGGTAAGGCATAGAGGCGATTGAGTTAACAGTGCATGAGACACTGGCTTTGACAGAGCACTGCGAGGCAGTCAAAGATATATTGACTTTTGCCACGTTAAAATCCCAAATCATCAACACTTCTTCGTCCTCGTCCACTTCATCTGGGTGAATCTGCAATTCGCACGAACTTCGATCAAAATAACGCACTTTATAAACTACCAAGAATTTCGATGACAGAACCCAAACTGATCAATACATTTCTGAATTCTTACCTGGAATTCAACACTGGAAAGAACCTCTATAACACAGGGCGAGGGAATATTTCTCACTTTCTCGATGACACGCTCGCATTCAGGAAACACAACTAAACGTCGCTCCGATAGAAATCCAGGAAAACTCACATGACCAAACAAGCATTTCAGCTTGAGAAAAGGTAAACTAGGTACTGTGAGTTCAGAAACGAAGTCAGGATCGATACAATACAGATATAACATGCTTGATTTGTAAAACATTGGAGCTTGCCACGCTTGTTCTTCGAACGCGTCCATGTTGAAATGATGAGATCATGTGACCTAGGCCAGTTGATAATATAGTTCGAAGCGAAGGATTCTGGGATATCTGATTTTCCCCCCCTTACTAGAACAAGTGTTTCCTTGGTTTACTTTGCTAACTCAATGTCTGTAGTTCCCTCTAAAAGTTCAGTGGGCTGTACACAACTACACTCAATTTCTTTCAAATACATTTTAACAATTCAGTTTGCTAACAGTGTGCACGCAATTTTAAAAAGCATGAAAAGCACCAAAATATTAATGTCCCGGAAGATTAGTAAAAAACTGACTTCCATCACCTTTTGGGGTAAATGACAACAATGAAACAAATTTTGCGCCCGGATTTCAAACAAATACCTGTACAGTTACATTGTAGGAAATCGCTTCCATTTGCCTTAAAACATTTCGGCAACTTAAATAGGCGTTGTATAACAAGTTTCTCGAAATATTTCAGTAATGCTCCCGAAAATGGTAAAAATAAAGGGAGTCAGCTTTGAGGAAATTGTAGTGATTTATCAGTTCTTTCAAACCTGGATAAGTAGCTACTAGCATTTATGGAGTTTGAGTATCTTTGCGGCAAGTAACCAGAAACGCAGTTACATTAGCGGTTTCAGAGTGATTTTAAACTCTTTTTTTCTTTTTGGGTGAGTAATCATTTTGAATGACTTGTATGACTTTTGAGAATGATAGGAAAGTATTTTAAAGGCAAAAGTATGTCATGGTAATTGTTTAATGTTGCTAATCTTTACGGAGAACGAGAAGTGTATGTTCTAGGAAGATTTTATGCCCGACATCTCGAGCTCTTGATATTGATTTGGAAGCCTTGAAAATTACTGGCAGCATCAACAGTTTTTGCTTTCTAGGATCTTTGGAATGCGAAACAAAGTCATGTGTCCATACGTGGTTTACAATGCTGGAGCCTACACATACTGACCGACATTTCTAATTGCATTCACATATGATAACACACCGTACTCATGAGCAGGTCTATTTCGGTACAGTGCTTGTTAGCTCACGGTTGATCACAGACTAGACGCGGCTAAAGATAAACGGAGTTTAAATAATGGGAATAAACCTCGGTTTAGACCTAGACTACGAGCAGTCTTTCTTTCCGCTGAGGGATAGTCGAGGGAAACGGACAAACGAACGGGTGCGAACATCGCCCGCCGGGTTGAAACGTGACGCGCGTGTCAGGAGCCGCTAGTGTAGTGAGCCGGATTACTACACTAGCGGCTCGACAAGTTCGGCGATGTTCGCGCCCGCTCGTTTGTTCGTTTCCCTCGACTAAAGAGAGACTGCTCGTAGTCTAGTTTATGCCACAACTTTCAAGTTAACGGTTTGCTGAATTTCGGCTGTCTTTCTTCTTAACGCAGTTCAGTCATTAAATGTTCTGGATTGTAGACTTCGTGGAAGTCTCTTATACGCAGCCGTTTTAAGAGTCTGCTGCAATTGAATTTAGCCTGTGACAACATCCAGCAGTTCTCTCACGCACCCGCCGCTGGCTTGATTCAGTGTTTAAAGGGAGGTTAATCATACTATCATACGTGGCAAAGCGGGGGAGTGATCTACGAACGCATTAAACTATGATATATCATAATAGCGACAGTCGTCAAAATTTGTCTGTATACCGATAAATTATGCATCCTCATTTTCATTATCTCGCTTTCATTTATTTCTTATCAATAATTGTCACATTTACATTATATATAGATATTTTCTTCCTTTCAAGAGCCATGCGACCGGCAGGTTACACTGCTTTTTTTCACAATGTCTTTGAGGTTTCCGCTTCGACGATTTTCATAGTTCCGTTATTCGCTGCGAAATTGAACTTCACCATGGTCACAAAATCAACAACAGACCCGTCACTGTTGGAAAACTAAGGCCCGGCTCAAACGTCGAATTTCACATGTGCCGAACTTAATGCAAATGAGAAAAAGCTATTGTTTTTGCTAATTTGTATTAGGTTCGGCACGTGAATTTCCACGTTTGAACCGGGCCTCACACGCTGATTTGAACTATAATATTTCATAGCAAAATTAAAGTAAAACGAGTCAGAGAGAAACGCTGAGCGCCGTACCGTAAGGTTATTTGCTTGCGCTTTCAGTAATTTCCCTTGGCTATAAAGCAAATATATACGACTAAAATGAACTGTTCGTGGCAGATAAAAAGCAATTTCGTTCACATATAGTTCAGAGGTATTAATTTTTTGAAGTAAAAGTTACATTCATTTTTTAGCTCTTTCCCTCGCTGAGTTTACAAACTCAATATCGCAATGATCAGTACACATTCTCGAAAAACCCTCATCACTGAAGCAGCCTGCAGGTCATCCATGCATGGCAATGCGGGGGAGCCATTTACTAAACAATTTAACGATGATAAGAAACAATTGGGCACCCACTATCGGGTTTGTCACGGTCAAAAGGGCTAGGGGTGGTTGATTCCTCGAGGAAGTGTTAGTGGTTTAGGAAACGAAGTTAAAGTTGGGTAGGTTCGATCTATAAACCAGCAAGGGGTGTTTCCGTTCAATTTACCCAGCGAAATCAACATCAGTTGTCTTTATGCCGGTTTAATGAGCTATTGAAAAAAATAGCTAAGAAGTTACATTTCAGGAAATTGCTTTCGTTACCCCTAAAACATGCGAATCTTTCGGTGCTTGCAATTCAGGCTATTTATTAGGCGTTGAATAGTAAAATTCTTAAAATTCCCCAGAAATGCTCCTGGATATGGTATAAATAAAGGTAGCCAGCTTTGACTAAGCACATTGTAGTGACTGATCAGTTCTCTCTGAAGTATATAACTACTAGCTGAAGACAATAGCATTAATGGAGAGGAAGCGTATCTTTGCAGTAAGTCACTCTTTTAAACTAGTAATGCAGTTACTTAGCTCTTTAAGAACAATTTAAGATTTTGCTTGTATCCTTAGTAACTTTAAAGTTTTATTTAACTTTTGAGATTGATTGGAAAGTATATTAAAAGGAAAAGTATGCCATGATAATTGCTTAAGGTTGCCTTCAACTCTTGGATCAATGTCAGCTTCTGGGCACAGGCCCCTATATAAAAATCACATAAAAATATAACAAAAACCCCCGTACGTAAATCGTCTCTCTTAAATAGCGACCATGGATTTACAACCCCTGAATGTAACAACCCCTGAACGTAACAACCACTGGATGTAACAACCCCTGGATTTAACAACCCCTGGATTTAACAACCCCTTGATTTAACAACCCCTGAATGTGACAACCCCTGAATGTAACAACCCCTGGGTGTAAGAAGCCCTGGATGTAACAACCCCTGGATGTAACAACCCCTGAATGTAACAACCCCTAGATGTAACAACCCCTGGATTTAACCACCCCTGGATGTAACAACCCCTGGATGTAACAACCCCTGGATTTAACAACCCCTGAATGTAACAACCCCTGGATGTAACAACCCCTAGATTTAACCACCCCTGAATGTAACAACCCCTGGATTTAACAACCCCTGAATGTAACAACCCCTGGAGAGTAAGAGTAAGGAAGCCCCCCCCCTCTCTCTCTCTCTCTCTCTCTCTCTCTCTCTCTCTCTCTCTCTCTCTCTCTCTCTCTCTCTCTCTCTCTCTCCCTCCCCCGTATTTTCTTTTATTTTAACCTGTTAAAGTTTTTTTAAATCTATTTTTTGGTCATGCCCTTGATAGTTTGATTATAAGTAGAGTCTACATCGATGTTCCTTCCATTTGTGCTAGACTGTGGCCGTGTTTTTTATGCTCTGTGTACAAGTAGAGTCCACGTTCGTCAGGCTCAGTTCCCTGTATAGAAGAAACAACTGCAGCGGTGGAAATCTGATCAAAATTTATACTGATCGCTGTTTCACTGCTAAGAGCCCATGTGAAGTCAAGTGCGATGGATCAGTTCCAGATAATTTTACAAGTGAGTTAGAATCTATTCCATGCTATTCTTAGAACGGTTTAATTGTCTTAGTTTAATAAATGCATTAATCAGAATTTTTGTATTGTTGTAGGTTACATGTTGCATTCAACACATTCAATGCTCCAGTCTTGTAATGCAGTCATAATTCGCCCCCCCTTTAGAAAACCGAACAATAAGTTGTTGCCTTTGATAAGGGACAGGTACATGATTAACTGAACGTGATTTTTGCTCTTACAAAGATCAGAAGCCTGCGAACTATTACAGTTTTGGTTGTTTCTATAAGTTGGTGAAAATTTTGAGCAGATGCATGTAGAAGTTCCTTGGCCGTGCTTTTGTGACTTATTTGCGTATTACTTATTTATATATATTTTTTTAATATTTATTTATTTATCGTTTAAGAATTTAAGATCGTACCAGGTACTGGAGACAGGAAGTGCATTCAATTCGAGATGAATGGTCAGAAATACGGACTTAAGGTCATCAACGGGACAAATCCAGCTAAACTCGTTTTTGAGAAGGTGAGTAAAAAACAATCAGAGCTTAACGACTGAAGAATTCTGACGACTGGTCACCTCAACCCATGCATTTCGGCTCATGGAGAAGCCTCATATGACACCAGCTAATTTTACCTTTTTTTTTCTTGGCCTTCTTACGCCACCATTAACTTTCACCAACGTGGCGGCCCGTAAATCAGCGCTTGCCAATACTTACTGAGTCAGAATTGACTTCGTTAATTTAGCAGAAACGTCGAGTTTGACTTTTTATGACTATATACGAACGTCAACATAAAGCGGAATTAGATAGCGATAAACAGGTGTTACCGGGTAACAATGTATGCCGAGAATGCTACTTCACGAAAAAGTAGCTAAAAATGAGTTCTTCCGTACAGTAGTATGGTGGTCTGAGTGATCTCAGTGAGGGGGGTTTCTTGAAACTCTTAGAGTAATTAGTTCAAGTACTCACTCAAGTTTTTTTCTTGAATGAGAATGAAAAGCAACATTTTACTTTAAGATTTTTTTTTCTCCGCAAGCCAATGATCTGTAAAATGAACCAACGTGTGTATATCATGGCAGCCCTTATTCCCCTGACCCTGATGGAACTGAATGTGACTTAGCTAGATGTGAATAAAATCATTAATTATATGCTTTCTCCCGGCAATCTTTAATTGTAACTTTTTCAGCGAACAATGCCCCGCAAAATAATGACCCTTGTAATGCTCCAATTAATCCTTGTTGGGTTAGTCTTTTCGGAGGCAGCGTGGCCGAGTGGTAGGCGCGTTAGACTCGCAACCCCTAGGTCCCGAGTTCGAGTCCCGCTCCGACCACCCGCTGGATTTGTTTCTCGGTACCGAGTTGAACTCCTCAGCCACGCTTGTAAATAACCAACTGGTTTGCCTCCCGCCACTTGGGATTCTTAACCTCCTTTATTGGTCTATCTGGCTTTAATGAGCTGTTGCACTTACAGATGCAGAATTGCAGTAACGCTAGTGATGACTTCCTCTTCAAGGAGCATACTATAATACATGGCAAAATAGCCTACGCCTACGAGCACACGGTTAACAAGATGTGCCTAACTGGCATTTGTGATGGAAACCTCACACTAGATGCTACCAGTGACCCAATTAATGGCAGTAAATGCCGATTTAGAAAGATACATGAGCGTAAGCCATGAACTATACGAACCAGTGGTTTTCTGGGAAGAGGAAGAACCTGCTTTAATTGTCAGACACCGTGCACATCATAATGGACAGAAAAAATAAAACTGCCATATATACTCCAAAATCTCTTCATGAATAAAAGATACGTTGAATATGAATAAACGGGACAGAGCAACAAGCCTGCCATGCTGTTTTCCCAGAATTCCATAATGTTGCATCATTCATGGTTTATACGTTTTACCAGGCAACGTTTTTTCAATCAGGTGTGCATAACTGAGCTAAATTAAACGAACATTAACCATGCAATCATTAGTTTGTAGTGCAGGATTAGTTTGGGCAAACGAGACTCCGCGGTCTTGCTGCCAGTCATGTGATGCGAAGATTGGAGGCCAAAAAGGTAACTTAGGCGGTATCCTTCGTCGTTTCTGAAACTAAACAGGGAGACAAATTTAACATTCAGTCGCCAAATAAATTAACCAAAATTTAGAATACGTTTGAGTAACATGTCATCAAGATTATTGTATTGTATTGTATTGTATTGTATTGTATTGTATTGTATTGTATTGTATTGTATTGTATTGTAAAAAACTTTCTGCGTTGTTCATGATAACAAAGGTCCTGTTAGAATCTTAGTGAAGAGAGTAATTTTTACTTAGTTAATTTAAGACTATGGGTATTTTTCTCTATGTATTGGTAGCGTAATTTGTATCAAATGCTCATTTAGGATGAAGCTCTAAACGGCACTGAATCAAAAATTTTGATTCACTAATTAATTGATTTCTTGACTAGCTTATTGAGAGTGATTGATCAGTTAACTGATTGGTCTGATGATCGCTTTATTCAGTAAGTACTTAAAATTGTATTTTGAAATTAATTGAATAATCGACGCTTTGATTGAATGGTTTGTTGAATACAGAAATAAAAAAATATGAGCATTATTTTGTGCAGTGTGTAAAAAGCAGGAGTTTTCACAGTACAAGTAATAAAGATCCCTAATTCATCGTTTTTATTATAGGAAAAAAGTGCAGTCTTCACAAAACGACTGACAATATTCGCAGCACGTCACTGCTGGAAGCAGTGGAAGCCAATGATCAGCGAAATGAATCAATGTGGGACCACGGGCTTACCATCCTCCGTTTGTGTTGCAGACCTGTGCTAGCTGTATGTTAGTGGCCGCTTCGGTTGTGTACAAAAGATTTTGTGAATTCGTTAATTTCGGCTTTTTGAACGGATGAAAGTCAAATAAAAACGCTGAGAAACATGAACACTGTGTTAATGCACAAATTGTAGCAAATAGTATTCTACTTACACCGGTCTTACCCGCATTCCTTTACGTTATGGGAAATCTGGCGGCCACATGAGTGAAATATACATGACCAGACAACAACAGAAAACACCACCCCAAAACTCAAAAGCACCCAAAACTCAAAACACACCAAACCCAAAAGCACCCAAACTGCGAGATACCCAAACTCAAAAATGAATCCAAGCTCAAAAACAAGGCACGCGGGACTTAGCACAAAGGCCCAAAATTAGAAACAAAAATTTAATTCCGTAAAACGAAGAGATGGCACAAGACCAAGAAAAAAGCCGAAAAAATCCTGAAACTAAGGATGAAGCCTTTTGGGCCTTCTAAACAGGCAATGACGATGGCAAGTGCAAAGTGAAACGCCACGAGGAACAGACTGATACATTAAAAAATTTGTCTTGCGTACCGGAAAAGAAGCGCTGTAATAGTTAATTAAGCGAAGCTTAAGGAAACAGCAAACAAGACACTACGAGAACCAAAATAAAACCCGATAAATCCTGTGAAAGAGCAGAAGCCTTTAGGGCCTGCTCAAAATAAAAACAATGAAAGGAATATAAAAATATGTAAAAGGAACAAAATAAAAGCAAATTACAAACTCGCAAGAGAGCAGAAGCCTTTTGAACCTGCTCAAATAGAAAACAAATTAAAGTATATGCAAACAACCAACGAGTACGCAACGAAGAACAAAACCCTTTTGGGCCAGCCCTGCTGAAATAAAAGCAAACAAAGGCCTATGCAAACTACAAACAAATACGTCACGCGGAACAAAATAAAAGCCAATTTCATATCGAAAGAGAGCAGAAGTCTTTTAGGCCTGTTAAAGTAAAAACAAACAAAGGCACATGCAAACAACAAATCGTAACGAGGAACAAAACAAAAGCCAATTAATCTCGTGACAAAGCAGAAATCCTCTGGGCCTGCAACAGCATAAGCAAATAACAACATCTCATGCCAGAAAGTACGTGAAATAAACATCGGCCATGAACCAAAAATTATAAAAGTTCTAATGCTGGAAATATTAAACTAAACACCGGCCACGAGGCAACAATTTATAAAAATTATAAAACATGGAGCCACTGCCATTCGGTACAAGCTCGACAGAGTCAGGAAACAAAACTTACCGTGAAACAGCTTCTGCTGTGGAGCCACATAACATACCGACAAGGCCAGGGAACAATAGATTTAGCGAAATTAAGCCCCTGCCACTAGCAAAAGCTCGACAGAGTCAGGAAACAAACATTGCTGTGAAACAACTTCTGCTCTGGAGCCACACAACATACTGACAAGGCTAGCGAGGAACAATAAATTTAGCAAAATTGAGCCCCTGTTGCTAGCATACGCTCGACATAGCCAGGAAACAAAAATTGCCGTGAAACAACTTCTGCTCTGGAGCCACACTACATACTGACAAGGCTAGCGAGGAGCAATAAATTTAGCGAAGTTAAGCCCCTGTTGCTAGCATACGCTCGACAGAATCAGGAAACAAAAATTGCCGTGAAACAACTTCTGCTCTGGAGCCACACAACATACTGACAAGCTAGCGAGGAGCAATAAATTTAGCGAAATTGAGGTCCTGTTGCTAGCATACGCTCGACAGAGTCAGGAAACAAAAATTGCCGTGAAACAACTTCTGCTCTGGAGCCACATAACATACTGACAAGGCCGGGGAACAATAGATTTAGCGAAATAAAGCCCCTGCCACTAGTACACGCTCGACAGAGTCAGGAAACCCAAAAATTACCCTGAAACAACTTCTGCTCTGGGGCCACGTAACATACTGACACGACTAGCGAGGAGCAATAAATTTAGCGAAATTGAACCCCTGTTGCTAGCGCATGCTCGACAGAGTCAGGAAACAAAACTTGCCGTAAAACAAAACTTCTACCGTCTGTCTCTCTTATACTCGCTTGGGTAAGACCGTTGTAAATAGTAAAATTTATTTTACCATTTTAATTTATTTCATCACCATATTGTTGCGCTGCGATGCGTGGCTGCACGCGGGTGTTTCAACTGGATTCCTTCATGTGCCAAACAGGCCGCTTGGGACTCGCGAGTTCAAATTTGCATCGAAAACTGCATTCTTGAGATGCCTTTGAGTAGGCAACTTGTGCAGATCATTGGTAGAAACAAATTTTCCATCAGATTCGAAAGTTTGTGCTGGATTTTAAGGGTAAGTCTGCGGACTCGAAAGAGTCAAAATCAGGCCAAAGCAAACTACAAAGACTGTTCTTTCGGAAACCGAAACCGAAAACGAAATAGAACTCTTGTTTTCAGGGGGGTCCAAATCCGCGAGAGGGGGTCCATATCGGCGGTCCAAATCGGCGGGGGGTCCAAATCCGCTGTGATACCGGGATTCTTTTGTCAAAGGCACGAGGTTAGGTGTATTAATTTTGGCGAAATCCCAAGCCGGTCGATAATTTGAGGTTCTTGAAGTTGCAAGCCTTGTGAGTATATATATACATTTATAGAGTAGGTCCAAACTTCAAGTTTCCAAAACCGCCTCCCGGAGTTTTAAACCGACAAACTAAGCCCATAATAACAAACATTAACACAGGGTTCATGTTTTTCAGCGTTTTTATTTGACTTTCATCCGTTCAAAAAGCCGAAATTATCGAATTCACAAAATCTTTTGTACACAACCGAATGAATAAAATCATCAATTATATGCTTTCTCCCGGCAAAGTTTAATTTCTTTTGTTTCCTTTTTAAGCAAACAGTGGCTGGTAAAAAATGCCCCTTGTAAATTTCCCAATAAATCCTTGTGGGATTAGTCTTTACGGGGGCAGTGTGTCCGAGTGGTAGGCGCGTTGGAGTCGCCGAACCCCTTAGGTCCCGAGTTCGAGTCCCGCTCCGAGGTCGCAAATTGCACATTTGCGACCGTGAATTTCGAGCCCTGAATTGCAGTAATACACCTACCACCGCAGTAGCCTAGTTCCTGCTTTCTAAGTTTTTTTCTGTGTTAGCGTTAAAGTCGGATGCGGGGTTGATTGACGAAGTGGTGTAAGACAAATAACATGAAGTTAACTAAAGGTTTGGTTTAAAGACTGGCGGTAGATGATTTCGTCAAAATTTACGTTGCAAAATTAGTTGAGTTGCCCGTAAGAATATTAGTTGTCTACGCAAAACAATATACATCTTTTCCAATTAAAAAAATATACAGATCGTGGTGCTTCGATCGCACCACTTAAGATTTTTCGCACGACTTGTACCACTCCTGAAGAAAAATAACTACCGCATGCTGAAAAATATGGCATGCATGCTGCTGCGCGCTAAACACCCCCGTCAAGACTAGCCTGTGAACAGGCTCTTTGGTCGGGGAGGGAGCTAAGAAAAGGAAAGAGTGAAGAAAACAGAGGGCGAGAACGAGAGGAGAGACGGGAGTCCTCTTCCCCAGCCTACGCTCGGCTCGGTCCGTTTGCCGCGTTGGCTTCGCTCGCCGATTTATTTCCGCGCTTTTTCCCCACTGCGAAGTCTGTTCACCGGGTTACGTCAAACACGACCCTTGTTTCCATTTATTCTCCCTTGAGCCAAATTTGTCACTATAAAGGTACGCAAAAGCCATCGCTAAACGACTGAAAATTAAGGACTGCCTAACATAAAACAACTTACCACTAAAATTGCAACAGTTTCCGAAATTGTTCAATTTTGAAAAAGGTAAGCGAGCAAATATCTTAAACTTCCCACCGGCCCCCCTCACTCGTTGTTTGTATTTTGACTCATCCTGCGGGTTCGTCAAAATACAGCACAACTCGTAAAAATATACGGCAATACTTCACACCGAAATGTTTAATAAGATATATGTATTGTATTGTATCGCATTATATTGTCTGGTAACCAGAGAACGAAGGAGTGGAGCTCAAAAGTTGTAAAGGTGAAGAAGAAGTATGAATACATGCCAATGTTATTGGCCAGGATCATGGGCTTACGAAATGAAGATCATGGTGCAGTAGCAAGGCAGGTGTCTTTAAATGCAAGTGATCCTGCACTTATTGCGGCGAATATTCCCGAAAAGCCATCACCCCCATCTAAAGAGCTTTTCCAGAGTCCAAAGAGTACTTTCACAAAAAGCGGTGAAGTGGAGAAAAGTGTCAGGTTGTACTACAACCAATTTTGTGCAGTTTTCTGGATCAGGTGACCATTGAAAGTCAAACTAACACAGACATTGCTAGTGTACTTCTTTCCTAGCCTGGTACACTGAAACGCTTTCTACATATCTCTCATGCGCTCTATAGAAATGGATTTCCAGCCATGTCAGTATGCAAAAAAACAAAAAAAAAACAAAAAACAAAACAAAAACAAGAACAAAAAACTATACTCTGCTTCAAGATTTTGCTTTCCTCTGTATTACGAACTATTCACGTACAGGTAGAGTTTTCTTTCATTATAACAATTTTCTGTTACTACTTTCGAAGTTGAAAAACTGTGGTGTTCCAAGTACAGCTAGCAGTGGGTCCTTTGACTCTCCTCAAATTTTACACCTGGGCTATGATGTTGTGATGAATTTTCAGTATCATATTAGCATTGTTGAAGTTAGAAATCTCAAGTATCCCAAGTGCATTCATTAGTAAGGCGGTAAGGCGTCCTTTGATTTGCATGTGTTAGTACCAGATTATATTTTAGGGAGGACCAATATTGCCATTAGCATAGTTTCATTAATGCAAAAAGAAAACAAGGCTGAATTTCTGATCACCAAAACTGTTTAAATTAATTATGCTATTTATAGACGAGTACTTGTACGAAATAAACTAGTGTTGAAAGTGACTGGGTTGCATATAATTTGTTGGTATCTGTTGACTGGCTATGTATTTCGTGTATATAGAGCAATTTCAATCGAGTGTCGAAAGTAATTAGCAATTGCTTTGTTTTAGCGTTTGCTACGCTAGATGATTGGTTAGCAAGCAAACCTATCGCCACTTTCTCAGAACCTATGGGAAGCAAAACCAAAACCAATCACAACTTCCTGGCACGCGTTTTCCCGCGCTTCACGCCGCTTCTGTTAATTACTTTGAGTTCTGATTGGGTTGTTCCCCTATTTACGTCGTTCCTGATTGGCTGGAGTAATTACTTTGGCTGTGGTTTTACAACACTTAACTGGAAACCGCTCTAAGATTGACTAACATAATTTCCCAGAATGGCTTACGTGTAAAAAGTAGAAATTCCTCAGAGGAAGATGGTTGTCCTGTATCTTCTTCACATATAGTACGAAATTTACATTGCTACATTCTGGCGTCAAGATTAGCCAGCACTCTGTTGCTGTGTTTCAGTGAACTAAAATAAAACTCTTTGCCCAAGTCTTGATATAAAATGTTATTTAAACAGCACTTGCTTTCAGCACTGATAGCTTTCAAGTGTATATTATAAACAAAAAAGCTGAAAAAACAGTAGTACCAAAAGCAGTAGCATCTATATAGCCTGTAGATGCCAGGAAACAGTATGTATTACCTTAAGCATTGTTATTGAGCACGGCAATTAATTTACAGTTTAATTAAATCAAAATGGACGCAACCCTCTTAAGTTTTACTTTACTTAGAAGTAAGGGAAGTAAACGGCTGAAAAATTTTAAAATTGTTTTTTTTTTCAGTATCTGTTTTTCTCTCCTTACAACTTGGTCTTTTATAACTTAAATTTGTTGGGAAATAAAGAAAATATAGAAAGATTTAGCATCACGTCTACCGTAAACGCAGCAGCAGATGTAACCACGTGATCATGACTTTCCAACCGAGGAAGGAGGGTGTGTGTGTGTGTGTGTGGGTTCCTGCTGGAACGCTGTTGTTTTCTTCATTATTGTCGCCTCTAATCACCACTCAAAGGCGAGTTGTCTGCAAAACGACTAGCTGTCAAAATTATCCACATTGCCGAGGCTCGAAGAGGAAGTTCCTGGTGATTTTTTTCGCCAGCATGGGAAAAAAACCACACCCACAGAAACAAGAAACAGAAGCAAAAAAATTAACGACTGCTCGCAGTCTCAGAACTCCACAGCTAGACTGAAAAGAAGGGAATGATCTCAAGAGCCTAAAATCTCTCCATAAAGCCAGGTGGACGCACGAAATATTACTCACTGCTTCTAGCATAACCAGAGTTAGCGGTTTTGATAACTAAATTATACCGTTCTGTCTGATTTAAGGAAATGCATTTTGCCAAAGATCGGATAGTAAAAATTGTACACATTAAATATTAAAAAGTGTATTTTTAGTCCTCTTTGTCCCCCCTTTTCATATTATCACTGCTGCTGTTTCTAATATATACAACTATGTGAGTGCTTGTAATGATGGAACTGTGCATTATGTGATGAAATAATACCCAAAACTGCTATTTTCAGTATGTATTACGTGTAATTTTCTGGAACTACGCCATTCCCCATGGGTCACCCCTTAATATAGGATTGTCTTAAGTTCCTAACTTAGTAAATTCATTTGGAACTGATCCATAGCACTTTACTTTACATTGCGTCTTAGTAGCAGCGGTGTTACATTGATTTCTAAAAGCCGTGTTTGTCACGTCCGGGTGATCTGGAACTGAGGATAACAATTCTGAACTCTACCTCGACACAGGTCATCAAAAAACACGGCCACCGTGTAGGATGGAAAAACGAAAACGAATGTGGACTCTACTTTTACATAAACCAACGATAACGCAACCGTGGTGAAGGGGTTACTTACTGGTTACTTGCCGCAAAGATACTCTTAAACTCCATTAATGCCACTATCCTTAGCCAGTAGCTACTTATCTACTTCTGAAAGAACTGATAAATCACTACAATCTCCTCAAAGCTGTCTCCTTCTATTTATACCATTTTCGGGAGCATTACTGAAATGTTTCGAGAAGCTTGTTATACAACGTCTATTTAAGTTGCTGAAATGTTTTAAGGCAAATGAAAGCGATTTCCTACAATGTAACTGTAAAGCTATTTGTTTAAATCCGGGCGTAGATTCGCTTACCCCAAAAGGTGATGGAAGTCAGTTTTTTACTAATTTTCCGGGACATTAATATTTTGGTGCTTTTCATCCGTTTTAAAATTGTGTGCACTCTGTGACCAAACTGGATTGTTAAAATGCATTTGAAAGAAATTGAGTGTTGTTGTGTATAGCCCACTGAACTTTTAGAGGGAACTACGGACATTGAGGTTGCAAAGTAAACCAAGGAAAAAAATTGTTTCTAGTCTACAGATCTAATAACACACTCCATGACGTCATGCCCTAGACAGTCTAACGCTTCCTCAATCAACCACGCATCACCAGCCCTTTAACGATAACATAGCACAGACGAACCTCGAAAGAAGAAGCCGTGCGTGTTACTATGGATCTCGGTGTATTACTGTTTTCGAGACTAAATTCTCAAGCAGTTTGAAGTAGACACTCGAGATAACAATCATTTGTGATAAGGCGAAACACCCCTGAACAAGATATAAATGGAATCGTTTATTGTTTGCTCCAAGCAGTTCCTTTTCAGTCTACTATATTCAGTCCGGATTATCCCAATATTTTAGGACAGGCGTGGCTCGTGTTTCAACCAATGAGAACGCAGGGTGCGATTCGAGTATCGCGTTTCAAAACAAACCATAACAATTCGAGATGGCGGACGAAGCGAGAGCCGCGAGAGCTTTGTAAGCTTTGTAATACGTTTCTTCGGAAAGTATATACATCACAAGAGTGCTCGAATTGAATTAAAGTTCTGCTATGAAGAGACCTGTTGTTTTTGCATTCAATATCACAGACAAAACTCCTTGGATAATGTAGTTTGTCCTCGGACAGAAGAAAGCGCAACGATCGCAAAATTTGGAACTGCGAGCAACGATGGTTTATCGAACTACTTTTTATCTTTTTTTGGAAAGAGACCATAGAATTGGTAAGCATATCTGCTCTCTATTGTCACCCTATTCTATTGGATCGTTATTTCCTGAAGCACAGAATCGATTTAGATGTTCAAATAAATGCTTCTTCTATCGAGCGATTTGTGGGTTAAAATCGACAGGACACCCATGTTTGCATGTTGTAACCTCGTATCATTTCAAATAAATTTTAAGTTAACTCAAAGAAAACTGTATTCCTTCTTGTCCAAATACTACTATAGATTTATACTATATGCAGTGAATAATGCAGAAAGGGTCAGGGTTGACAGGGGGAAGATTCCTTCATCAGTTTTATTCTTGGTTGATTTTAATAGATCTTTTGGTGTGCATGTACAGTAGTTTCAGATTAATTTGACATCAAATTCAATCAACTGGAGAGTGGGTTATTTGTGTTGTATTTTAAAAATGTATAAGAATGAATAAGAAAAATGTACCAAGAGGTTAAGAGGTTTTGTCAAGATTTTCTTTGAAAATTAAATAAAGTATGCAAAACAAATGCAGTCTTGAAAATCTACTTTCTTTATTTTTTCCACCCTGTACAGTATTTTCAACCTTTTATCCACCATGTACAGTATTTTCTCTCCAGTGAGTTTCTGCAATAGTTGGTAAACCAAGATCTCGCAAACGACTCAACATGAGTTCAACAGTTTCTGGGGATAGGAATATCCCAAAGCCAGTAAGAAAATTGTTAGCAGACAAGCCAATACCACTGGTACTGGACGGAGACATGTATAGGGGGCCAAATGAGGTTTAAGACTGCATCTAATAATCCACCCCAATAAAACACTCGAACAAATAAATATTCTACTTGACCCAAATTAGTTTTATTTTTTAGCAAGTTTGTCTGTATAAAATAGAAAAAAAGAATTCAATGTCTTGTTGATGTTAATGATGGTAACAATATGCATCAGTCAATTTCAGCAGGGTCCATGTCCTCCCAAGCCAACTCAAAGGCATGGTGTATACAAAAAAATGTTCAAATGCAGCAGGGTACATTAAAATAGAAGGAAAATTCTACCTATCTAATCACCAGCAAGTTAGGTTGAAAACACAAGAATGTCAGGTGCCCCAGGGTACACTCTGGGTTTGGCTAATACTTGACCCCCGGGATTCGAATGTAATAAAATGCCTGACTAATGCCCGGGGGGGGGGGCACTGCTGAAATTAACTGATGCATAGCACTTCAATTGTAATAGCCATTTAAATACAAGCACAAAAAAAGAGTCAAGTTTTGTTATTCCAGCAGTTCACAGATTTTACCACATCATCGGTATGACAGATTCAAACAAACATGAGCAGGTCTTGAGGGGGATTCTCTAGAGTCCAAAAAGAAACATTAAAAGCAGAAATAACACAAAAATGTAGCAAGCCTACTGTAAATTGGCCTAAAAACTTACATTTTCAGTGCTGGTTCCTAAGAAAAATGCCAAGTATACAAAGCTCAGAGGCAGTGAAATGTTAGGTTCCCAAGCCAGAAATAAGGCACCCAGAAGTTTTGTATTGTGAATACAAGTGATTCATGTCTTTGCATTTGTTTGTTATCCCAATAAGCCCCTTATATCTCTCATGGATAGTTGGATGAGTGAAACCCGCGAGTAAGCGCAACAATCATGAGTGGGATCTATTTTTCTTGCTCATTCGCATGGTTACCCATTTGACTATCCCCAAAAGAAATTAGGGAATACTTGTAGTATATTTTTCTACATTTGTTGTTACAGTTCTGAGAAAAAGAATTCAGAGTACACTTATATATGACAATCACCTTCTCGTGATTGTAATTTTGGTTATTAAAAGATGAATATTCTGAGGAAACAAATAGTAGAGTATTTTCATCCTTGAAATTGCCTCTTGGCTGAATGAAAGATCTGAAACAAATGGCAGATTTAATCAGTGTTGACCACAACATGCTTTCATAAGTAATCTATGTGTGCATAGTTTTCAGCATAATAAATGGCAGAATAATTATACTTCAGTGCTAAAGAAAACAACATATTACATAAAAAGCCCATTCTCGTCAGCAAGAAAGCAAAAACTGGTCAAAGCAACACAGTTCAATCAAGTTACTCTCTAGTGTCATGGAACAGCGGTTTTGGATAAAAACAGTGCCTTGACTTCTGGAAAAGTCTACCGAAAATCTAGCTTGTCTACCATGCTGGCACTTGGCATGGCGAAATTTTATCGACATAAGAAACGGCAAAAATTACTGCGAGCTTCACAAAAAATACGTGAATCGAGTAAAAATCGAAAACTATTCACCTACCTTGAAATCGCGACACAAAATGGCCCTACATCGTAACGTTTCTTCCACAAAAATTCGCAAAAACACTGCCTCAAACCTTCTCAATTCGCATCCAAAATGGCCACTGAAGACTCCTCGCAATGTTTCGTAACCAAAAGTCCCGGATGGACGCTCATGCGTGACTACAGACAAAGGATTTCATTGTTGCCCGGGATATTCGAAAAATGGCCGCCATTTTAATGGGGAACAATAGACTCGTGACGTCATCAATGTCCTAAAATATTGGGATAATCCGGACTGATATTTGCTTAATAGTGCAGTAAACTGTGAAAACCGCAAGTGGATAACATGTCCGGTACTCAGTTCTTCCGTTGATCTTGCGGTAAAAGCAATTGACATTACTTTATTTTATCATTAACGGTTGCAAAACTGCGATTTGTCACCCGCGGGGTTTGTTGAATACTCAGTCACGTCCGCTCTACAGAAACATTTAGAAATGTCAAGTGATTCCAAAAATTATCTTGCGGTGTCAATCACTTTCTGTTACCGGTCAGTGGATTCTGTTGGAACAAATTTTTGCAGTTTTTGTTCTCGGTGAACAAAATCGCCAAAATTCCGAACATTATTTTAATACTTCAGTGATGAGCTGCGTATTTTCAATTGTTTTGTGATGACTGCTTTGTTTTTCCTATTATAATATGAATTAGCCATGGGCAAAAAATTTGGAAGAGTACTTATTACAGTCATCTACAAGACTTATAATTACTTACTGCTTCTAGCATAACCACGAGTTCGCGGTTTTGATAACTAAATTATACCGTTCGCACTCCACTATCTGAACGCCTGGAACAGGCTACAAACGGATTTTTGAATTTATACCTCATATCAGAATAATGTGACTATGGACGATCCAGTGAGTTCATAGGGAAAAATAACAGAATTCTTATTCGGATTCGGATTTTTGAAGGTTCTATATCATTTCTCGCGTCTTTTGAATTCGCGACATCCTGTCAGGAAATCAAAGTTTGGAGCATGCGCAGTAACCGGATATTGGTCCTTTAAGTTTATAGCTTTAATCGTGCCCATTTAATGTAAAAGTAACTGACAGACACCGTTTAACATTTGAAAATAAAAAGCAAACGGCAAACAATTGCAAAATTTGGTTTCCAGGATCGCTCTGTTTTTGAAAAAGGCAATCAACTAAACAATCTTTTAAAGTACTCTTCCTATAATAAAATACGATTCATCGTTGACTGTCATTACACGTCACGCAGTCAGAGATATATTTTCAAATTGTCATAGCGCATTTGGTTTTTAGTGTATCGGGTCATGAGTTCTCTCATTCATTTATGTTCAACAGCACTTATACCTTATTATTATTCAACAAATTGTCACTATGCCCATATATGGTAAGGAAGCCCTCGATATCTGTCATCCTACATGACAGATATCCTGCGATATACGTAAATGACCATATTTGGAAGTGCACTGCAGATTTTCTTTCATTGCTTGTTTGGCGGCCATTTTGAAAAGCGAGGCAGTTTTAGCAGTGTTCTCCGTAAATTTTAACTCTCTGGAAGAAACTTTCCACGATTAAATGCTCTCAAAATGTCAACAAGTGTTTGCTTCAGCTCACAAAGATATCCAGAGGTTGACTTGGAATTTTCATAGTGAGAACTCAACCAAGAAAATGCTATTTCGAACGAAGCAGCACACTTGCTCACGGAAAGTTGTAAAGACTAAAGTTGAAAAGATTTTAATTCACAGGAAGAGGACTTATTCTCGGTAAGGTAGCAATATTTTTTTCCTTTGTCTTGTCATTTCCAAACATGAGTTTGTAAATAAGTCTTTTTAAGTGAACGGCAGTAAACTTCGATTTCTTGAAGTTCTGTTTTGATTTTTATTAAGCTTTATGTGTTGCTAGCTTTTAGCGTTTTTATCATAGAGCCGTAGTTTTTCTCGTTCTGAAAATGGTAGTCGATGGGAATTTGTTGAATAATAAAACAATTATCCTGCTCAATCTTGCGGAATATCCCCTGATTTAGCCAACTCGGCCTACGGCCTCGTCGGCTAAGTATCAGGTGATATTCCGCGCGATTTCGCAGGATAATTGTTAAATATACCCCTCTTTAAAATTTCAAAAGGCGTGTAGAGTAAAAGCAACATACATTTCTAAACAGAATTCTTATGGTTATGTGGAACTGAATGTGAGTGAATATCAAACTGACTACAGTAATAAATTATTTTGGCTGTGCAGTTGATGGGATATTTTCGCGTGCGCATACTATGAAATCGCTATCGTCGTCTTCCCCAGTCTCCCCTCGTTTTTCCCGCTCTTTCGTTCGCTTTATTTTTCGCTCGCGCTCCACTATCTGAACGCCTGGAACAGGCTAATCCGTTTGCATCGTGCTCAGTTTAGTTCAATATTACCCTAAAGCTTCTCCCAGTTATAGATTAATGATATACAGTTTTCGTTAAGTTCCAGTTTGAGTGAGATCAGGATTTTTTGGCGTTGTTTTCAATGCCGTTGGACGGAGGACCGAGAGCAGGGAAGCGCTATGGCGCCGGTCGAAGGCTTCTTTCTCCCGGCAGCCTCCATAAAAGCTCAGAAAATCGTGAAAGGAATAAGAAGAAATTGAACTAGCAGCATACCAGAATATATATAAAGAAAGCAACCCATGAGACATGGAACTGACTGAAGGGATCAGTGGTGTCTGTATTCGCCCGACACAGCCATAAACTGATGGGTTGGAAGGCCTGCACGCTGCACGACTTCTACTTGTACTTGTACGCCGCGCCTTATCTTGGTCTTTTGACCCAATTTGCTTCTTGTTTTTTTGGAGCGGGTTTAGAACGGAGGATTTTTAAATGTTGACTGATTCGAGCCGTTACAACTTAGGCGTCGCATTCTCGAGGTCATATCGAGGTCATAAGTGGTGGATTCTTGTGGCTTTCGTCGTTTGTCATTCTCCGTTGGTTTGACTTCTGATCGTTTGTTAAGCGACTCAATATGGTTTTTATGCCGCTCTTGCATCATAGGTACGTTGAATTTGGCTCATTTAGGAAATTTATGGGTTTTT
>OZ024893.1:30069847-30129847 GCA_964017195.1 Siderastrea radians
CCGCCTCTCATGTTTATATTTTCGACAATAAAGGATCTGAAATATTCACTGCAGCGTGACGAGTTTCCCTGCTGATGTTTGTAACGCCGGGCTTGGCTTATTGTTTTTAATTCTGTTGCAGGATTTTGTCTTTTGCATCACGCTCGGTTAGATCTTTGTCTATAATCAGGGTCACCCAACGAGAAAATTTTAGCAAAATACTTGAAATATCATTTCCTGCTTTATAAGATTGCTTCAGAGGTTTATAAAAGCCTATTTGTGAAAGCTAATACGGATTGATCTGTTCGGATTTTTTAGCTGAATATTTAGGCCGAAACAGAATCCTATCCGCGAATTTCCGAGCTGCTGATGGCTCGCCGAAAATGCTAGCTGACCTTATTTTGCACTTTAAACGACATATTTGTCCCTCCAAAAACAATAGGAACTAATAAGTCCTCTTGTTACAAGAGTCCGACGTGATGTTTCGCCAAAGAAATCTCTAGCTTTCACTGCAATTAAATCCGAAAATCTCCGGTGATTTATATTTTGTGTTTTGCATCATGGATTGTGACCTATAGACCCTTTTTGTCAAGAAATTTAAGTTGTAGCTTCCTTGGAGCCATAAAACGAAAGCAAATATTTAAATGGCGGATGTAAACAGCGGATCACCGCGTGGGCCGCGGGGTAATCTTGTCACCTCAATCTGACAGTTCTATTGTTTTTTTTTTAAACATAACAGCTGACGTTCACGCGTGTGCATTATCGGGATAGTGTCCCTTTAAGAAATTGACTTAAAGACTCTCTGTCGACGACGATGCAACGCGCGCCTAAACGGAGGTTTCGTGGACCATGAAACGCAAAGTTTTGCGTCGGCATTTGAAGGTTGTGGAAATCTGCCTTCATCCAATTCATCCTTCCGTAGAATGGATAGAGATTTTCTTATGGAGCTATGAAATTTATCAGGGAACTATTGGAGCAGTGTTGATTTAAAAAAATGTTTCATTCTTCGTGTCACAAAAGCGACATTCGGACACTCGATGTTTCGCACAGCTCTCAACCGACAAGCGAGACCACGCGGAAAGTTCTTATTTATACCTCATATCAGAATAATGTGACTATGGACGATCCAGTGAGTTCATAGGGAAAAATAACAGAATTCTTATGGTTATGTGGAACTGAATGTGAGTGAATATCAAACTGACTACAGTAATAAATGTTTCTGTAGAGCGGACGTGACTGAGTATTCAACAAACCCCGCGGGTGACAAATCGCAGTTTTGCAACCGTTAATGATAAAATAAAGTAATGTCAATTGCTTTTACTCTACACGCCTTTCGAAATTTTAAAGAGGGGTATATTAAGGTATAAGTGCTGTTGAACATAAATGAATGAGAGAACTCATGACCCGATACACTAAAAACCAAATGCGCTATGACAATTTGAAAATATATCTCTGACTGCGTGACGTGTAATGACAGTCAACGATGAATCGTATTTTATTACAGTCATCTACAAGACTTATAAACCATAAAATTTAGCTCTTTCTATTGACAAAAGGTATTCACCTAACGAAGTGAACACCTTCATTTCCTTTCTTGGCTGCTAGAGGGCTCAAATCTAGCCATTTTATCACAATGTTCTTTCTCCAAAGGAATCAAAACATAAGCAAATGCGCGCATTGCATTGTAGTCGACAGAGAGTCTTTTAAGGGAGGACAAACGGAAACACGTTAAAATATGTAAGCTATTAAGTTCCGAGATAAAAAGGAATAACGGGACGTGTCTCTACGGGGGTGGCCAGCGCGAAAAAGGACGCATGTTGCAACATTTCTTGGCTAAAATACATTGAATTTACAAAAAATTGTTTTCATCATGTAAATTTAACGGGAAAAATTGCTTGTCTATATATCGAACACGGCTACAATTAACCGGAATGTTGTATGCAGCTGCTTTCCGCTTCCTTAACTAGCAAAACATGGGTTTAGAACGCTAACATAAAACGGAAACACCTACCAAACTAGTGTGAGTAACTTAAACCCTGTTTGTTGAGGATGTTTACAAAAACATTCTGAACAAACAACCAAGACGCTTTATGCGTGTACAGTTGTAATCTGGTTGCAATGGCATCTTAAGTTATGAAGTCGTCTGCGCAATTGTACAAAAGTTTGGCTTTATCAATTAAGTTGATAAGGTAAATTCACCACCCCAAGGTAATTGAAAGCTTACTTTTCGAGCGTTAGCTCTCGTCAGATTCGCTCTGACGAAAGGCTAACGCTCGAAACGTCAGCTTTCAATTTCTTTACGGTGGCCAATTTTCCTTATCAGCTCATTTGATAAATCCAACCTTTTGTGTTTCACTTCCACACCGATGCAGTACCATCGTTTTTTCAGAAACAAACCCCCTTCTGCGCGCTAGCTACTTCGATGTTGGGCGTATTTCAAGAATGTTCCTGTCAATTCAAGTGCATACTAGTACTCCTGGATATTCATTCACGATTAGACAAAGAGCATATTGATCGCTGATCTTATTGAGTTTGTGAAGTCTACGAGGTAACAAGCTGTACAATGAACCTATCTTTTGCATGCACAAAATAAATACCACTAAGAAAGATGTAAATAAAATTTTAGTCTCTTAAGCGTATCATTTTAGTATAAACTTAGAGTTATAATTCTGTTTCGTGATTCAAACAATTCTAGTTTATCTATTTGTGCTTTCACTTTAAGTTCGCTAGGCAAATTCATTCAATCGTTTATCGGCATTTTTCGTTTGTTTTGATTGCGGAGACGCGTGTTCACTTCGAAACTACTAGAAATTCCCTTTTGGTTTTGTTTACAGATTATTGCACAGTGTTGCACACATTTGACACATTTTGTCATAAATTCAACCTGTTTATTGTGAATAACTTTGATTCTGTTTTACAACTGTCAATTGGAAAGCTATGTTCTTCTAATTCTGTTTGGTAAACCGATACGCTTCATTCGTTTTAAAATACAAAGGTCATGCTTTAGGTCAGAATTATTTGTTGGCAAATTAGTACTTTTCTGCTCCACTTATAAGTTTGGTTTTGCTCTAACCTTACATCCTTGAATGTAGAATCCTGTTTTTCATCATGTTATGGCCGTTGGATACCATTTTACAATAAAACTAGTAATAATCGCAGATTAGTGGAGTGCGTTCGACTGCAACCCTCGTCGACACCGAAATTAGAGAAAGAAAGAGTCTGCTCAGCTTTCTGATCTTTCTCGACCCTCGGTTGTTATCAGTTGATATATTTTCAATAGAAAATCGAACATTGTCAGATACGAAATACATGTAAATCTAAAATAACAAAGTTGCGTGACATATGTTATTTTTTAGGCGGACATATTTAGTTACATGACCGCTTGTATGTACTCATCGAAAGTTTCACATGTAAATACAGAATTAAACTGAAATGTTACAACTACCGTTGAACTCTTCAGTTACCTTTGATAACCTCCAAAAATATTCGCGCAATGGTCCTCTCAACCTCTTTTAGTTCGCGGCTTCGTAATGATAAACGTCGATTTCCGAAACAAGCAGACAACGCGATTTCTTAATTTTAAAGTGGCAGCATGGACGACAATACACAAAACTTCGAGAGTAACTCGTCAAGGCATTGTTCGAGAGAGAAATGATTTAAGTATCAAGTAAATTTAAATAGAGTGTTTCTTTCACGGACATATAAATTTGAATGTTGTATGCCGAGTGGTTCTTCATCGAAGGCGAGAAGGTTAGAATGCCAAATGAACGGCGAACTGCAGGTTGACATATGTACCAAGGAGTCGTGCATACTTCTCTAAGTCTTCGATCAAGGATTTACAATAACTCCTTGGGCGAAAGGTTGCTTTTTTGAGCCTGGAACTTCCCTCGTCCGAAACAAGCTTCTTCGCAACAAAGACGCCTTTGGATGTGAAAGAGAGGTCAGCTTCCATGAAAGCGAGTCAAAGTATGCACCAGTTCCCGGCCGAGGTTATGCCCCTGCAAAAATCTTCGGGGGGGGGGGACTAAATTGGTGTCCGTCCAGCCACTGCAGAGAAAATCTCGATTTCACTCAGGCCGGGATTAGGGTTGCGTTCTCCTATCGTCGAACGCAATTATCCACTGTTTTCAAGAGTTATTTTACCGCTACGCGAGTCGCTTGTGCAACACACGTCAAAGGACTTACGCGATTCCTCTCACGCCATTGGCTAGAAGCTGGGCGAAAATTGCCTCATGTAAGAATGTCATGAAATGCGACGGTCGTACGGCGCGCGCGCCTGCGAGCCATTCCGCTTGCCATGACCATAAAAAAAAACCAGCATGCCTCTAAGTATGAGTATGGGGCTCCACTCCACTCTAAGTATGAGTATGGGGCTCCTTCGGCCGCAAAGGAGTTCCGCTATCAAGACCATAAAAAGAAAATATGAGAGAGAAAGCGAGAGAGAGAGAGAGAATTATCATGGTATACTATAAAGTCAAATGAGACTTCAAAGTTACCAAGGATACAAGCAAAATGTTAAATCCTTCTTAAGGAGCTAAGTAACTGCATTAAAGAGTGACTTACTGCAAAGATACGCTTCTTCTCCATAAATGCTACTGTCTTCAGCTAGTAGTTATATACTTCAGAAAGAACTGATCAGTCACTACAATGTGCTCAGTCAAAGGTGGCTACCTTTATTTATACCATTTCAGGAGCATTTCTCAACTATTTGCAGAATTTCGCTATACAACGCCTAATAAGTAGCCTGAATGGCAGGCACCGAAAGGGAGGGGAAAGGGGTAGTCTACCGTAATGCCGGGTTCGCATGTTTTGGCGCTAACGAAATCGATTTCCTACAAGGTAACTGCAAACGTATTTGCCCCAAATCCCGGCGTAAAATTTGTGTCATTGTTGTCGCTAACCACAAAACAGCAATAAATGTCACTTTTATTTGAAATACCCTAGTTTTCTCGGACCTTAATTATTGGTGCTTCGGGGGTCATTATAAAGCTGTGTTCATTCATTCATTCATTCATTCATTCATTCATTCATTCATTCATTCATTCAGTCATTCATTCATTCATTCATTCATGCCGGGTTCGCATGTTTTGGCGCTAACGAAATCGATTTCCTACAAGGTAACTGCAAACGTATTTGCCCCAGATCCCGGCGTAAAATTTGTGTCATTGTTGTCGCTAACCACAAAACAGCAATAAATGTCACTTTTATTTGAAATGCAGTAGTTTTCTCGGACCTTAATTATTGGTGCTTCGGGGGTCATTATAAAGCTGTGTTCATTCATTCATTCATTCATTCATTCATTCATTCATTCATTCATTCATTCATTCATTCATGCCGGGTTCGCATGTTTTGGCGCTGATGATGATGATGATAAACTTTATTAATGTGTCAAGGCCACATAGCCTGGGAAAATCCCATACTATTTTGGGGACACAATTAATAGATATTAAAAATATGTAGAAAGAAAATTTATAATACTTATAATTTATAATACTTAGCGCTAACGAAATCGATTTCCTACAAGGTAACTGCAAACGTATTTGCCCCAAATCCCGGCGTAAAATTTGTGTCATTGTTGTCGCTAACCACAAAACAGCAATAAATGTCACTTTTAGTTGAAATACCCTAGTTTTCTCGGACCTTAATTATTGGTGCTTCGGGGGTCATTATAAAGCTGTGTTCATTCATTCATTCATTCATTCATTCATTCATTCATTCATTCATTCATTCATTCATTCATTTATTCATTCATTCATTCATTCATTCATTCATTCATTTAACTTTATTTAAACACGGTTAAAGACATCAGACCTTAAATTTACAAACGAAACTAAATTTTAAAAAACAGCGAACTCTAAACTAAATATAAATTATAACTACCAAAATATAACTACTGCCGGTGATCAAGCTAAATTATCAAACCATATTATTAAAAGAAGTGGAATATTGTTTTCAGTAGCCCATTCACCAGGCACAGAGACAACTGAAATTGATTTCGCTAGGTAAGTGTAACGGAAAGACCCTTTTCTAGTCTATAGATCGAACGCACCCAGCTCTTACTTTATGTCCTGAACCACTAACTATTTCCTCGAGGAATCAACCACCCTTCGCCACTTAGAACGTAACGAACCCAGGCTCGACGATAGTGGGTGTTCAATTGTTTTTTCCGAATATTCTTCCTCCGAGTCTAGCACACGCTCCAGATAAATCATCCGTGGTTAGACGAAGAGCTCTATTGATCCCTGATACTACTGTTTGTGAAGCCAGCAGGGGATGCTAAATGAATCTCCTTTGCAACCATGAAACATATGCCTCCGAACAACATATAAATGACATATAATAGCGAAGCAAACTACTAAGAGCGCAAACAGATAACCTTTTTTCGGCACTCAGTCTTCGCGTTGTACTCCCTTCTTGTAACCGGTCAATCATTTTTCTTCTCGTGTAACTTTCATTTTTTTTTTTTCAAATATCATTACTTGGCCGTTTCGCAGGGAAAACCTGATCTGTACTAAGGAAAAGTTTTAAAGTGTTGAAAGGGAAACCGGAAAAGCTTTGACAAAGCAACATGTTTGCTTTTTTTGGCTTGGCTTTTTAACAGAAAAATATCTGTAAATGCCAAAAAAAAAAGAAGAATAAATTACTAAATTGTATTAATCGCTTGAAAAAATGATTCTACATTTCTTGCTCAAGTGGACGTACAAACTCTTGAATCATAAATTTATCGTCGTTAAATTGCTTAGTAAATGGCTCCCCCGCATTCCCATGCATGGATGACCTTTGTTTGATACTAAATAAAACCAGTGGAGGGAGCGTGTCACATCTACCGGATGATTATACTGCACTTGACAAGCGTTGGCATGGCCTAGGCAGCACGTGTGCAATCCAAACCAAAATTCCGAAAATTGTTTTAATACTTTATCATTAAGCTGCGTATTTCTAATTGTTTTGTGATAACTCCGTACATTTTTTCCCAGTAAGAAAATGGATGAATAAGGCCGTGAGTGAACAAACTTTGGAAGCCGCGGGAACGTCAAAGATATTTGATTATTCAGTTAATAGGCTGCTATTTTGTAAAGCGATTTCTTTTAACAGTTAGCTGTCTGTTTTCAAACGTTCAGCGATGATGAACGTTTCGGTGATGAACGTTTAATCGAAATCAGAGCTTTAAACCGAACAAATTGGCTTAATAGAAAACACGTTAGACTATGAAACTGGAATGGGCGTGGTTCTACTGGGGTGGATAGCTCGAAAAAAAGCATGTTGAAACACTTCTTGGTTGCGATGCTTAAGGCAAAACTTTGATTTCACCACGGAAATTTAACGGAAACACCTAATTGCCTGTCTATATAGCGAACACGCCTTAAATTAATCTCATGCCTTAAGCTGCTTTTAATCAAACACGCTAACATAAAACGGAAACAACTTCGAAACTAGTAACCCGCCGCCCACATGGCTCTTGAAGGGTAGAGAATATCTTCATATACTTTGAAGTAATCATTATTTAAAATAAATAAATAAATAAATAATAAGAGCGAGAGATAATGAAGATGAGCGTGCATTAATCGCCAAACACAAATTTTGAAGACTGGGTACTTATGATTTATCACAGATTAATACCTTAGTAGTTGACTCGCCCCCGCATTGCCACGTATTGGCAAACACTCAGCTAAATGGAGCGGCGGGACGTGAGACTTAATTCAATTGCAACAGAGACTTATTAAAACGGCTACCTAAAAGAGACTACCGTGAAGTCTAAAACTGAACTGTGTTAAAAAGAAAGAAGGCCGAAATCCAGCAAATTGTAATCTTGGAAGTTGCGGTCTAAACCGGAGGTTCAAATCGCGAGCGATTTCAATTATCTAACCGCCCTTTATGGCTAAGCCGCGTCTTGTCTGTGTTTACCCGTGGACTAACAAACAGTAGCAAGTTAGACCTGCTCATGAGCAGGTGTCTTGTCATAATAATGTGAATTGAAATCAACTGTAAACCATGTATGGACACCAGACCGTATACATTCATTGACTTCGACAACTCCTCAATTATTTTAGTAGGAACTTTTCGCATTCAAGACTGATCCTAGAAAGCAAAAACTGTTCATGCTGCCAATAATTTATACAGTCTTTCATATCAATATGACCAATATAGCATCCTTGTTAAACAAACGTTGACATAATCGAAATATTAGCGGTGTAAGTAATCTTTTCTTCATTATTTGCACATTTAATCGACATCTTAATTTAAATTCAATACTAAAATGCTGTTTTCAAATAATGTGCAAAAATATCAAGGTAATAAAGTTGTTACTTGCGATGGGTGGATCAAATCTCCCACTTCGAGAATATTCTATTCAAGAATTATACCTAATGCAATAGACTATTAAATATGCAAGATAACGAAAAGCTAGATGTATGTTGTTGATAGTTGCTTTTGCACGGTGACAGTGATCTGCGAGCTGACTCTATTGAAATGACTGATTGACTTAGACCACCCTTCATACATGACCGTCGAAGCAAGACTAACATATCATTCTATAACTGAAGAAGTGTAAAAGCTAAAAGCAACGAAAAAATAAATCTATCGCAGCAGACAAAGTTTCATTAACGGATTCGAGGCTCTGTAAAACCTTGTCTGCTGTTTTAAAATAAACTGTTACCGATAATTTGACAAGATTTAATGGTAATAATAAAGGACTCCCCCACATTGCCACGGATGACTAACTTTATTATAAAACAGCGGAAGCAGCGTGACACAAGGCGACCTCAAAATCGGACATTGTAAACTTAATTGTGGGCGAAAAGGCATAGGTTACAGCCCGTCGAATTTTCTCGTCTGCTACGGGTGTATTACACCCGGTTACTGTGGTGTGTGAATGAAATCCTGATAACTGTTTGCTATCCTAGGTGAACCGTTGAGTTGTTTGCTATATCAGGCTGGCGCTTAAAGGAGTGCTTTTACTCTCGCCTCAGCAGTAGTCGGTGGGGTCAATGGCAAGTTTTTTGTCAGAACCTTACGCCTGGCTACGCCACGCTGCTGAGTACTAACGAGGACGAACACTGCTGTCCATGGTTGCCACTACCCGGGTGATATGACTGTGCGTATGCGTTAGGGACTGCCCATCCCGCTGAGTTGTGGTGTGTGACCATTGCTTTCAGTGGCTCAGGGTGAAGTTTTAGATGGGGCCAAGTTAGATGCTTCTTGGAAGTGAACACCACGCCTCGAGTTAATGAGATTCGATCATTTTAAAAATTTCGAGAATTTAGTGTTACTATACTATAATAACTCTAAATATGTTGGGATGCAGATAGCAATCGCTTGAATCCCACTCGTTTCCTTGTAATTGTCACTCGTTAGTCTTGTCACACTCCCGACCTTGGTTCGGTTTAGTTTAATTTTAAAAGCAGCAGCACCTGTGTTTTCAACGCAATGAGTGCACATATGCTGTTTCCTGGTTGCCACTAACATCAGTAAATTGCAGCCAAAGGCTGAAAAAAAAAATGACTGTTTGTAACGTGATTACTTAGTGTCCCTTCATTTGAAGTATATATATGTGGAAAGTTGATAATTTGCAAGTGCAAACTACAAAACTTGGACGATTTCACGAAGATTTAACGAAACCACATTATATTTTATTTTTAATTAGTATTTTTCCGCTGCCTTTTCTGTTTGCTTTGCGTTCTTGTTGGCATCTCTGTATTCTTCTTTTCTGTTCGAAACGTTCTCAAACACCTGTTCAAATCAACATTAATTATATCAATTTGAAATACGCATCCTGTCGGTGAAGTTCTTTAAAAATTTTCTGAAATAAGACTACGAGAGGTCTTTGTCTTCTTATCGCATCTTTTACTTCCGTTTTTTTCCCTGGGCCCTGCACCATCCTTGAAGAAAACTTAAAACTGGGGCTCGGAGACTATTCTGAAATCTATGAGCTAAGAATTGCTTTGACGTATGCGCCGCATTTCGCTCTAAAAATTTCCTTAGAAAAACACCCTTTGCCTACTTTCTTAAGATCTTAATGGCGTTTTTAATATTCTAACATGTTTTCATATATCTCCAATTTATTGTATTAGATATTACTGACGCATCTAGTTGAAACTACACATCTCAACTAAAGCAGTAAAATAATTTTCGGAATTTTGTAGGTTTTATTCCAAGAGAGGAAAATCATAGTTTTAATTCCACCCAAGCGCGTCTTTTCTTTTCTTTCTTTCTTTTTATTTATTTTTTTTTTCATACTCAGATGTGGCTTTAAGGTGATTCCATTCAATTGCATTGCGCATCCTTTCTGCGCATCATTGTTTGCGTGATTAGCGCGCGCACGAGCGCGCGCGCGTTCGGAACTTGATAGGTTTTCTATGGAAGCTGAGCTGTTCATAGAAATAAATGGTCGTTTTCTCCAAAACGAGCTCGGTGACCCCACTTTTTTATTCCATTTATTTGAGGAAAATACGACTTTACAGGACATATTCAAATTTGAAGAACTTTTCATTATTCAATTTTGAAATATTCCGGTTGATTCACTATTACAGCCAGATTTTAGGCGTTTCACTGGAACCGTGCGGACGCTCGATTTGCCTATTATTTCAAATTAGTTTCATTGTTACGGCAATTTTAAGGCGTTTTACTGTAACATTGTACTTCTATCATAAGAAAAATGCTTACATTTCATTGCTAGTTATAACTTTGTTGAAGTAATGGGTGTCTCTAGTACAAGGATAGGTTTTTTAATATTGCTGACTAAAGATAGCAAAGTACCTATATACTATAGCCCCGCAGCGTGAAATCAGACACGGTGACCCCCTCTTTTTATTTTATTTTTTTAATGTACTAGGTGTAATTAGTAACTGTGCAAAGTTTCAACAAATTCTCATTACAACTTCTTTTTCGATGGAATCACCTTAAGTGAATTTTAACATTTACTATTTCAGACCTGACCGCCTTTAGAACCACGCCTAGTTCAATATATTCTTTCAGATAAGCAAAGAAAAATCACAATTCACTCAATAACGCGAAATGCCCCTAAATCTTTTACATTTTATTCACCATTAGTTTAAACACAACTACTCTATGCAAGGCGGGGGAGGTCTTTATAAGGCATTAAACTGTGACAAATTCGCAGCAAACAAAGATGAAGCTTATAATTATTACTTTAAAGCTGGTGTCTTGGGATGTTTTCTTATTTTTTCCCTTTTTATTTTGTTATTAAACTATTATGCTCAGACTCTGCAAAAAACTCATGTAAGTATGAAATGAAAGAGATTTACACCGCAAGAAGACATTAACGGTCCTCTTCTGACCAGGTCTTCAGTTTGAGGTCGCAAATGTTTTCTACAATGTTAAGGGGATGAACGAATATCTCTGAAAAGCTGTTTCCAGCGTCCCTTAGGAAACAGAAAAGGCTTCCCAAGCGATCTCTGGGCTTTAGAAATCAATAAGCCACAAAATGCAAATTGTATAGCATGACGTAGCAACCAAAACAACGTCACATCAGCAACCAAACGGATGTCACGTCCACCCTTCGGGCTAAAACGAATTATTCTTTTCTCTTAAGAAAAACATTTCCAGTCATCAAGATATTGAATACATTCGTTGCACATCGGTTAAGTATTAAAATAATTTTCGGAATTTTTCGGTTTTATTCGCAGCAAACCAAATCAAAGTTTTGCTCCAAGTTTTTTCGGCTCAAGTCCCGTCTACAAGCGATTGTTATATTTCTTTGAAAAACCAATCAATTTTCAAATGGCTTGGACCGCACACGCATTTTTTAATCATTCATGATTAAAATAAACATTTCTAAAGGAAAACAAGAGTTGAAATAATGTTTGGAATTTGTTTCAATCCCTAGTCCAGTGCTGAGGAAAACTTGGACTGCCTCATTTACGAAATGTACTTCACAATAAACAAGAAACTGAAATTAAATACCCAAGCTGAATACGTGCGCACATGTTTGTTGATTGTTTGTTTTGGGCTCATGTCCTGTCTATAACGCCGGATTGTTGTATTTCTTTTTTTCAAGACCAATCAATTTGCAAATGGTTTGAATTGCGCTGCACTGCCTGCATTGGTCGACGCGAACCCTTTTCTCCCACATTTCAATTTTTAATCACAGAAGATAAAAATAAACATTTCTTAAGGAAACTGACTAGTGTTGAAATAGTGTTTCAAGTTTGTTTCAAACTCCAGTCCAGTGCAAGAAAAACTGGACTGCCTCATTTATGAAATGGTCTTCACAAGAAACAAGAAACTGAAGCTGCTTTAGTAATGAACACTAACATTCTTGGGCCGGTTGTTCAAAGCAGGATTAAGCTAGCCCATGGAGAGTGTCAGTTTTTAATTCAGTCATAATCAAGCGATGTGGATTCCTGTAAATCCCTTTTTGTCCTATGGTTTGACTTTGGTTGCTTTCCAACAGTTAATTAAAACTAGCTGTAAAGACCCTTTTTCGAGAATGAAAACAGCAACCTTGGTTAACTTTTAATCCCGGTTTAGCGTTAATCAGCTTTCGAACAAGTGGACCCTGGCCTCTACATGTAATCATTCATGGCAGTTCTAATTTACTGCTTGTCATTCCATTGTTAAATGTGGTTAAGACGTCGCTTAAGATGAACGGCGTTTAAACAATTTTAATCGTAGGCTTTAACCGAGGCTTAGACCACAACTTTCTTAACAGATGCGTGGATTTCTTTATTTTATTACTAAAGTTCTGTCATCAAGTGAATTTTATTGAACTGTAGACCTATGGTCGAAGCGCATGCTTTTCTCTTGTAATTCAATTAAATCTGTGACAACATCCAGCAGTTGTGTCACGCTCCCGCCGCTGGCTTCATTCAATGTTTTAAACTGAAATCATTCATACGTTACAAAGCGGGGGAATCATTATTTGCGAAGCTACTAAGCCGTGAAAAATCATCACTGAACAGTTTACTAAAGCGCCAAATATGTAATCATTGCTTTAATAGTTGTCCCTGAGGAGGAACTGTTAGGAGCTGATAATAAACAATTATACAGTAATTAACGAGGTCAAGTACCTAGGTTAATAACAGTAAACAAGAAATTCTGAAGAATTTATAGGCGGCCGATGGTAAGCAGGTAGATATGGAGTTCCGCTTTTAGGTTTGGCTAAATCTATATATTAGTTTGATTAGAAGTAGAGTCCACATCGATGTTCCGTTTTCTTTTATGCTAGGCTGTGGCCGTGATGATGGTCTGTGTCCACGCAGAATCCACGCTCGTCAGCCTCAGTTCCCGTAATCCACACAACTGTGGCGGTGGAAATCTAATCAAGATTTACGCTAATCAATGTAGCATCACTGCTGCTAAGGTGCAATGTAAAGTTAAGTGCGATGGATCATTTCCAAATGATTTTACAAGTAAGTTAGAAACTATCACATGCTGTTCTGTTCCCTCCCCCTTTAGAAAACCAAACAACAAAAAATGTATACGTTGCCTTTGACAAGGGACAGGTACATAATTAATTGAACATGATTTTCACTTTAATGTATGTATGTATGTATGTATGTATGTATGTATGTATGTATGTATGTATGTATGTATGTATGTATGTATGTATGTATGTATGTATGTATGTATGTATGTATGTATGTATGTGGGTGGGTGGGTGGGTGGGTGGGTGGGTGGGTAGGTAGGTAGGTAGGTAGGTAGGTAGGTAGGTAGGTAGATATGTATGTATTGCTGGTTTGCACGTGACGTCATAAAATTCTGAAATCAAAACTCGCTAGGCCTGCTGAATTGTTATCGTCAACAGGTGTAAGATGACATAAAAACATATCTTTTCACAAGTTTCCAGCTCGATAGCGTCCTTCGTTTTTAAACTAGAGCATTTTGAATTTTCGAGTTCTCCGCCGTACGTGACATCAAGATGGCGCCGTGACAAAGCTGTCTTGTTTGAAAAAAAGGCCTCTCCTTAGGATTTTTAGCCGTTTGAACATTTCAAGTATTAGGTGAGGTGCTTACGTGAAAGTATACTAGCTCACGAGCGAAAAGTAATCGCTTTCATAGCAAAAGTGAATTCCAGGTGTTTTCTTTGATATCCGGCCGCCATGTTGGTGTACCACGGCGGTACACCAATATGGCGTCTGCATACTGAGCTCTATAATTTTCTGTGGAACGTTTTGGCAAATAACTCAAGAACGCTGTACCGCACAGACCTGAGACTTGGAGAAGTTGTTTATTTATTGATCTTTGATAACATTTGAAATTCTTGGCTTCTTTTATTGAATGATTTCGAATTTATTTTTGTATGGCGTGACAGTGCAACCCGGCAATTTGTTAATATCTATTTATCGCTTAAGAATTTAAGATCGTACCAGGTACTGGAGACAGGAAGTGCATTCAATTCGAGATGAATGGTCGAAAATACGGACTTAAGGTCATCAACGGGACAAAACCAGTCTTTGAGGAGGTGAGTAAAAAACAACCAGAGCTTAACGGCTAAAGAATTCTGATGCATTTCGGCATTTCGGCATTTCGGCATTTCGGCTTGGGCTAGTCTTTTCGGGGGCAGCGTGACCGAGTGGTAAGTGCGTTAGACTCGCAACCCGGAGGTCCCGAGTCCGAGTCCCGCTCCGACCACCAGCTGAATTTGTTTCTCGGTACCGGGTTCAACTCCTCAGCCACGCTTGTAAATAGCCAACTGGTTTGCCTCCCGCCAGTTGGGATTTTTCACCTCCTTTATGTTTAATTTGATTATTTGTTAATGAATGATTATTTCAGTGGAGTGCCTGTGAACTAGCTGTATTAGCTAAATGCACTTCCACTTTAAATAATAGCATTTTCTTATATTTTTCAAACTTTCTATGCCGTGCCCCTTACATCAGGCTAAGAACTTTAGGATATTATTTGTCATGCCAGCAACAGATTTCCTTTAATTGGTCTATCTGGTGTTAATGATCTGTTGCATTTACAGATGCAGGATTGCAGTAAGGCTGGTGATGACTTCCTCTTCAAGGAGCATACTATAATACATGGCAAAAGAGCCTACGCCTACGAGCACACGGTTAATGGTAACAAGATGTGCCTAACTGGCATTTGTGATGGAAACCTCACACTAGATGCTACCAGTGACCAAATGAATGGCCGAAAAAGGCCGATTTAGAAAGATATCTGGTGTTAATGATCTGTTGCATTTACAGATGCAGGATTGCAGTAAGGCTGGTGATGACTTCCTCTTCAAGGAGCATACTATAATACATGGCAAAAGAGCCTACGCCTACGAGCACACGGTTAATGGTAACAAGATGTGCCTAACTGGCATTTGTGATGGAAACCTCACACTAGATGCTACCGGTGACCCAATGAATGGCCGAAAAAGGCCGATTTAGAAAGATACATGAGGGTAAGCCATGAACTATACGAGCCAGTGGTTTTCTGGGAAGCGGAAGAACCTGCTTTAATCTCAGACACCGTGCACATTATGATGGAGCGAAAAAATAAAACTGACAGATATACTCCAAAATCTCTCCATGAATAAAAGATACGTTGAATATGAATAAGCAGAACGGAGGAACAAGCCAGCCGTGTTGTTTTCCCAGGATTTTATAATGTTGCATCGTTCATGCTTTATACTTTTTACCAGACAACGGTTTTTCAATCAGGTGCACATACTGAGCTAAATTAAACGTACATCAACCACCCAATCATTAGCTTGTAGTGTAGGATTAGTTTGGGCAAGCGAGACTCCATCTTGCTGCCAGTCATGGGGTGCGAAGATTGGAGGCCTAAAAAGGTAACTAACTATCCTTGGTCGTTTCTGAAACCAAACGGGGAGACAAATTCAGCATTCAGTCGCCAAATAAATTAACAAAAATTTGGAATACGTTTAAGTCACACGTCATCATGGTAAAAAACTTTCTCCGTTGTTCATGATAACAACGGTCCTGTTAGAATCTTAGTGAAGAGAGTAATTTTTACTCAGTTACTTTAAGACTATGGGTTTTTTTTCTCTATGAGAACTTAGCAAATGATGCGGATGTTAAATTTCTATGTATTGCTAACGTAATTTGTATCAAATGCTCATTGAGAATGAAGCTCTAAACTGCACTGAACAAAACATTTTGATTACTAATTAATTGATTTCTTGACTAACTTATTGAGTAAGTTTGTGATTGATTAAAGGTCAAATAAACCAAAATTTCGACATTTTTCTTTCAATCCAATTTCCTTGTTATGTGTTTGTTAAGTATCAAATAAACATAATCCGAAGTTTCAAGCCAATTGGACTTAGGATCGCAGAGATAATGGAACGTGAAAAGTGCTACTTTTTGGCCTTCGTAATCGCAGAGTGGTCGGGAAAGTTGTCGGTAAATTGTCGGAAATAACACCAGTGAGATCACTACTGGCGAGCTGGAAAATTGCAGGGATTCGAAGTATAAGGACTTGAGCGGAAACCCATGGTGTTTTGTGCTGCTATAAGAGTAAAGTAAGTAATTTTAAGTTTAAGGAGATCCAAAACTGCCTCAAGAATGGCTCAACCTACAAAACATTCATGCGTCTATGCAGACCAGTTTACACCACATGCACCTTTACACTTTCATTGCGTATACATTAACAGGCAACCCTCCTACAAATCTGCATTTGAAAATCATGACTTGGCGACGTTGAAACGTCTTATTTCTTTTTCATCGCTTGTTTTCCTTCAGCCGGAGCCCGAGAGGCTCCGCACTACAGGGGTGCCTTCTTTAAACTACCAGTGTATTGAAACATAGAGAAAATTGCCATGTTAGTATACGAAAAGGTCACAAACGCAGCTGCAAATTGGAAAAAAAGCTGGCTAGTGCGAAGGATATCAAGGGTATAACGTTTTGGGTAGAAATGACAAGGCGAAACACATAAAACCTTGCATCCTTTGAGCAACTGAACCAGAACGACTGAAAGACCGAGAAAAATGTGGCTATTAAAGAAAATTCTAGATATTGTTCTGGCTTAACCTTGAGGTATAAGAAAGGGGTGCAACTTTGCTCTAGGTATATGAAAGGGTTACCATTTTGGTAAGACTTACTATATTTAAGGGTAGGAGTTTGAACCTCCGAGAGGAGCCTCCCCGTATAAAACTTAATTGAGTAGCCCCTCACCCCCCCCCCCCCCCCTGGTGGAGCCCGAGTCCATGAAGATCATTTCGAGTTTGCCCATTGTTTTGGTCATCAAGATCATTTCGAGTGTGCCCATTGTTTTGGTCATCATCCATGCACACTATTCCCGTGAAAGCCGCGGTTTCTTTTAAGCTTTTAACAAAAGTCCTCAAAATTAAGCTGTGCAGAAATGTATTTGATAGATTTTATCCATCAGTTTGTACGGGAGCTAAAAATGGAGTCAAATATACCACAGAAAAACCAAATCACGAAATAAGTAGACCCATTACAAGGGAGAATCAGAGAACATAAACGGTATAAGAATGTTTAAGAACTGACCTCTACATCGAATTATTAGCAGTGCTAATTTGCAGCTGTTTGTTATCCCATAGGAATCGTAGGTTTAATCCAGGGTTAGACCACAACTTTCTTAACAGTCTTAACAGGTGGCTGGATTTCTTTCTTTTTGAGACAGTTCAGTCATCATCTTTTTTAATTATAGACTTCATAGTGAAAGCAAATGCTTTTCTCTTGCAATGCAGTTTAGTTTGTGACAACATCTAGCAGTTGTGTAACGCTCCCGCCGCTGGCTTCTTTTAATGTTTAAACTAAAGTCAATCATACGTTGCAAAGCGGGGGGAGTCATTTACTAAGCCATTAAACCGTTAAACAATCATCATTGAAATTTTCACTTGAGCGCCAAATATGTAATCATTGCTTTAATATTTTTCCTTCAGAAGGCACTGTTCGGAGCTGATAATAAATGGCAATTTAATTTACATCTTTCTAAGTGGTATTTATACATGCAATAGGTAGATTCGCTGTTCAGCCCATTGCGTCATAGACTTCACAAAATCAATAAAATAAGCGATCAATATAGCTCTTTGTCTAATCGTGAATGAATAATCAAGAGCACTTCTGTCCATCTGAATCGACAGGAACATTCTCGAATAAGGAAAACAGCGAAATTGCCAGAGTGCAAAATCAAGTACTCAGACTAGTTTCGAAGTTGTTTCTGTTTTATGTTAGCGTTCTAAGTCCATGCCTGGTAAGTGAACCCTTTCACTCCCAAGAGTGCCTAAAATCAAAATTCAAGCCGAATCCCAAATTTCATTTTGTAAAATACTACAATATAATAAGTTCCATGTAAAAGTACTGTTGAAGAGGTTTCATTTGAATGGTTATACCATAGGATTTTTCGTCCACAGACTCAAAAGTTAGGGTTAAGGAAGCGGAAAGCAGCCTTCTTAGGACATTGCGATAAACTGTGACCGTGTTCGATACATAGACTGACAAAAGGGCTTTTCCGTTAACTTTTAGCAGTAAGTTGTTCTATTTTGGGCAGTCTTTTATTTTCAGTCGTTTAGCTGTAGCTTTTACATACCTGTAAACTCACAAATTTGGCTTAAGGGAGAATAAGTGGAAACAAACTGACAATATCGAGTTTCGACGGGGGTGTTTAGCCTGCAGCAGCATGCATGTCAGTTTTTCAGCATGCAGTAACTTTTTTTCCCTAGAATGGTGCAATTAGTCCAAAACATCTTAAGTGGTGCGACCAAAGCAGCGAAAAACAACGACTGCCGCACCAAATGGGTGTTTTTAAGTTGTAAAATCTCATTCTCGATCCCATGACTGAGGGAAAGAAGTGCTCTGATTAACCTG
Source organism: Siderastrea radians (assembly GCA_964017195.1). Taxonomy (NCBI): domain Eukaryota; kingdom Metazoa; phylum Cnidaria; class Anthozoa; order Scleractinia; family Rhizangiidae; genus Siderastrea; species Siderastrea radians. Next base: position 30,088,576 of record OZ024893.1, read on the forward strand.
GGACCTTAATTTTTAGTACTGTTAATTTCAAATCGTATAATTATATAATTATTATATAATTGGGAAAGATGTATGTTGTTTTGAATATACTAGCTATTTATCTTGAAAGCAACTTAACTGATTTTGCAGGGTCAATTTAACGAAATCCCATGTCTGTAAATCAAACACACACCAAACCTTAACTTCATATCCTCAATCCACCACGCATCGGCCTTTAACGCTAACAGTGAAAGAAAGAACTTCGAAAGCAGAAACTAGACTAGTACGGTGTTAGGTGTATTATTGCATTTCGAGAAATCTCGCGCTCCGGCATTCAAGTGCACACGTTAAACGTTAAACATCTATAATTAGAGGAAGGGCGATTTTGATCGATCATTGATTGTGTTGAGTTTGTGAAGTCACTGGGACAATGAGGTGTAAAATAAATCCATATCTCTTTTGCATCCATAAAACTGAATACCTATGAACAAGACATTAACGAGATCGTTCATTGTGTGCTCCAAGCATCCTTTTAGTATCTTTGCTTAATAGTGAAGCAAATTACTGAGACCGCAAGCTGATAACCTACGTCCGTCATTCAATTTTTCTCGTTGATTCTTGCGGGGTTAAAATCACTTCATATATTCGGTCAATGTCTCTTGTTTTGTAAGGTTTTTAATATTTTTTCTTTATTTTTCCGTCAAATATCATAGTTCAAGGCAATGCCTTAGTTTGTAGACACCGATGGGTCTATTGTTTATTGTGTCACCTTGGGGACCATTTCACAGAGAAAATTACCAGTCTGTGCCTACTAAATTGTTTTTAAACACTGTTGAAACGGAAACCGGAAAGACTCTCACAAAACAAAAACAAAAACAAAGTTGTGACTTTTCTCATGATTTTGAGGGGAAAATATCTGTATATGCAATAATTATAATGTTAAAAAATAAAGAAACCAAAAAAAGGAGTGTGTATTAACTACTTGAGACAAATTATTACACTTCTGACACTCAAGCAAACTTCTCAACTGTTCGTCAACAGTTTGCCTTGGTTAATCCGCTTTCTTAATTGGTCCCCCCCTCCCCTTGCTAAGTATGGATGACAGTTCAGGACTGTACACTAAATAAACAACATTGGTGGGAGCGAGACACAGTTGCCATATGTTGTCACAGGGTAAATTAAATTGCACATGTAAAGCCTTCACACCGACCAACCAGAACGTGTGTAATCCAAACCATTTTTAAATTGAAAAACAAGCTCACAAAAAATACAGCCTGAAAATATGAAACAAACAACACAGCTGTATTCCAATTTAAATTGAAACTACACATGTGGGTTAAAAAGAAACACCAGAAATTCCGAAAATTATTAGTGACGTGCTGCGAATTGTCAATCGTTTTGTGAACACTGTTTTTTTCTTATAATAAAAACGATGAATTAGGCATGTGTGAACAACCTTTTAGGAAATGGGGAGCGACAGTTATATGTCCTTTAGTTTGCATATGTTTTTTACTTGTACTACGAAAACGCCAGGTCTTCATACACGGCACAAAATAATGGTTATATTTTTTAATTCTTTATTCAACGAACCATTCAATCAAAGAGCCAACCATTTAATTAAATTTAAAATGTAATTATTATATAATTACTGGGTAAAGCGATCATCAAATCAATCAGTTAATCAATTACTCTCAATAAGCTAGTCAAGAATTCAATTAATCAATGAATCAAAACGTTTCATTCAGTGGCGTTGAGAGCTTCATTCACAATGAAAATTTGATACAAATTACGCTTAACAATACATAGAATACATCATCCGCATTTATTTGCTAAGTTCTCATAGAGAAAAAAACCGTACGCACTAAAACGTATTCTAAATTTTTGTTAATTATTTTGCGACTAAATGCTGAATTTTCTTGCTTGTCTGGTTTCAGAAACGTCACTGAGAACTTTTCCTTAGTCACCTTTTAGGCCTCCAATCTTCGCATCACATGACTGGCAGCAAGACCGCGGAGTCTCGCTTGCCCAAACTAATCTATATATTTTGTTTATATTACTTTGTGCAAAGAAAATGGGATAAAATTAAAATTAAAAATTAATCCTGCACTACAAGCTAATGAATGCATGGCTGATGCTCGTGGAATTTAGCTCATTTATATATCTTTCTAAATCGGCATTTACGGTCTTTGTTCGGGTTACTGACAGCAGTTAGTGCTAGGTTTCCACCACACAGGCCAGTTAGGCACATCGTGTTACCATTCACGATGTGTACGTAGGCGAGATGCCAGTGTTTCGCCTTTTGCTCCTTAAAGAGGAAGTCATCACCAGCTGTATGGCAATTCTGCATCTGTGAATGCAATAGATCAGTTATATCAGATTGGTCAATAAAAGAAGGGATTTTTGCAGGGCACTGTTCGCTGGAAAAGTTAAGATAAAAGATTGCCGCGAAAAGCATACAATTGAGGATTTCATTCACATCTTGCTAAGTCACATCCAGAGCTGCCTTGCTGATGCGCCATGATGTCTTACACTGATTAATTTTACTCATCATTAGCTGCAGATATATAAAGAACTCTTAAAATAAAATGTTGCTTTTCGTTGTCATTCAGGAAAAAATCTCGAGTGAGTACTTGAACCGATTACTCTCAGAGCTTCAAGAGAACCACGTCAGAACACTCCACTTGGACAAAAAATACTTCTGTACGGCAGGACTCATTTTTGTTTATTGTTTTCCGTGGAATAGCATTCTTAACTTACATCGTACATTGTTACCCCACAACACACCTGTTTAACGTTATCTAAGTCTGCTTTAATTGACGTGTGTATATAGTCATCAAAAGTCATACTCGACGAAGGGAAATCTAACTTAGTAAATATTGATAAGCGCTGATGTACGGCCGCCAAGTTGGTGAAAGTTACTTACAACGTAAGAAGGCCAAGTATTTATAACACCAGATATAAAGTTAAAGATTCAAAAAAAGCAAAAGTAGCTGGCGTGATATGAGGCTTTTACGTGATCCGAAATGCTCTCTGATTGGTTACTACTCACCTCAAAAACCAGATTAACTAGATTTGTCCCTCTGATGACCTTTAGTGCATATTTCTTACCATTCATCTCGAATTGAATGCATTTCTTGCCTCCAACTCTTGGTACGATCTCAAATTCTTAATCGGTAAATAAATAAATAAATATTAATAAACAGATAAATAAATAAATAAATAAATAAATAAATAGGGAATTGAGTCACAAAAGCTTTGCCATGGCCAAAGAATTTCTACATCTGCTCAAAATTTTCCGCAACTTTCGAAAAACAACCGAAACTTCAATACTTTGTGGGCTTCTGATCTTTATTAGAGTGATAATCAAAGACGTTGTACATATTTATTGTTGTTTGGTACTGGAAGGGGAGGGAGATATTACTGCTGTACAAGACTGGAATATTGAATGTTTAAAATGCAACATATAACATACAATCATACTAAAATTCTCTCTGATTGATGCATTCGTTCAACTAAAAACATTTAACCGTTCCAAGAACAGCAAGGTCTTCTACAAAGTATATAGTTTCTCACTTACTTGTAAAATTATTTGGAAATGATCCATCGCACTTTACTTTACATTGTAAAGCAGTGATGCTACATTGATCAGCGTAAATCTTGATTAGATTTCCACCGCCACACTGGTGTGGATTACGGGAACTGAGGCTGACGAGCGTGGATTCTACGTGTACACAAACCACCATCAGGGCCACAGCCTAGGATAAAAGAAAGCGGACTATCGATGTGGACTCTACTTCTAATAAAACTTCTAATCAAGAGGCAAAGAGATAGAGAGAGAGAGAGAGAGAGAGAGAGAGAGAGAGAGAGTCACTAAGGATACAACTATATGTGAAATCCTTCTTAAGGAGCTAAGTAACTGCATTAAAGAGTGACTTACTGCAAAGATACGCTTCTTCTCCATAAATGCTACTGTCTTCATCTAGTAGTTATATACTTCAGAAAGAACTGATAAGTCACTACAATGTGCTCAGTCAAAGGTGGGTACCTTATTTATACCATTTCAGGAGCATTTCACAACTATTTGAAGAATTTTGCTATACAACAACTAATAAGTAGCCTGAATGGCAGGCGCCGAAAGGGGAGGGAAACGGGAAGTCTACCGTAATGGTTCGCATGTTTTGGCGCTAACGAAATCGATTTCCTACAAGGTAACTGCAAAGGTATTTGCCCAAATCCCGGCGTAAAATTTGTGTCATTGTTGTCGCTAACCACAAAACAGCAATAAATATAAATTATAACTACAAAAATATAGCTACTGCCGGTGATCAAGCTAAATTATTAAACCATATTATTAAAAGAAGCGGAGTATTGTTTTCAGTAGCCCATTCACCAGGCACAAAGACAACTGAAATTGATTTCGCTAGGTAAGTGTAACGGAAAGACCCTTTTCTAGTCTATAGATCGAACGCACTAAACTATTTCTTTATGCCCTAAACCGCTAACTATTTCCTCGAGGAATCAACCACCTTCGCCACTTAGAACGTAACGAACCCAGGCTCGACGATAGTGGGTGTTCAATTGTTTTTTTTAGAAAATTCTTCCTCCGAGTCAAGCACACGCCCCGGATAAATCAACCGTGGTTAGACGAAGAGCTCTATTGATCACTGATACTACTGTTTGTGAAGCCAGCAGGGGATGCAAAATGAATCTCCTTTGCAACCATGAAACATATGCCTCTGAACAACATATAAATGATGTATAACAGCGAAGCAAACTACGAAGAGCGCAAACGGATAACCTTTTTTCGGCACTCAGTCTTCGCGTTGTACTCCCTTCTTGTAACAGGTCAATCATTTCTATTTTCGTGTAACTTTCATTTTTTTTTTGTCAAATATCATTACTTGGCCATTTCGCAGGGAACACCTGATCTGTACTAAGGAAAGGTTTTAAAGTGTTGAAAGGGAAACCGGAAACGCTTTGACAAAGCAACACAGTTGCAATTTTTTGCAGGGCTCTTTAACAGAAAAAGTCTGTAAAGGCAAGAAAAACAAACAAAAAAGTAAAACGACTAAATTGTATCAACTGCTTGAAAAAATGATTCCACATTTCTTGCTCAAGTGGTGTACAAACTCTTGAATCATAAATTTATCGTCGTTAAATTGCTTAGTAAATGGCTCCCCCGCATTCCCATGCATGGATGACTTTTGTTTGATACTAAATAAAACCAGTGGAAGGAGCGTGACACATCTACCGTATGATTATATTGCACTTGACAAGCGTTGGCATCGCCTAGGCAGCGCGTGTGCAATCCAACCCAATTTTTAATTGAATTGTTAAAAAGCCGGACCAGCAAAAGATATAGCAACCCTTAATGGACAGTAAATTTTAAAAAAATCGGGCGTGGTTCTAGGGGTCTGAATCTCAATTAGCCAAAACTATTTCAATTTAACCACGCAGAACAACAAACTGTCGCTGAAACAAAATTTTGATTTTCGATTCTCTGTGAACGAAACCGCCAAAATTCCAAAAATTGTTTTAATACTTCATCATTAAGCTGCGTATTTCTAATTGTTTTGTGATAACTACGAACATTTTTTCCCAGTAAGAAAATGGATGAATAAGGCCGTGAGTGAACAAACTTTGGAAGCCGCGGGAACGTCAAAGATATTTGATTATTCAGTTAATAGGCTGCTTTTTTCTAAAGCAATTTCTTTTAACAGTTAGCTGTCTGTTTTCAAACGTTCAGAGATGATGAACGTTTCGGTGATGAACGTTTAATCGAAATCAGAGCTTTAAACCGAACAAATTGGCTTAATAGAAAACACGTTAGTCTATGAAACTGGAATGGGCGTGGTTCTACTGGGGTATATAGCTCGAAAAAGCATGTTGAAACACTTCTTGGTTGCGATGCTTAAGGGAAAACTTTGATTTCGCTACGGAAATTTAACGGAAACACCTAATTGCCTCTCTATATAGCGAACACGCCTTAAATTAATCTCATGCCCTAAGCTGCTTCAAGCTTCCTTAATCAAACACGCTAACATAAAACGGAAACAACTTCGAAACTAGTAACCTGCCGCCCACATGGCTCTTGAAGGGTAGAGAATATCTTCATATACTTTCAAGTAATCATTATTTAAAATAAATAAATGATAAGAGCGAGAGATAATGAAGATGAGCGTGCATTAATCGCCAAACACAAATTTTGAAGACCGCGTACTTATGGTTTATCACAGATTAATACCTTAGCAGATGACTCGCCCCCGCATTGCCACGTATTGGCAAATACTCAGCTAAATGGAGAGGCGGCACGTGAGACTCAATTCAATTGCAACAACTCCTCAATTATTTAAGTAGGAAATTTTCGCATTCAAGAGTGATCCTAGAAAGCAAAAACTGTTCATGCTGCCAATAATTTATAGTCTTTCAAATCAACATGACCAATATAGCACCCTTGTTAAACAAACGTTAACATAATCGAAATATTAGCGGTGTAAGAAATCTTTTCTTCATTATTTGCACATTTAATCGACATCTTCATTTAAATTCAATACTAAAATGCTGTTTTCAAATAATGTGCAAAAATATATCAAGGTAACAAAGTTGTTACTTGCGATGGGTGGATCAAATCTCCCACTTCGAGACTATTCTATTCAAGAATTATACTTGATACAACAGACTATTAAATATGCAAGATAACGAAAAGCTAGATGTATGTTGTTGATAGTTGCTTTTGTACGGTGACAGTGATCTGCGAGCTGACTCTATTGAAATGACTGATTGACTTAGGGTGCGTTTCTTTGGGAAAATCCAAATCCGGATTCTTGTATCCAAAAACGGATTTTGCGTTTCTTTACCTAAATCCGAAAATGGATTAATCAGGGATTAGTGATCTGAAGAATCCACACTCCGAGTGGATACATCAGATCAAATCTAAATCCGGATTTTTAGGATTCATGATCCGTGCGTTTCTTTGGGGGACGGATCCGAAAATAGTACATCTGTCAAGCGGTCTTCCATGCAAATTTACTGGTCTCGCCATATTTTCTCTCGATCTTGCGTGACAAAACATTCGATCGTGGAAAAGAACATTCAGGTGATTATTCCGTTCCGTATATTTGAAAGGTTTCCTCCAAAAGTACAGGCAGAAGCATTGACACGTCAGAATAACTTCGTTTGTGTAACATTTCTGTAATTCAGGGACCAGATTTTGCTAATTGTGAACGCAAATAGCGAGTTCACTTGAACTACTGCAGAGACTGTCCTTGTTTATAAATTATTTGTATTCCATTCTAGTTGAATTCTAGGGCAGTACGAGAGAAATATCGTTCTGACAAATATATCGCGTGCCTCCAGCTTGTCTTGTCATGACAAAATAATCCTTTTTCGGATTTTGCGTTTCTTTGGCGTCGAAGAATCCATATGATCTGGGATCACAAATCCGTTTTCGGATTCTCCCAAAGAAACGCACCCTTAGACCACCCTTCATGCATGACCGTCGAAGATGAAGCAAGACTAACATATCATTCTATAACTGAAGAAGTGTAAAAACTAAAAGCAACGAAAAAATACATCTATCGCAGCAGACGAAGTTTCATTAACGGATTTGAGGCTCTGTAGCAAAACCTTGTCTGCTGTTTTAAAATAAACTGTTTGCCGATAATTTGACAAGGTTTAATGGCAATATTAAATGACTCCCCCGCATTGCCACGGATAACTAACTTTATTATATGAACAGGAAATGAAAACTGCGGAAGCAGCGTGACACAACGCGGCCTCAAAAACCGGACATTGTAAACTTAATTGTGGGCGAAAAGGCATAGGTTACAGCCCGTCGAATTTTCTCGTCTGCTACGGGTGTATTACACCCGATTACTGCGGTGTGTGGATGAAATCCTGATAATTGTTTGCTATCCTAGGTGAACTATTGAGTTGTTTGCTATATCAGGCTGGCGCTTAAAGGAGTGCTTTTACTCTCGCCTCAGCAGTAGTCGGTGGGGTCAATGGCAAGTTTTTTGTCAGAACCTTACGCCTGGCTACGCCACGCTGCTGAGTACTAACGAGGACGAACACTGCTGTCCATGGTTGCTACAACCCGGGTGATATGGCTGTTCGTATGCGTAAGGGACTGCCCATCCCGCTGAGTTGTGGTGTGTGACCATTGCTTTCAGTGGCTCAGGGTGAAGTTTTAGATGGGGCCAAGTTAGATGCTTCTTGGAAGTGAACACCACGCCTCGAGTTAATGAGATTCGATTATTTTAAAAATTTCAAGAATTTAGTGTTACTATACTACTACCAGTTTCGTTCAACCCACAAGGTCCTGAAGCGTGACGATTTTTTCGCGTGTGTTTACGTTTTGAACTAACGGTTTTGTCTGATTACGTGTCACTTTAGACCAATGAAACCTTGTCAGTTATGTCGCGAAACTGGCAAGGTTCTTGGTGCCATGGCCATTCGAACATGTTTTGTTCACGTGCTCTGAAACTTTTCAGGTTTTCCGTGCACAGGAGCATGTTTTGTTCACGTGCTTTGAAACTTGATGGTCCGCAAAACGGCCAACATTGAAATTTGTTGTGCTCCAAACTGCACTAACTCCTCAGTGATTTGGGAAAGGGAAACAGATCAGTAGTGGACTTTCAAAACTTCGATGAGTTCAAGGTCATCTTCCTGTAATTTTTCAGATGTCAGGCCTCTTTAGGCTTTGCTAATTTTTGCATTTCGTCGCAGTATCTGTGCCATACAGATTTTGCGGTGCTTACGGTCACGCAACTCGTTCGCAAATTGTCTAAAACTCCGCGGAATATAACCCGTAACTTGTTCACCACCTTCACTCAGACCCTCACTGATATTAAAAAAACATTCTGTCAATGGTGGAGCAATTTAAATCTTGATCTAAAGCGACTCCTGGACGGTAACTCCTTCCAAACTTGTTAACTTGTTAACTTTTCTCATCTCCTTCACTGCAAAAAATTAAAGACTTTCATGCGGCAAAACCTGAAAAGTCTCAGAGCACGTGAACAAAACATGTTCGAATGGCGCCAAGAACCTTGTCAGTTTCGCAACATAATAGACAAGGTTTCATTGGTCTAAAGTGACACGTAACCAGATAAAACCGTTAAGTTTAAAAAGTAAACATACGCGAAAAAATCGTCACGCTTCAGGGTTGAACGAAAATGGTAGTATAATAACTCTAAATATGTTGGGATGCAGATAGCAATCGCTTGAATCCCACTCGTTTCCTTGTAATTGTCACTCGTTAGTTTTGTCACACTCCCGACCTTGATTCGGTTTAGTTTAATTTTAAAAGCAGCAGCACTTGTGTTTTCAACGCAATGACTACACATATGCTGTTTCCTGGTTGCCACTAACATCAGTAAATTGCAGCCAAACGGCTGAAAAAAAATGACTGTTTGTAACGTGATTACTAAGTGTCCCTACATTTGATATATATGTGGAAAGTTGATAATTTGCAAGTGCAAACTACAAAACTTGGACGATTTCACGAAGATTTAACGAAACCACATTATATTTTATTTTTTAATTAGTATTTTTCCACTGCCTTTTCTGTTTGCTTTGTGTTCTTCTTGGCATCTCTGTATTCTTCTTTTCTGCTCGTAACGTTCTCAAATACCTGTTGAAATGAACACTAATTATATCAATTTGAAATACGCATCCTGTCGGTGAAGTGTTTAAACAATTTTCTGAAATAAAAGACTACGAGAGGTCTTTGTCTTCTTATCGCATCTTTTATTTCCGATTTTTTCCCCTGCGCCCTGTACCATCCTTCAAGAAAACTTACAACTGGGGTTCGGAGACTATTCTGAAATCTTTGAGCTAAGAATTGCTTTGACGTGTGCGCCGCATTTCGCTCTAAAAATTTCCTTAGAAAAACGCCCTTTGCCTACTTTCTTAAACACGGAGCGATCCTATAAAAGGGAAGGCTCCGCCCCCTTGAAACGCTCGGTTGGTTCCAATCTGATTTTGTAATGGTAGACGCCGGTCACGCAGTTGATATCAAGGAGAATGTCCGTTTGTTTATCCGAACAACGAATGAATAAACCTAGACTAAAATAAGCTGTAGATACTAAATGTATAGTATACAAATACAAGTGAGCCGTCAAATCTTATTCAACTCTAAAACGTTGCAATTTATATGCAAGTCCGGTGAGGTTCTCAACTGGAGTTGGTAAACTCGAGATAAACACTGATAAACCGAGATTAAAAATTCAAATTCTGTGAAGTTACCAAAACAGCTTCCTCACCGCTCAACTATTAATAAACCAAAGTCAAAGAGTTATACAAATTTATTTCAGGACTTGAAGTTGAATATCAGTCTGTGAAGACGTAATTTGCTGGGACATTTTTCAAACCCAGCCGCAATTGCAGTTGGTTTATAATCCGTTGCAGGATTCTATGATTTATTTTGTTCATAATACTCTCACCCTTTGGGTTTCTTTCATTGGCTCGATCTTATTATAAACTATTATACAGAAGTAATAGTTTCCCCGAAAAATCTGTAAAGAGTTAGACAGCTAGTTGGATTATTTTATACCTCGTTTTGTTTGCAAAAGCCGTATTCATGCGGATCGAGTTGTTTGTTATTTATCGGTTTCGGTTTGCTTTTATAGCGCCTGGTATTTCGCCTCTTGATTCTTTTCGTCTTCAGAAAATTGTCATTGCAAAAATTCGGGGTGAATCTACACGACATTTCCATTCGTGCGATTATCGAAGAATTATCCACCCATTTCGCCGAGAATAAACTAATTATTTATCTTGTTCATCGGCTACTAATTTTGCTAGTAATGCGAGAATGTTCGACTCGAAAGCACGTCCCGTTTGGTCTGGCAAGTGAGCCAATCAAATGCCTCCATCGGCACCCCTTGGGATTTGTGATTGACAGGCTGAACAGCTCAGCCTCCCTTTTGTAGGTTCGCTTCGTGTTTAAGATCTTACCACCATTTTCGCTACTACGCGACTTTTCTTTTCAAAACACTTCTGAGCACTTTGCAATACGCTTCCGTCAATCATACCTTGTATGGGAAGTGTGTGATGTTACCGCAATTGAATTGTTGAGCTCGAAGGAATAAAGATGGCGCCAAATTATCCCGTAAATTTGCGCTGGCGAGTGTTATATTGACTAGTAAGAGGATTTAGAGTCGTTGATGTTGCAAGAATACTTCACGTTTGGCAGATATTTGTAAAGAAATTTCGACATTCCTTCAGAATTACTGAAATACCCGCTCGGTGGATTATCCTATGCGGCGGATGGTAAGCTTGCGTTTAATCTCGTGAATAAGCTAAACTGAAGTGTGAGGTAAAAATTCTAGCTTTTCTGACCTGAAAATAGCACACGACATGTTATTCACCACGAGTATAATCTGGCAAAATCTCGAAGTGTACGAGGACGAAATTCAGGAGTGGATAGAGTATGCAACGGGAAACGAATCATGATCGGCGTGCGATCAACCGATTCGTGAAGAAAATGGGTTTGACAAGAAGAAAGCTGAAGAAACGTACGTATGACTTGTAACTGGATTGTTTTTGCAAGAAACACTGCTAATTCTAGTCACCTATCACCCGAGGAATGGAATGAAAAACAAAGCAGAAGCGCTTTATAACGTTTATTGTCAGTTCTACGTGAATGTTAACGCTGTGACATGATAGCAAGAAAAATTTGAAAAATCGTTATTTATAAAAGCGGGAACGGGGAAATATCAAGGAAAATATTTAAGGACAGTTTCATGTTTACTTCTTCGTTATAGTTCACTGTGATTACCAAAGAACGTGATAAGCGAAACAGGGCGATGTATCGTCGTAGGTCATCGCTAAATTTCACCCAGAACAGTTGCTATTTATAGATGAATCAGAACTTCTCAGACTCATCTATAAATAGCAACTGTTCTCGGTGAAATTCAGCGATCCTACGGCAATACATCGTCCTGTTTCCCTCATCACGTTCTTTGGCAATTGTCTTGAGTTAAAAACGAAGAAGTAAACTTGAAAGTAAGCTTAAATATTTTCCTCGATTCCCCGTTCCCGCTTGTAGAAATAACAATTTCCCTATCATGTCACAGCGTTACATGTTTACATTCTCGAAACGTAGAACAACCAACGTTACAAGCGCATTATAAGCTTATACATTATTTTGTTTTTTCCATTCATTCCGGAGGTGATAGGTGATTAGAATTAGCAGCGTTCCTTCCAAAAAATGCAACAAGTCATACGTACCTTTCTTCTTGTCAAACCCATTTTCTTCACGAATCGGTTGATCGCACGCCGATCATCATTCGTTTTCCCGTTGCATACTCTATCCACTCCTGAATTTCGTCCTCGTACACATCGGGATACTGCCAGATTTATGCTCGTGGTGAACAACAGGTCGTTTGCTATTTTCAGGTCAGAAAAGCTAGAATTATTACTTCACACTTCGGTTTAACTTATTCACGAGATTAAACGCACGCTTACCATCGGCCGCATAGGATAATCCACTGAGCGGTTATTTAATTCTGAAGAAATGTCGAAATTTCTTTACAAATATCTGCCAAACGTGAAGTATTCTTGCAACATCAACGACTCTAAAGCTTCTTACTAGTCAATATATGACTCGCCAGCGCAGATTTACGAGATAATTTGGCGCCATCCTTATTCCTTCGCTCAATTCAATTGCGGTAACGTCACACACTTCCCATATAAGGTATGATTGACGGAAGCGTATTGCAAAGTGTTCAGAAGTGTTTTGTAAAGAAAAGGCGCGTAGTAGTGAAAATGGTGGTAATGGCGTTTTTAATATTCTAACATGTTTTCATATATCTCCAATTTATTGTATTAGATATAACTGACGCATCTAGTTGAAACTACCCATCTCAACGCTAAAGCATTGAAATAATTTTCGGAATTTTGTAGGTATTATTCCAAGAGAGGAAAATCATAGTTTTAATTCCACCCAAGCGCGTCTTTTCTTTTCTTTCTTTCTTTTTTTTTTTCATACTCATATGTGGTTTTAAGTGAATTTTAACATTTACTATTTCAGACCTGACCGCCTTTAGAACCACGCCTAGTTCAATATATTGTTTCAGATTAGCAAAGAAAAATCACGATTCAATCACTAACGCGAAATGCCCCTAAATCTTTTGCATTTTATTCATTATTACTTTAAACACAATTACTCTATGCAAGGCGGGGGAGGTCTTTATAAGGCGTTAAACTGTGACAAATTCGCAGCAAACAAAGATAAAGCTTATAGTTATTACTTTAAAGCTGGTGTCTTGCGATGTTTTCTTATTTTTTTCCCTTTTTTTGTTATTGAACTATTATACTCAGACTCTGCAAAAAAACTCATGTAAGTATGAAATGAAAGAGATTTACACCGCAAGAAGACATTAACGGTCCTCTTCTGACCAGGTCTTCAGTTTGAGGTCGCAAATGTTTTCTACAATGTTAAGGGGATGAACGAATATCTCTGAAAAGCTGTTTCCAGCGTCCCTTAGGAATCAGAAAAGGCTTCCCAAGCGAACTCTGGGCTTTAGAAATCAATAAGCCACGAAATGCAAATGGTATAGCATGACGTAGCAACCAACCAACGTCACATCGGCAACCAAACGGATGTCACGTCCACCCTTCGGATTAAAACGAATTATTCCTTTCTCATAAAAAAAAACATTTCTAATAATCAAGATATTGAATACATTCGTTGCACATCGGTTAAGTAATAAAATAATTTTCGGAATTTTTCGGTTTTATTCGCAGCAAACCAAATCAAAGTTTTGCTCCAAGTTTTTTCGGCTCAAGTCCCGTCTACAAGCGATTGTTATATTTCTTTGAAAAACCAATCAATTTTCAAATGGCTTGGACCGCACACGCAGTGCTTGGTCGACGCGATCGCTTTTTTCCCACAATTCATTTTTTAATCATTCATGATTAAAATAAACATTTCTAAAGGAAAACAAGAGTTGAAATAATGTTTGGAATGAAATAATGTTTGTTGATTGTTTGTTTTTGGCTCATGTGCTGTCTATAACGCCAGATTGTTGTATTTCTTTTCTTCAAGACCAATCAATTTGCAAATGGTTTGAATTGCGCCGCACTGCCTGCAGTGGTGGACGCGAACGCTTTTCTCCCACATTTCAATTTTTAATCACAGAAGATAAAAATGAACATTTCTTAAGGAAACTGACTAGTGTTGAAATAGTGTTTCAAGTTTGTTTCAATCTCCAGTCCAGTGCAAGAAAAACTGGACTGCCTCATTTATGAAATGGTCTTCACAAGAAACAAGAAACTGAAGCTGCTTTAGTAATGAACACTAACATTCTTGGGCCGGTTGTTCAAAGCAGGATTAAGCTAGCCCATGGAGAGTGTCAGTTTTTAATTCAGTCATAATCAAGCGATGTGGATTCCTGTAAAGCCCTTTTTGTCCTATGGTTTGACTTTGGTTGCTTTCCAACAGTTAATTAAAACTAGCTGTAAAGACCCTTTTTCGAGAATGAAAACAGCAACCTTGGTTAACTTTTAATCCCGGTTTAGCGTTAATCAGCTTTCGAACAAGTGGACCCTGGCCTCTACATGTAATCATTCATGGCAGTTCTAATTTACTGCTTGTCATTCCATTGTTAAATGTGGTTAAGACGTCGCTTAAGATGAACGGCGTTTAAACAATTTTAATCGTAGGCTTTAACCGAGGCTTAGACCACAACTTTCTTAACAGATGCGTGGATTTCTTTATTTTATTACTAAAGTTCTGTCATCAAGTGAATTTTATTGAACTGTAGACCTATGGTCGAAGCGCATGCTTTTCTCTTGTAATTCAATTAAATCTGTGACAACATCCAGCAGTTGTGTCACGCTCCCGCCGCTGGCTTCATTCAATGTTTTAAACTGAAATCATTCATACGTTACAAAGCGGGGGAATCATTATTTGCGAAGCTACTAAGCCGTGAAAAATCATCACTGAACAGTTTACTAAAGCGCCAAATATGTAATCATTGCTTTAATAGTTGTCCCTGAGGAGGAACTGTTAGGAGCTGATAATAAACAATTATACAGTAATTAACGAGGTCAAGTACCTAGGTTAATAACAGTAAACAAGAAATTCTGAAGAATTTATAGGCGGCCGATGGTAAGCAGGTAGATATGGAGTTCCGCTTTTAGGTTTGGCTAAATCTATATATTAGTTTGATTAGAAGTAGAGTCCACATCGATGTTCCGTTTTCTTTTATGCTAGGCTGTGGCCGTGATGATGGTCTGTGTCCACGCAGAATCCACGCTCGTCAGCCTCAGTTCCCGTAATCCACACAACTGTGGCGGTGGAAATCTAATCAAGATTTACGCTAATCAATGTAGCATCACTGCTGCTAAGGTGCAATGTAAAGTTAAGTGCGATGGATCATTTCCAAATGATTTTACAAGTAAGTTAGAAACTATCACATGCTGTTCTGTTCCCTCCCCCTTTAGAAAACCAAACAACAAAAAATGTATACGTTGCCTTTGACAAGGGACAGGTACATAATTAATTGAACATGATTTTCACTTTAATGTATGTATGTATGTATGTATGTATGTATGTATGTATGTATGTATGTATGTATGTATGTATGTATGTATGTATGTATGTATGTATGTGGGTGGGTGGGTGGGTGGGTGGGTGGGTGGGTAGGTAGGTAGGTAGGTAGGTAGGTAGGTAGGTAGGTAGATATGTATGTATTGCTGGTTTGCACGTGACGTCATAAAATTCTGAAATCAAAACTCGCTAGGCCTGCTGAATTGTTATCGTCAACAGGTGTAAGATGACATAAAAACATATCTTTTCACAAGTTTCCAGCTCGATAGCGTCCTTCGTTTTTAAACTAGAGCATTTTGAATTTTCGAGTTCTCCGCCGTACGTGACATCAAGATGGCGCCGTGACAAAGCTGTCTTGTTTGAAAAAAAGGCCTCTCCTTAGGATTTTTAGCCGTTTGAACATTTCAAGTATTAGGTGAGGTGCTTACGTGAAAGTATACTAGCTCACGAGCGAAAAGTAATCGCTTTCATAGCAAAAGTGAATTCCAGGTGTTTTCTTTGATATCCGGCCGCCATGTTGGTGTACCACGGCGGTACACCAATATGGCGTCTGCATACTGAGCTCTATAATTTTCTGTGGAACGTTTTGGCAAATAACTCAAGAACGCTGTACCGCACAGACCTGAGACTTGGAGAAGTTGTTTATTTATTGATCTTTGATAACATTTGAAATTCTTGGCTTCTTTTATTGAATGATTTCGAATTTATTTTTGTATGGCGTGACAGTGCAACCCGGCAATTTGTTAATATCTATTTATCGCTTAAGAATTTAAGATCGTACCAGGTACTGGAGACAGGAAGTGCATTCAATTCGAGATGAATGGTCGAAAATACGGACTTAAGGTCATCAACGGGACAAAACCAGTCTTTGAGGAGGTGAGTAAAAAACAACCAGAGCTTAACGGCTAAAGAATTCTGATGCATTTCGGCATTTCGGCATTTCGGCATTTCGGCTTGGGCTAGTCTTTTCGGGGGCAGCGTGACCGAGTGGTAAGTGCGTTAGACTCGCAACCCGGAGGTCCCGAGTCCGAGTCCCGCTCCGACCACCAGCTGAATTTGTTTCTCGGTACCGGGTTCAACTCCTCAGCCACGCTTGTAAATAGCCAACTGGTTTGCCTCCCGCCAGTTGGGATTTTTCACCTCCTTTATGTTTAATTTGATTATTTGTTAATGAATGATTATTTCAGTGGAGTGCCTGTGAACTAGCTGTATTAGCTAAATGCACTTCCACTTTAAATAATAGCATTTTCTTATATTTTTCAAACTTTCTATGCCGTGCCCCTTACATCAGGCTAAGAACTTTAGGATATTATTTGTCATGCCAGCAACAGATTTCCTTTAATTGGTCTATCTGGTGTTAATGATCTGTTGCATTTACAGATGCAGGATTGCAGTAAGGCTGGTGATGACTTCCTCTTCAAGGAGCATACTATAATACATGGCAAAAGAGCCTACGCCTACGAGCACACGGTTAATGGTAACAAGATGTGCCTAACTGGCATTTGTGATGGAAACCTCACACTAGATGCTACCAGTGACCAAATGAATGGCCGAAAAAGGCCGATTTAGAAAGATATCTGGTGTTAATGATCTGTTGCATTTACAGATGCAGGATTGCAGTAAGGCTGGTGATGACTTCCTCTTCAAGGAGCATACTATAATACATGGCAAAAGAGCCTACGCCTACGAGCACACGGTTAATGGTAACAAGATGTGCCTAACTGGCATTTGTGATGGAAACCTCACACTAGATGCTACCGGTGACCCAATGAATGGCCGAAAAAGGCCGATTTAGAAAGATACATGAGGGTAAGCCATGAACTATACGAGCCAGTGGTTTTCTGGGAAGCGGAAGAACCTGCTTTAATCTCAGACACCGTGCACATTATGATGGAGCGAAAAAATAAAACTGACAGATATACTCCAAAATCTCTCCATGAATAAAAGATACGTTGAATATGAATAAGCAGAACGGAGGAACAAGCCAGCCGTGTTGTTTTCCCAGGATTTTATAATGTTGCATCGTTCATGCTTTATACTTTTTACCAGACAACGGTTTTTCAATCAGGTGCACATACTGAGCTAAATTAAACGTACATCAACCACCCAATCATTAGCTTGTAGTGTAGGATTAGTTTGGGCAAGCGAGACTCCATCTTGCTGCCAGTCATGGGGTGCGAAGATTGGAGGCCTAAAAAGGTAACTAACTATCCTTGGTCGTTTCTGAAACCAAACGGGGAGACAAATTCAGCATTCAGTCGCCAAATAAATTAACAAAAATTTGGAATACGTTTAAGTCACACGTCATCATGGTAAAAAACTTTCTCCGTTGTTCATGATAACAACGGTCCTGTTAGAATCTTAGTGAAGAGAGTAATTTTTACTCAGTTACTTTAAGACTATGGGTTTTTTTTCTCTATGAGAACTTAGCAAATGATGCGGATGTTAAATTTCTATGTATTGCTAACGTAATTTGTATCAAATGCTCATTGAGAATGAAGCTCTAAACTGCACTGAACAAAACATTTTGATTACTAATTAATTGATTTCTTGACTAACTTATTGAGTAAGTTTGTGATTGATTAAAGGTCAAATAAACCAAAATTTCGACATTTTTCTTTCAATCCAATTTCCTTGTTATGTGTTTGTTAAGTATCAAATAAACATAATCCGAAGTTTCAAGCCAATTGGACTTAGGATCGCAGAGATAATGGAACGTGAAAAGTGCTACTTTTTGGCCTTCGTAATCGCAGAGTGGTCGGGAAAGTTGTCGGTAAATTGTCGGAAATAACACCAGTGAGATCACTACTGGCGAGCTGGAAAATTGCAGGGATTCGAAGTATAAGGACTTGAGCGGAAACCCATGGTTTTTTGTGCTGCTATAAGAGTAAAGTAAGTAATTTTAAGTTTAAGGAGATCCAAAACTGCCTCAAGAATGGCTCAACCTACAAAACATTCATGCGTCTATGCAGACCAGTTTACACCACATGCACCTTTACACTTTCATTGCGTATACATTAACAGGCAACCCTCCTACAAATCTGCATTTGAAAATCATGACTTGGCGACGTTGAAACGTCTTATTTCTTTTTCATCGCTTGTTTTCCTTCAGCCGGAGCCCGAGAGGCTCCGCACTACAGGGGTGCCTTCTTTAAACTACCAGTGTATTGAAACATAGAGAAAATTGCCATGTTAGTATACGAAAAGGTCACAAACGCAGCTGCAAATTGGAAAAAAAGCTGGCTAGTGCGAAGGATATCAAGGGTATAACGTTTTGGGTAGAAATGACAAGGCGAAACACATAAAACCTTGCATCCTTTGAGCAACTGAACCAGAACGACTGAAAGACCGAGAAAAATGTGGCTATTAAAGAAAATTCTAGATATTGTTCTGGCTTAACCTTGAGGTATAAGAAAGGGGTGCAACTTTGCTCTAGGTATATGAAAGGGTTACCATTTTGGTAAGACTTACTATATTTAAGGGTAGGAGTTTGAACCTCCGAGAGGAGCCTCCCCGTATAAAACTTAATTGAGTAGCCCCTCACCCCCCCCCCCCTGGTGGAGCCCGAGTCCATGAAGATCATTTCGAGTTTGCCCATTGTTTTGGTCATCAAGATCATTTCGAGTGTGCCCATTGTTTTGGTCATCATCCATGCACACTATTCCCGTGAAAGCCGCGGTTTCTTTTAAGCTTTTAACAAAAGTCCTCAAAATTAAGCTGTGCAGAAATGTATTTGATAGATTTTATCCATCAGTTTGTACGGGAGCTAAAAATGGAGTCAAATATACCACAGAAAAACCAAATCACGAAATAAGTAGACCCATTACAAGGGAGAATCAGAGAACATAAACGGTATAAGAATGTTTAAGAACTGACCTCTACATCGAATTATTAGCAGTGCTAATTTGCAGCTGTTTGTTATCCCATAGGAATCGTAGGTTTAATCCAGGGTTAGACCACAACTTTCTTAACAGTCTTAACAGGTGGCTGGATTTCTTTCTTTTTGAGACAGTTCAGTCATCATCTTTTTTAATTATAGACTTCATAGTGAAAGCAAATGCTTTTCTCTTGCAATGCAGTTTAGTTTGTGACAACATCTAGCAGTTGTGTAACGCTCCCGCCGCTGGCTTCTTTTAATGTTTAAACTAAAGTCAATCATACGTTGCAAAGCGGGGGGAGTCATTTACTAAGCCATTAAACCGTTAAACAATCATCATTGAAATTTTCACTTGAGCGCCAAATATGTAATCATTGCTTTAATATTTTTCCTTCAGAAGGCACTGTTCGGAGCTGATAATAAATGGCAATTTAATTTACATCTTTCTAAGTGGTATTTATACATGCAATAGGTAGATTCGCTGTTCAGCCCATTGCGTCATAGACTTCACAAAATCAATAAAATAAGCGATCAATATAGCTCTTTGTCTAATCGTGAATGAATAATCAAGAGCACTTCTGTCCATCTGAATCGACAGGAACATTCTCGAATAAGGAAAACAGCGAAATTGCCAGAGTGCAAAATCAAGTACTCAGACTAGTTTCGAAGTTGTTTCTGTTTTATGTTAGCGTTCTAAGTCCATGCCTGGTAAGTGAACCCTTTCACTCCCAAGAGTGCCTAAAATCAAAATTCAAGCCGAATCCCAAATTTCATTTTGTAAAATACTACAATATAATAAGTTCCATGTAAAAGTACTGTTGAAGAGGTTTCATTTGAATGGTTATACCATAGGATTTTTCGTCCACAGACTCAAAAGTTAGGGTTAAGGAAGCGGAAAGCAGCCTTCTTAGGACATTGCGATAAACTGTGACCGTGTTCGATACATAGACTGACAAAAGGGCTTTTCCGTTAACTTTTAGCAGTAAGTTGTTCTATTTTGGGCAGTCTTTTATTTTCAGTCGTTTAGCTGTAGCTTTTACATACCTGTAAACTCACAAATTTGGCTTAAGGGAGAATAAGTGGAAACAAACTGACAATATCGAGTTTCGACGGGGGTGTTTAGCCTGCAGCAGCATGCATGTCAGTTTTTCAGCATGCAGTAACTTTTTTTCCCTAGAATGGTGCAATTAGTCCAAAACATCTTAAGTGGTGCGACCAAAGCAGCGAAAAACAACGACTGCCGCACCAAATGGGTGTTTTTAAGTTGTAAAATCTCATTCTCGATCCCATGACTGAGGGAAAGAAGTGCTCCGATTAACCTGGGACCTTAATTTTTAGTACTGTTAATTTCAAATCGTATAATTATATAATTATTATATAATTGGGAAAGATGTTGTATGTTGTTTTGAATATACTAGCTATTTATCTTGAAAGCAACTTAACTGATTTTGCAGGGTCAATTTAACGAAATCCCATGTCTGTAAATCAAACACACACCAAACCTTAACTTCATATCCTCAATCCACCACGCATCGGCCTTTAACGCTAACAGTGAAAGAAAGAACTTCGAAAGCAGAAACTAGACTAGTACGGTGTTAGGTGTATTATTGCATTTCGAGAAATCTCGCGCTCCGGCATTCAAGTGCACACGTTAAAAGTTAAACATCTATAATTAGAGGAAGGGCAATTTTGATCGATCATTGATTGTGTTGAGTTTGTGAAGTCACTGGGACAATGAGGTGTAAAATAAATCCATATCTCTTTTGCATCCATAAAACTGAATACCTATGAACAAGACATTAACGAGATCGTTCATTGTGTGCTCCAAGCATCCTTTTAGTATCTTTGCTTAATAGTGAAGCAAATTACTGAGACCGCAAGCTGATAACCTACGTCCGTCATTCAATTTTTTTCAATTGGTCCACCCCCCCCCCCTTGCTAAGTATGGATGACAGTTCAGGACTGTACACTAAATAAACAACATTGGTGGGAGCGAGACACAGTTGCCATATGTTGTCACAGGGTAAATTAAATTGCACATGTAAAGCCTTCACACCGACCAACCAGAACGTGTGTAATCCAAACCATTTTTAAATTGAAAAACAAGCTCACAAAAAATACAGCCTGAAAATATGAAACAAACAACACAGCTGTATTCCAATTTAAATTGAAACTACACATGTGGGTTAAAAAGAAACACCAGAAATTCCGAAAATTATTAGTGACGTGCTGCGAATTGTCAATCGTTTTGTGAACACTGTTTTTTTCTTATAATAAAAACGATGAATTAGGCATGTGTGAACAACCTTTTAGGAAATGGGGAGCGACAGTTATATGTCCTTTAGTTTGCATATGTTTTTTACTTGTACTACGAAAACGCCAGGTCTTCATACACGGCACAAAATAATGGTTATATTTTTTAATTCTTTATTCAACGAACCATTCAATCAAAGAGCCAACCATTTAATTAAATTTAAAATGTAATTATTATATAATTACTGGGTAAAGCGATCATCAAATCAATCAGTTAATCAATTACTCTCAATAAGCTAGTCAAGAATTCAATTAATCAATGAATCAAAACGTTTCATTCAGTGGCGTTGAGAGCTTCATTCACAATGAAAATTTGATACAAATTACGCTTAACAATACATAGAATACATCATCCGCATTTATTTGCTAAGTTCTCATAGAGAAAAAAACCGTACGCACTAAAACGTATTCTAAATTTTTGTTAATTATTTTGCGACTAAATGCTGAATTTTCTTGCTTGTCTGGTTTCAGAAACGTCACTGAGAACTTTTCCTTAGTCACCTTTTAGGCCTCCAATCTTCGCATCACATGACTGGCAGCAAGACCGCGGAGTCTCGCTTGCCCAAACTAATCTATATATTTTGTTTATATTACTTTGTGCAAAGAAAATGGGATAAAATTAAAATTAAAAATTAATCCTGCACTACAAGCTAATGAATGCATGGCTGATGTTCGTGGAATTTAGCTCATTTATATATCTTTCTAAATCGGCATTTACGGTCTTTGTTCGGGTTACTGACAGCAATTAGTGCTAGGTTTCCACCACACAGGCCAGTTAGGCACATCGTGTTACCATTCACGATGTGTACGTAGGCGAGATGCCAGTGTTTCGCCTTTTGCTCCTTAAAGAGGAAGTCATCACCAGCTGTATGGCAATTCTGCATCTGTGAATGCAATAGATCAGTTATATCAGATTGGTCAATAAAAGAAGGGATTTTTGCAGGGCACTGTTCGCTGGAAAAGTTAAGATAAAAGATTGCCGCGAAAAGCATACAATTGAGGATTTCATTCACATCTTGCTAAGTCACATCCAGAGCTGCCTTGCTGATGCGCCATGATGTCTTACACTGATTAATTTTACTCATCATTAGCTGCAGATATATAAAGAACTCTTAAAATAAAATGTTGCTTTTCGTTGTCATTCAGGAAAAAATCTCGAGTGAGTACTTGAACCGATTACTCTCAGAGCTTCAAGAGAACCACGTCAGAACACTCCACTTGGACAAAAAATACTTCTGTACGGCAGGACTCATTTTTGTTTATTGTTTTCCGTGGAATAGCATTCTTAACTTACATCGTACATTGTTACCCCACAACACACCTGTTTAACGTTATCTAAGTCTGCTTTAATTGACGTGTGTATATAGTCATCAAAAGTCATACTCGACGAAGGGAAATCTAACTTAGTAAATATTGATAAGCGCTGATGTACGGCCGCCAAGTTGGTGAAAGTTACTTACAACGTAAGAAGGCCAAGTATTTATAACACCAGATATAAAGTTAAAGATTCAAAAAAAGCAAAAGTAGCTGGCGTGATATGAGGCTTTTACGTGAGCCGAAATGCTCTCTGATTGGTTACTACTCACCTCAAAAACCAGATTAACTAGATTTGTCCCTCTGATGACCTTTAGTGCATATTTCGTACCATTCATCTCGAATTGAATGCATTTCTTGCCTCCAACTCTTGGTACGATCTCAAATTCTTAATCGATAAATAAATAAATAAATAAATATCAATAAACAGATAAATAAATAAATAAATAAATAAATAAATAGGGAATTGAGTCACAAAAGCTTTGCCATGGCCAACGAATTTCTACATCTGCTCAAAATTTTCCGCAACTTTCGAAAAACAACCGAAACTTCAATACTTTGTGGGCTTCTGATCTTTATTAGAGTGATAATCAAAGACGTTGTACATATTTATTGTTGTTTGGTACTGGAAGGGGAGGGAGATATTACTGCTGTACAAGACTGGAATATTGAATGTTTAAAATGCAACATATAACATACAATCATACTAAAATTCTCTCTGATTGATGCACTCGTTCAACTAAAAACATTTAACCGTTCCAAGAACAGCAAGGTCTTCTACAAAGTATATAGTTTCTCACTTACTTGTAAAATTATTTGGAAATGATCCATCGCACTTTACTTTACATTGCACCTTAGCAGCAGTGATGTTACATTGATTAGCGTAAATCTTGATTAGATTTCCACCGCCACACTGGTGTGGATTACGGGAACTGAGGCTGACGAGCGTGGATTCTACGTGTACACAAACCACCATCAGGGCCACAGCCTAGGATAAAAGAAAGCGGACCATCGATGTGGACTCTACTTCTAATAAAACTTCTAATCAAGAGGCAAAGAGATAGAGAGAGAGAGAGAGAGAGAGAGAGAGAGAGAGAGAGTCACTAAGGATACAAGCAATATGTTAAATCCTTCTTAAGGAGCTAAGTAACTGCATTAAAGAGTGACTTACTGCAAAGATACGCTTCTTCTCCATAAATGCTACTGTCTTCATCTAGTAGTTATATACTTCAGAAAGAACTGATCAGTCACTACAATGTGCTCAGTCAAAGGTGGGTACCTTATTTATACCATTTCAGGAGCATTTCACAACTATTTGAAGAATTTTGCTATACAACAACTAATAAGTAGCCTGAATGGCAGGCGCCGAAAGGGGAGGGAAAGGGGAAGTCTACCGTAATGGTTCGCATGTTTTGGCGCTAACGAAATCGATTTCCTACAAGGTAACTGCAAAGGTATTTGCCCCAAATCCCGGCGTAAAATTTGTGTCATTGTTGTCGCTAACCACAAAACAGCAATAAATGTCACTTTTATTTGAAATACCCTAGTTTTCTCGGGCCTTAATTATTGGTGCTTCGGGGTCATTATAAAGCGTATTCATTCATTCATTCATTCATTCATTTAACTTTATTTTAACACGGCTAAAAACATTAGGCCTTAAATTTACAAATGAAACTAAAATAAAAAAACAGCGAACTCTAAACTAAATATAAATTATAACTACAAAAATATAGCTACTGCCGGTGATCAAGCTAAATTATTAAACCATATTATTAAAAGAAGCGGAGTATTGTTTTCAGTAGCCCATTCACCAGGCACAAAGACAACTGAAATTGATTTCGCTAGGTAAGTGTAACGGAAAGACCCTTTTCTAGTCTATAGATCGAACGCACTAAACTATTTCTTTATGCCCTAAGCCGCTAACTATTTCCTCGAGGAATCAACCACCTTCGCCACTTAGAACGTAACGAACCCAGGCTCGACGATAGTAGGTGTTCAATTGTTTTTTTTAGAAAATTCTTCCTCCGAGTCAAGCACACGCCCCAGATAAATCATCCGTGGTTAGACGAAGAGCTCTATTGATCACTGATACTACTGTTTGTGAAGCCAGCAGGGGATGCAAAATGAATCTCCTTTGCAACCATGAAACATATGCCTCTGAACAACATATAAATGATGTATAACAGCGAAGCAAACTACGAAGAGCGCAAACGGATAACCTTTTTTCGGCACTCAGTCTTCGCGTTGTACTCCCTTCTTGTAACAGGTCAATCATTTCTATTTTCGTGTAACTTTCATTTTTTTTTTTGTCAAATATCATTACTTGGCCATTTCGCAGGGAACACCTGATCTGTACTAAGGAAAGGTTTTAAAGTGTTTAAAGGGAAACCGGAAACGCTTTGACAAAGCAACACAGTTGCAATTTTATGCAGGGCTCTTTAACAGAAAAAAGTCTGTAAAGGCAAGAAAAACAAACAAAAAAGTAAAACGACTAAATTGTATCAACTGCTTGAAAAAATGATTCCACATTTCTTGCTCAAGTGGTGTACAAACTCTTGAATCATAAATTTATCGTCGTTAAATTGCTTAGTAAATGGCTCCCCCGCATTCCCATGCATGGATGACTTTTGTTTGATACTAAATAAAACCAGTGGAAGGAGCGTGACACATCTACCGTATGATTATATTGCACTTGACAAGCGTTGGCATCGCCTAGGCAGCGCGTGTGCAATCCAACCCAATTTTTAATTGAATTGTTAAAAAGCCGGACCAGCAAAAGATATAGCAACCCTTAATGGACAGTAAATTTTAAAAAACTCGGGCGTGGTTCTAGGGGTCTGAATCTCAATTAGCCAAAACTATTTCAATTTAACCACGCAGAACAATAAACTGTCGCTGAAACAAAATTTTGATTTTCGATTCTCTGTGAACGAAACCGCCAAAATTCCAAAAATTGTTTTAATACTTCATCATTAAGCTGCGTATTTCTAATTGTTTTGTGATAACTACGAACATTTTTTCCCAGTAAGAAAATGGATGAATAAGGCCGTGAGTGAACAAACTTTGGAAGCCGCGGGAACGTCAAAGATATTTGATTATTCAGTTAATAGGCTGCTTTTTTCTAAAGCGATTTCTTTCAACAGTTAGCTGTCTGTTTTCAAACGTTCAGAGATGATGAACGTTTCGGTGATGAACGTTTAATCGAAATCAGAGCTTTAAACCGAACAAATTGGCTTAATAGAAAACACGTTAGTCTATGAAACTGGAATGGGCGTGGTTCTACTGGGGTATATAGCTCGAAAAAGCATGTTGAAACACTTCTTGGTTGCGATGCTTAAGGGAAAACTTTGATTTCGCTACGGAAATTTAACGGAAACACCTAATTGCCTCTCTATATAGCGAACACGCCTTAAATTAATCTCATGCCCTAAGCTGCTTCAAGCTTCCTTACTCAAACACGCTAACATAAAACGGAAACAACTTCGAAACTAGTAACCTGCCGCCCACATGGCTCTTGAAGGGTAGAGAATATCTTCATATACTTTGAAGTAATCATTATTTAAAATAAATAAATGATAAGAGCGAGAAATAATGAAGATGAGCGTGCATTATTCGCCAAACACAAATTTTGAAGACCGCGTACTTATGATTTATCACAGATTAATACCTTAGCAGATGACTCGCCCCCGCATTGCCACGTATTGGCAAACACTCAGCTAAATGGAGAGGCGGCACGTGAGACTCAATTCAATTGCAACAACTCCTCAATTATTTAAGTAGGAAATTTTCGCATTCAAGAGTGATCCTTGAAAGCAAAAACTGTTCATGCTGCCAATAATTTATAGTCTTTCAAATCAATATGACCAATATAGCACCCTTGTTAAACAAACGTTAACATAATCGAAATATCAGCGGTGTAAGAAATCTTTTCTTCATTATTTGCACATTTAATCGACATCTTCATTTAAATTCAATACTAAAATGCTGTTTTCAAATAATGTGCAAAAATATATCAAGGTAATAAAGTTGTTACTTGCGATGGGTGGATCAAATCTCCCACTTCGAGACTATTCTATTCAAGAATTATACTTGATGCAACAGACTATTAAATATGCAAGATAACGAAAAGCTAGATGTATGTTGTTGATAGTTGCTTTTGTACGGTGACAGTGATCTGCGAGCTGACTCTATTGAAATGACTGATTGACTTAGACCACCCTTCATGCATGACCGTCGAAGATGAAGCAAGACTAACATATCATTCTATAACTGAAGAAGTGTAAAAACTAAAAGCAACGAAAAAATACATCTATCGCAGCAGACGAAGTTTCATTAACGGATTTGAGGCTCTGTAGCAAAACCTTGTCTGCTGTTTTAAAATAAACTGTTTGTCGATAATTTGACAAGGTTTAATGGCAATATTAAATGACTCCCCCGCATTGTCACGGATAACTAACTTTATTATATGAACAGGAAATGAAAACTGCGGAAGCAGCGTGACACAACGCGGCCTCAAAAACCGGACATTGTAAACTTAATTGTGGGCGAAAAGGCATAGGTTACAGCCCGTCGAATTTTCTCGTCTGCTACGGGTGTATTACACCCGATTACTGCGGTGTGTGGATGAAATCCTGATAATTGTTTGCTATCCTAGGTGAACTGTTGAGTTGTTTGCTATATCAGGCCGGGCGCTTAAAGGAGTGCTTTTACTCTCGCCTCAGCAGTAGTCGGTGGGGTCAATGGGAAGTCTTTTGTCAGAACCTTACGCCTGGCTACGCCACGCTGCTGAGTACTAACGAGGACGAACACTGTTGTCCATGGTTGCCACTACCCGGGTGATATGGCTGTGCGCATGCGTAAGGGACTGCCCATCCCGCGGAGTTGTGGTGTGCGACCATTGCTTTCAGTGGCTCAGGGTGAAGTTTTAGATGGGGCCAAGTTAGATGCTTCTTGGAAGTGAACACTACGCCTCGAGTTAGTGAGATTCGATCATTTTAAAAATTTCAAGAATTTAGTGTTACTATACAGTAACTATAATAACTCTAAATATGTTGGGATGCAGATAGCAATCGCTTGAATCCCACTCGGTTTCCTTGTAATTGTCTCTCGTTAGTTTTGTCACACTCCAGACCTTGGGTCGGTTCAGTTTAATTTTGAAAGAAGCAGTACTTGTGTTTTCAACGCAATAAGTACACATATGCTGTTTCCTGGTTGCCACTAACATCAGTAAATTGCGGCCAAACGGCTGAAAAAAAAATGACTGTTTGTAATGTGATTACAAAGTGTCCCTTCATTTGATATATATGTGAAAAGTTGATAATTTGCAAGTGCAAACTACAAAATTTGGATGATTTCACGAAGATTTAACGAAACCACATTACATTTTATTTTTTAATTAGTATTTTTCCACTGCCTTTTCTGTTCGCTTCGCGTCCTTGTTGGCATCTCTGTGTTCTTCTTTTCTGTTCGAAAAGTTCTCCAATACCTATTGAAATCAACACTAATTATATCAATTTGAAATACGCATCCTGTCGGTGAAGTGTTTAAACAATTTTCTGACATAAGACTACGAGTGGTCTTTGTCTTCTAATCGCATCTTTTATTTTCGATCTTTTCCGTGGGCCCTGTACCATCCTTGGAGAAAACTTACAACTGGAGTTCGGAGACTATTCTGAAATCTATGAGCTTAGAAGTGCGTTAACGTGTGCGCCGCATTTCGAGCTAAAAGTTTCCTTAGAAAAACGCCCTTTGCCTACTTTCTTAAGATCTTAATGACGGTTTTAATATTCTAACATGTTTTCATATATCTCCAATTTATTGTATTAGATATTACTGATGCATCTCGTTAAAACTATACATCTCAACGCTAAAGCATTGAAATAATTTTCGGAATTTTGTAGGTTTTATTCCAAGAGAGGACAATCATAATTTTAATTCCACCCAAAGGCGTATTTTCTTTTTCTTTTTTGTTCATACTTATATGTGGTTTTAAGTGAATTTTAACATTTACTATTTCAGACCTGACCGCCTTTAGAGCCACGCCTAGTTTAATATATTGTTTGAGATAAGGAAAGAAAAATCACGATTCAATCACTAACGCGAAATGCCCCTAAATCTTTTGCATTTTATTTATTATTATTTTGAGCACAGTTACTCAATACAAAGTGGGGGAGGTCTTTATGAGGCGTTAAACTGTGACAAATTCGCAGCAAACAAAGATAAAGCTTATAATTACTACTTTAAAGCCGATGTCTTGCTGATTTCTTTCTTTTTTCTTTTCTTTGTTATTAAACTATTATACTCAGACTCTGCAAAAAACTCACGTAAGTAGCAAGAAGACATTAACGGTCCTCTTTTGACCAGGTCATCAGTTTGAGGTCGCAAATGTTTTCTACAATTGTAAGCGGGTGAATGAATATCTCTGAGAAGCTGTTTCCAACGTCCCTTAGGAAACAGAAAAGGCTTCCCAAGCGATCTCTGAGTTATACTTTAGAAATCATTAAGCCACAAAATGCAAATTGTATAACATGACGTAGCAACCAACCAACGTCACATCGGCAACCAAACGGATGTCACGTCCACCCTTCGGACTAAAACGAATTATTCTTTTCTCATGGGAAAAACATTTCTAATCATCAAGATACACGTTGCTCATCGGTTAAGTATTAAAATAATTTTCGGAATTGTTCGGTTTTTATTTACAGCAAACCAAGTCAAAGTTTTGTTCCAAGTTTTTTTCGGCTCAAGTCCCGTCTACAAGCGTTTGTTATCTTTCTTTCTCAAACCAATCAATTTGCAAATGGCTTGATGGCACACACACTGCTTGGTCGACGCGATCGCTTTTCTCCCACATTTCAATTCTTAACCATTGATGGAAAACAAGAGTTAAAATAATGTTTAAAATTTGTTTCAATCCCTAGCGCAGTGCCGAGGAAAACGTGGACTGCCTCTTTTACGAAATGTACTTCACAAGGATCAAGAAACTGAAATTGCACACTCAAGCTAAATACGTGCGCACAAATTTGTTCAGGAATGAACACTAACATTCTCAATACAATACAATAATATTTATATAGCGCTTATCCGTTTAACTGCTAAGCGCTTTACAATGCTTTAAATTTCTCCTATACACTATTCATATTTTCACACTTTCAGTGCTGTATCAGGAGTGCTCAACGACCGATTTTTTGAAAAAGGTTTATTTCTTTCCCAAACATCAAATCGACATCTGTCAAACGATATTTGCTTAATAATTAACTTTCGTGGGAAAAAAATAGCCGCTCCTCAGTGCCAGCAAGCTAAGTCCATAGGATTCCTTTTCCCAGCAAGCAACTTTGTGGAGGTCGAGAATCCCAGCCAGGGGAAACTTTCAGTCACTCTTTCACCAGCAATTTGGAATGCAATGGGAAATGCCAGCCAGCAAGTTGAGGCATTGTAATAGCCTATTTCCTAGCAATATAGACTTTGATCTGCCGCATTTTAACTACATACAAGAAGTAAAACTAGTGAGTTAAGTTTATCCTTTTCTTAAAGGGGTTATGTCACGAGGATTTTGCTATTTTAGGTCAATTCTGTGCTAAAATCATAACCTAGTGCCTTCACTCATACACAAAATGCTCCTGTAAAACTGTGAGGAAGATATCAAATGAAATTTATCAGGGAACGGTAACCATAATATTTTTTTTGGTGATTTTTGAGAACATATTCCATCCTTGCCATCGGTAGCAACAGATGACAGGAAACAGTTTCAGTGCCGTAAGATAGTCTTTAATAACAAAGCTAGAGCATTATTTTTGGGATTCAATCGATGCCAAGACACTTTTAGCTTTTTAAAAAGATACTAAAATAGCGTGACATAGCCCCTTTAATTTCTCCCTTTTTCAACAAACGTAACTGCATAAGCTAATGATTCGTATTTCAGGAAGCCTAAAAGATACACTTTGCACTGAGTAAAATGATTAAGCATTACCAGATTGTAGAAGGCTCCTTTTGCCCCTTTATGTATGTTTAAGTGGCTTCTTCTGAGACTATTAGCTGAACCTATATGCTACTAAAGTAATCTTGAAACTCCTAAATATGTTATTAGAAGTATCTTCTCTTTTGAAAGTCATATGCCTAATTTTAAATAGAATATCTGTCCACTGTTGTTGTGAATGACTCCATGGGTGTAAGTTACTTAAGCTCACCTTTAATTTGTTTCCTGGCAAATCTTAAAAGCACCAACCATGATTTAGCCACCAGAAATATTTTCTCGTCCAATATTCTTTTGTTTTCTCACCACACCCTGTAATATAAAACAAAATAACCATCGGAAGAAGCAGGGATACACAGTTAGAAAACATTTATGTGTAATCTTCAGAATTCTCTTAACCCTACTTAGCCTGGGAGGAATAGGGGGGGTTGGGGGGGGTGGAGGGGCACTGTGTGCCCGCACTGACCTTAACGAATTATAACTTTTAAACGGCTAGACAAATAATCACCAAATCCCTTCGTTACGTATGTTTCTTAGAACAAATTCATATACTTTTCGATGTCGTCATTGTCAACTGTATGACTGCAGGCTCGGGAATTCAAGATGGTGGCCTCAAAATTCATAATGGCTGGTTTGTGACGTCAGTGACGTCATGACACGTCATAATTGACACATCACAAACCCAATCTGTTAAGCTAATGACGTGCTAATAACATACCAGGACAGCAGAAGACAAGGGCGATGGAGACTGTTTCTTAAACCGTCACAAAGAGTATCGCTTAAAACCTTAAGTTAGTTTTTAACACTAGGGTATAAACTCCAGTGGCCTGTTTTACCTTCAAATTACAGCCGATATAGAAGGAATAATTATTGTTGCAAAAATTGAATCTACATGCTTATTAATCAACTACCGAGTAATGTGTACAGTAATTAGCTTTTCTCACCTTACAGCCTATGTACTGCATTCAATATCGTATCAC
Organism: Siderastrea radians; assembly: GCA_964017195.1. NCBI lineage: Eukaryota > Metazoa > Cnidaria > Anthozoa > Scleractinia > Rhizangiidae > Siderastrea > Siderastrea radians. The sequence continues at coordinate 30,120,564 of OZ024893.1, forward strand.
TTCAGTAACTCTGATTAACTTTGTCCGCTTACTCTCATTCAAGGTAAACAAAATGACTTATGTACTTTTTAAGCCTGTAACATAAAACAAAATAATCATCAGCAAAAGCAGGGATACACGCATTTACGTCCTAGTTATTATAATATTAATATTAATAATAATCTTCAGAATTCTTAAACCAACCAGTGAGGAAGTTTTGCAAGTTTTCAACAGAAGTCACAAACACATCACCGATGTTTTGCAAGTTCTTAACAGAAGTCACAAACACATCACCGATGTTTTGCAAGTTCTTAACAGAAGTCACAAACACATCACCACAAGCCAACCAATAAGGATGTATTACAAGTTTTTAAAAAACGCCGTTAGAAACACATCGACGCTGTTTTGCAAGTCCTCAACAAAAGTCACAAACACATCACCAAACGTCGACCAGTGAGGATGTTTTGCAAGGTCTTAACAGAAGTCACAAACACATCACCGATGTTTTGCAAGTTCTTAACAGAAGTCACAAACACATCATCGATGTTTTGCAAGTTCTCAACAGAAGTCACAAACACATCACCACAAGTCAACCAATGGGGTTGTTTTGCAAATTCGTACCGATAGAAGTCAGAAACACATCGCCGCTGTTTTGCGAGTCCTCAAAGAAGTCACAAACACTTCACCACAAGTCGACTAGTGAGGATGTTTTGCAAGTTCTTAACAGAAGTCACAAACACATCACCGATGTTTTGCAAGTTCTTAACAGAAGTCACAAACACATCATCGATGTTTTGCAAGTTCTTAACAGAAGTCACAAACACATCACCACAAGCCAACCAATGAGGATGTATTACAAGTTTTTAAAACACGCCGTTAGAAACACATCGCCGCTGTTTTGCAAGTCCTCAACAGAAGTCATAAACACATCACCAAAAGTCGACCAGTGAGGATGTTTTGCAAGTTCTTAACAGAAGTCACAAACACATCACCGATGTTTTGCAAGTTCTTAACAGAAGACACAAACACATCATCGATGTTTTGCAAGTTCTCAACAGAAGTCACAAACACATCACCACAAGCCAACCAATGGGGTTGTTTTGCAAATTCGTGCCGATAGAAGTCAGAAACGCATCGCCGCTGTTTTGCGAGTCCTCAAAGAAGTCACAAACACATCACCACAAGTCGACTAGTGAGGATGTTTTGCAAGTTCTTAACAGAAGTCACAAACACATCACCGATGTTTTGCAAGTTCTTAACAGAAGTCACAAACACATCACCACAAGCCAACCAATGAGGATGTATTACAAGTTTTTAAAAAACGCCGTCAGAAACACATCGCCGCTGTTTTGCAAGCCCTCAGCAGAAGTCACAAACACATCACCAAAAGTCGACCAGGGAGGATGTTTTGCAAGTTCTTCACAGAAGTCACAAACACATCACCGATGTTTTGCAAGTTCTTAACAGAAGACACAAACACATCATCGATGTTTTGCAAGTTCTCAACAGAAGTCACAAACACATCACCACAAGCCAACCAATGGGGTTGCTTTGCAAATTCGTACCGATAGAAGTCAGAAACACATCGCCGCTGTTTTGCAAGTCCTCAACAGAAGTCACAAACACATCACCAAAAGTCGACCAGTGAGGATGTTTTGCAAGTTCTTCACAGAAGTCACAAACACATCACCGATGTTTTGCAAGTTCTTAACAGAAGTCACAAACACATCATCGATGTTTTGCAAGTTCTTAACAGAAGTCACAAACACATCACCACAAGCCAACCAATGGGGTTGTTTTGCAAATTCGTACCGATAGAAGTCAGAAACACATCGCCGCTGTTTTGCAAGTCCTCAACAGAAGTCTCAAACACATCACCAAAAGTCGACTAGTGAGGATGTTGTGCAAGTTCTTCACAGAAGTCACAAACACATCACCGATGTTTTGCAAGTTCTTAACAGAAGTCACAAACACATCATCGATGTTTTGCAAGTTCTCAACAGAAGTCACAAACACATCACCACAAGCCAACCGATGAGGATGTTTTGCAAGTTCTCGACAGAAGTCAGAAACATATCACCAATGTTTTGCAGATAATACTTCCATTTCGTAACCCTTATTTACGGGCAACCTCTTCTTGCGAGAATGGCCTCTGTAGTGTGGTGTTCTCTGTTCCTCGCCTTGTCAATCTTGTGTCGTAAATTTCCCGCGAGTAACGCCATCAATACAGATGCAGCACAGCTCCACGAACGCACTATAGACAATAGACCGGTTCATGGTTTTTAATGCAAATGGCAGTTGTGCAAGATAGTAGACCACAAAGCTTTGAATTTCCTGCCACCCTGGTAAATGAATACAGAGCTAAGTCAAATTAATCTGGAGTCATAGAAGTCCAACCTTAAATTTCTCTCCATCATTCTCTCTAATTCAGTTGTATATGGGAAATACAAACAATGGCTACGTTCTCTAAACTTACTCCGTAGAAAGTAAAAGAGAAAATTTAAAACAAGACAAAGAAAAATACAACTAAGAAAGGATTTAAGAAGAGTTCAACCCGTTTTAAAGATACGAAATGCAAGCAAACATCACCCCAAAAGTTAGTGGGTCAGGGGTGGGGTGAGATAGCGAATAGTGCGTTGATGTCAAAGTATTTTATTTAGAACCCACAGTAGCCCATATTTGATCATAAATCTGGTTAGATTTACCATGTTACTGTAACGGCACGAATCGAAGAAATGTGAGTGATATTTCACATGTGAACTACATAGGTGGTTTCATGACATGGGATGTAATCTACTGGCTGTCAAGGAAACCCTTTTTTTTTCTCTTGATACTCGGAGTTGATCGCCGACTCCGGAAATCCAGACCAGACCGGAAATCAAGCCCATATTTGATCATAAATCTGGTTAGATTTACCATGTTACTGTAACGGCACGAATCGAAGAAATGTGAGTGATATTTCACATGTGAACTACATAGGTGGTTTCATGACATGGGATGTGATCTACTGGCTGTCAAGGAAACCCTTTTTTTTTCTCTTGATACTCGGAGTTGATCGCCGACTCCGGAAATCCAGACCAATTCCCACGTACCATAAAAATTTGGCAGGTTTTAATTCATGTGGATTGTTCTCGCTCCGCAAAAAAAAAAAAAAAAGAACAAAAAAAAGGAAAAAATTCTGCAGCCTATTTGAGCTACCCAACCTTGGTACATTCGTACAGTGTTTGTACTGGCCTAAAATTATCCGGGAGTAAACCTCTCATTCATCCCGAATGCCTGCATTTTTTTGGTGTGTGTGTCGCTTGTAGTCCTTGCGTTTTATTTTCTTGTTTTTGAGCAGCAAAATATCCTTTAATTCTTGGAGATTGTACGCTGGGTATTAAAGCACGTAGAATCACGAGTACTACGTCGAATACGCATCCTCCCTAGCGAAAAGGCAATAAGTTCAAAAATAGATCGAGAATGAATAAATTATAAAGGTAGAGCTAGGTGATGCAAGAAAGTGCGAAATAATTGAGCGAAAAGAAATCTTTGTCGGATAGCCCGTCGTAAGTTTGATTATGTTGTAAACAAACGAATAAACAAGGAAAGCGAGGCGAGCGCGAAAATCGCGAAACGCGCTTGTCGAGCCGTCTCACACTAGCGGTTTGATACGCGCGTTGTTCACTTTTCACCGCGGCAGGCAGACGATTCAACGCGGCAGGCGAATTCGCGCTCGCTCGCTTGTTCGTTTTCCTCGATTATATCTTAGCGGAAAAAGAGACTGCTCATGGTCTATCGCTGGCAAAAAGTCTGGTCGAAAACGAATGCGACTTATCGGATATGAAGCGATCTGGACACCGCGGGAAGTGAAATATAATACCGCTGCAAGCGGATATATCTGTTATCTTGACCTTGGTTACCGACCTAAACCAAACGAGAAATCCATATCGAGGGTCGAGGGTAACTCTCTTTCGCAATTTTTTTTAATTAATAAAGAAAAATTAAACCACATTTAACTAAAACAATTAAATATAATAAATGAAAAAAGAAAACTTAAACCGACGTTAACCATTTTAAAGATACGGATTGCACGTGGACAGGAGTAATGTGCTCCTGACGTGGACATTAGATCTTTTCATACGGGGACATCGCCCCAAAACATAGTGAGTGGGAGGTGGGGTGAGATAATGAATAGCACGTGGACATCCCAGTTTGTCTTTAAAAGCCTGATTAGTTTTCAAAGAATTGCATTTAGAACCCACAGAAAGCCCATATTCGATCATAAATCTGGTTAGATTTTTCGTGTTAGGGGAGTCGCGAGGTTTTAAAAAAAGAGTGGTCACGATTTCCGGTGTCGGCACAAAATCGATATTTGAAGGCGCTTTCCCATACAGCAGTTTTTTGCTCGATTCGAGAATATGGATTCCTCTTTCAATCCACGAGTCGAAGAAATGTGACAAAAAAACGAAAAAGCGCGATGTTTTTATAGCTGGTTTCACAACATGGTGTGTAATCCAACTATCAAGATCCAAATACTGTACTACAACGCAAAGGAATTGCTGTGGTTCTAAAGAGGATACATGATATTCATGCAAATATCAATTTCTAATTATCTTTCACATAAACAAAGGAGTTGATCACCGACACCGGAAATCGCGACCAGGTACCGTGTATCATGAAAATTGCGCAGTTTTTACTTTTTGGCGGTTTTTGGCTGGTTGTTCTCGATCCGCAAAAATCGAATCGAGCAAAAAACTGCTGTACTTGCTTGCAATATGGGAAAGCGCCTTCAAATATCGATTTAGTGCCGACACCGGAAATCGCGACCATTTTTTTAAAACCTCGCGACTCCCCTAGATTTGTTTTGCAAATTGTCGCTGCAATCACTCCTTGCGTTAAAACCTCATTCTTATTAAAATGACTTTTCCAAAACTTTAAATACGAAATGGAACTCAGGTGGACACTTTTGCCTGCCGATATTTTCCGTGGGCAAAACATAGAAGTTGATAAATGTGACCGATTCTGCCCCAGAAATTTTGTCGTCTGGAGCTTGGACATGTCAAGAGACTTTCCTTGACAGCTGGATTACACCCCATACTTTGAAACCATTTATAAAACCATCGCGCTTTTTCTTCGCCTTTTTTTTGACACATTTCTTCGCTCCCTTGGCAAAATTTCTATTGTCTCGGGCGGCATTTACGATGGTATCAGTTGGCGTTTACTTACGTACTGATTCTGGCCGTGAAATTTTGATTGTCCGAATCTTTGACATGTCAAGAGACCCCAAGGAAACAAAAGAGATCAAAAGGGTTTCATTGACAGCTGACTTTCCATGTTGCAAAACCAGTTATGTAGTGCACACACGAGTCATATGAAATCACGTTTTATGTCATATTTCTTTGATTCGTGGTATTACTGTAAGACGGTAAATCTAACCAGATCTAATATTAAATATGGGCTTCTGGGGGTTCTAAATGTAATTCTTTGAAAACGAACTGAGATGTCCACGACGTGCTATTCACTATCTCACCCTACAAAAATCGCAGTTTCCAGTGACTGCCAGATATCCTAAACATATGAAAGTGTTGTACGCGTTCTCCTGGTACGGCGTCCGCTTTCTCGGTGATTTTCAGCTGTACATAACCTTGCTCAGTCATATTCGTATCGTACGGAAGAAAAAAGCAATAACTTTTTGACGGAGAACTGAAAATTGCTTTCAAATGCGAAGCTACATATAGCACCACGTGCCTGTCATTGTCCAGGCCAATCTAATTTTGTCGGAATGCTTTGAGATCCTATGACTGATTTATACCAGGTACAGCAGATAAAGTGATAATTATTTATCTGACTATAAAGGCTACACCTTCACATGTTCTTTTTTTTTTTGGAAATAGTTGTACATAGTAAAGATTCGGTGAGAATTACAAGATGTTTTGGTTGGAAAACACATTCACTCATGTTCTGGGTGCCGCATGGTCAAAATATAAAAACAATGGGTTTGATCCAAAGGTACGACCCTTGTGTTTTCTTTGTAAAACCGCGATTTTATAACTCTCACAAAAGTGTTCTCTTTTGAAATGTGCGCTCCTCTCAAAATGCTAGAAGCACTCTTTTTCAGGATTGTCTGAGTGTAAACAAAACTTTCATTGGCGGAACAAAAAAAAAAGAAACTTGACTCAAATATTGTTTACCGGAAACAAAGGATTATCGCTCCTTTTCAACGTTTGTAGCTAGCCCGACATGGTCCGTTTCCAGAAGTTGTTCTACAATTACATTCTCAGCATTCTACGTCGGTAGGAAAATAAAACGAAAGCGAGCTTGTTGAGAACTAGGGTAGTATTATGTCACATGCAATGTGAAGGCACAAGACAAATAGAGACTCAGCACTCCAAGCAGCCTCGCTATTTTAAATAAACGGCTACCTCGAGACTTGTGTTCCAGTGCTCTTATTTAAAGGCGCCAAGTCCCGCTTGTCATCCCGGGTTGTCATTCACATTTCTCTTAGTTGATCAACATAATCATAACCATTTACCCAGCTCTGCCATCTTTTACACAACAAGATCACCAAACGGCCAAAACAGACTTTTGATGGTTTGAACCGTAACGCATATGGACTAATCAAATTGATAAACGAATACACCATATTGCCGCAGAAAATTATATCAAAAAGGGCAGCCCAACAACGCAATAAAACTTTCATAATCCAGAAAATTTCTTTCCAACATCTCGAATTATTTCGCATATTCAGAAGCTATTAGTTTATCAGAAGCCCACCACAATTAACCATAATAACTAAAGAAAAGGCCATAAACAACTAAGTGTGTGGACTCAAACGTATGACAACGAGTACGAAGTACCCTAGATTACAACGCGAGATGCGAGAGATGAAAGCGAGGACAACGATGTGTTGAATGTGTCGCTCCCCTTTAAATTATTTCGTTCTTACTAACTTACCTGCGAGAATCTATTTTCGTTCATATTAATACAAAGGAAAGTAAAACAACACAAGTTTTGTAATAAAAATGTTATTTTTTCGCTGAGCGTTGCGAAATTATTTTGCATAGCCGAGGTATCATCATGAGCGACAAAAATTTTAATTACAACCTATAGGGTCAGCACGATTAAGTAAGAAAAGTGAGCGACACCAGGGGGGGGATAGAAGCGAGGCCTGGGACCGAGAAACGATGTTCTCACAACTTGCAAAGCGGTCCAGTCAAAACGTGGACAGCGGTGTTTGTCATAATAAATATTTCCGATCGACGATCAACTTATTCGAAGTAGTTGGCAAAATTTATGTGTATTTTGTCGGGGGAAAATAAGGGGTGAGCGGCTAATCTCTCATGGAACTTACTGTCAGTTTCGTACAAGAGAATATTCGATGGAAGCGACATCGATGAAGACGCTTCTGTTTTCGCAATGACTTGTTTGTTGCAGTGGCGAGTGAATGAGCTGCGAGCTGTACGGCAGTCACGTTTCGCTTGTTTATACTTGGAGACCAGGTTTGCGACAAACGTTTCAAAGTTGAATGCTAGAATTAGATAATTCTACGTAAATAAACTTCTCACCGAGAGAAAGCGCTTGAACTATTCAGGGTTTTATTTCTTGTACTCCGCGACGTAATTTTGGTCTTTGTGTATCGCTGAACTGATGCATGTGATAAATAAAAATACTGTCAATGTTTCTTTTTACATCTCATTCTGTAACGAATTGATAGCATGAGATGAGACAGTTATGGCTGTACTCGGTTTGCATGTTTTCCTCCAGCGTGGTCTAAATAAATTGCAACGGGAAATGTGCCATAAAACATCGATGGAAATAAATTCAATCAAAACCGCTATAACCTAATGCATGGAAACAATACCTACGCACAAAATACGACTTTTATTATCAATAATCCAGTTATGTGTTAACAAGATCATTTCACAGTTCAGTACTTTGAACCCGATCCCAGTTTTTAACCCAGCTTCAGAAAATTCTATGTGATTCTATACAGTCGATCAGCACAGACTGGATTGATCGAAGCGCTACTGTTCTACTTTGCGACTAAAAGAGTACGAGAGTAAACTTTTGTCTTTATAAGAAGCAAAATGCACGAAAACATGATAAAAGTGTAAAATACGATCAATTCGTCAATTACCTAAACGAAGGGACAAAACCGAACCCGCCGCCTTTGGCCGCCATAATTTTTTCCCTTCAGCGTCCGAGTTCCGTTGGAACATGCAACATCTGCGCACGCGTATGACGTATATCCGCTGACTAGAACCTCATAGATTGCTTTGCAAGTTGTGAGAACATCGTTTGGATTTCAATTAAGAGAATGTATGGGAAGTTGCTTCCCCCCCCCTGGAGCGACACATTCAAAGTCGTTGTCATCGGCTTTCATGGCCGTGTTCAATAGATTCTGGGATCTCTTGCATTCATTTTATGAGGGCGGCATGTTTTGGTTAATGGCTCGCACGCCTCGCATGGCTCGCACTTTGATAGTGCATCCCGATTTTAAATATAAAGTAATTTTCAAGTTAAAATCGTGCTGCGAGGGGTAACGAGCCAAGTAGCTTTTTCAAACCGTGGTAGCGGTTTTCGTAAATATTTTGATAATAGACCTCTGAAACAGGTTATACTGACAGACAGCACGAAATATAATCACCATGCGAGCATACTTTAGCCATTTTTGAAATTATAATATCCTTCTTACCTTGAGATGTTAACGGTTCTTTGTGTTCACATCTCCGCTGTGTCTGAAGTCAGTCCATCGGAGGCGCAACAACGCTTTTTATTATCTGGGAGGAATCAAAAGTACTCAAATTTAGTGAATAGGATCCACTCAGACATTTCCAAAATACGATGATTCAAAACGCCTGGATCGCTAATTTAACAACCCAGGTAAAAAACAAATAATTTCTTATTAGCTGAATATCTGAAAATTCCATTCCTAAGTTTTCGGGTGATGTATCAGTGAAAGGACAGTAGAAAACCAGCGTAACTTTAAGACCAGGAGAATGGCGAAATAGACTCCTACGGCGTTAAAATGGTATGGTCTATTTAGTCGGTTATTCAGTGCGTATGGACAGAAAGTAAATACTAATACTAGCGAGAAGTAAATAACTGCTTACCGTTTTAGACCGAAATATAGGTTCCTGATCAAGAAGATATCCCAAAACAGCAATTTGTAGAAACAAGTTCCTAAGTGTAAACGACGTTGAGGGACGTGGTCATATCACCGCGTGGTTTATGAAAAGTGAGATGCTTGTTTTCACTCTAATTGACAATGAGTCGTCTGATACTGCAAAAAGGGGCGTAGAAGAGGTTTACCAGATACAGAT
>OZ024893.1:30137347-30196847 GCA_964017195.1 Siderastrea radians
ATCGCAGCAGACAAACCATCATTACTGGATCTGAAGCTCTAAACCCAAACTTAGTAATGCTGTTTTGAAATAAACTGTTTACCGATAATTTGTCACGGTTTAATGGCAACAGTAAAAAATGACTCCCCCGCTTTGCCACGGATAATTAACTTTACTATTATTCATGCGAAGACTATTGCCAAACGAAAAGAACCTTATTTGCCAAAACTAATTCATTCTGACCAAACAGGATTTGTCAAAGATAGATACATTGGTCAGAACATACGACTTCTAAGTGATCTGATGGTATATACAGATGTCAAAAACATTTCTGGAATCCTTCTCTTTATTGACTTCGAAAAGGCATTCGACTCTGTAGAGCGGAAATTTATCATGAATAGGTTAGAATTGTTTAATTTCGGGCCATCTATCAGAAAATGGTTCTCTATTCTTTATAATAACGTTGAGACAGCAGTGATGAATACCGGATATATGACGAATTACTTCCAAGTTTCAAGAGGAGTTCGTCAGGGGTGTTTGTTGAGCCCACTCCTGTTTATTTTGTCTGTTGAATTGTTGGCCTCGAAAATTCGGCGGGAACCAAATTGTAGGGGTGTAAGTCTCCCCAACCATCAGGAGGCAAAAATTTCACAATTTGCCGATGACACTACTCTCATATCAAGTGACACAGAATCTCTCAGATGTTCCTTGCAAATTCAGTTGAGCAATTTGGAAGCATATCTGGATTAAAACTGAACAAAAAATAACGAAAGCCATGTGGATTGGTTCCTCCAAAACGAAAAATACTAAAATCTTGGAATTCCGCAGCACCAAAGTCCCAATTAAAATACTTGGAGCACATCTGTCGTACAATGTAGATAAAAACAATGATTCTAATTTTTTGTCAGAATTCGTAAGATGAAGACAAAATTGAATCTGTGGCAGACACACGCGACCTAACGCTGTCTGGAAAATCTCTTCTAGCAAAAACGTTGGGTGCCTCCAAATTAATCTATACTGTGTCAATGATTAGCATGCCTGACACGGTAATAAACACAGTTCAAAGCCATCTCTTCTCCTTTTTGTGGAAAAAAAAGGATAAAATTGAAAGAAATGTTGCGTTTCAGCCCCTGTCATAAGGTGGCCTTAATTTTATAAACTTTAGAGCTATGGTGAAATCCCTCCGATTAGCTTGGATAAGTAGATTGCTAAGCAATTCAAACGACAACTGGAAGGCTATACCGAACTTCTATTTTGAAAAATATGGGGCCTACTTTTTCTTCTAAAATGTAATTATAATACCGTTAATCTTGACAAAAACTTACCTTTATTTTATCGCGAGTTACTAGACTATTTTCAAGAACTAAATAACAATTCGAAAGACAATGACAGCGACCTTATTCTTTGGAATAACAAGAAAATAACTGTAGAGAAAAATAGTGTTTTCTGGAAGCGTTGGTTGGAACGGGGCATCTACTTTGTAAGTGATCTATTAAATTCCGATGGAAAGTTCCTGTCACTCGATGAATTTCAAAAGAAGTATGACCTCGAAGTCAACTTTTTGCATTATTTTCAACTACTAGCGCCGATTCCTTTAGATCTGAAGAGAAAAGCTTTTGCCTCTCCAACACCTGATTTGTTTAGTACATTGTTAGAATACCATCAGCTGGAGGATAGAACATTAATACTTCCGAAATTACGTTGCAAAAACTATTATAAGCTGTTTATTGAAAAACTTGCTGTAGAACCAACCGCATTTAAGTCTTGGAAGAGATATTTCCCGGAACTTACTGATTGGAATAAGTATTTCGTCGAAATACAAAAATCGTTTAAGGATAACAAACTTAGACAATTTTCTTTTAAAGTCCTGCACAGGATAATTCCGTCTAAGAAAGAATTGAAGAAATATAATCTGATCAACGACGACACATGCTCCTTATGTCCAAATTCGGATTCATTAGAATAAATGCTTTCCATGAACGTAACAGCGTGTAGTTGGAAAGCGTTTTCATTACGGTTCGTAGCATTTTCATCACGTTTGTGATAGCCTTTTGTTCTTAGTTATTTTGACACTTAAGATTACGTAACTACGTTTGACGGTATGCTAATAAATATTTGTATAAATATCGAGGTATTAGCATTTTTTGGCTATCTCGCCTTTTGCATAGTTGCCGGGTGGAACCAACCTGAAAGACTACTGTATTCGCTTTTTCGGTTTTGATGGATGGTTCCGTACCGCAAGTTACGGATGCAGGTCTTTCACAAGGTCCTGCAGTCGCTGGTTCTTCTCATATCGCTGGCTCCGCAGCAACTGTTTCGTTCGCAGCCACTGCACCGATGTTGGCGGAGTTGAAAAGTTTTCTCTCGAACGAACTTTGTTCTTTTAAGGAGGAGTTGAAAAGGCAGAACGACGAGTCCATCAACTCTGCAGTTAAGAAAATGCGTTTAGAAAATTCGGCTCGCCACTCGTTTAAATCTAAGGGCAACGAGGAGCAATACATTCATCAGGAGAAGGTCGCCACTTGCTTCGACAATGCCATTCAAGCTCTTCATTCTGGCAAACTCCACGAGGTCAGGAATACCTTGGAGGAAGGTAAGAATCTTGTTGCTATGCGTTTGAAGCATATAGTACTCGCTGATCTACATGGCTGGGATTTTGTTACCGAGTACAAGCAGATTCCTATAGCTGAGGACGAGTCCGATGAGAAAAGGATTCGCAAAGTTCTTAAAGATGTGGAAAGTCAAAGAGAGAAGAAAACGTCGGAGAGAGCTAAAAAACATAGTAAATTTAAGCTAGAATCTAGGTGCCTCGCTCCTAGATTTACTAACGATCCTCCTGCTTCATTTTCTTCTATGAGCGGCTGTTACCGCTGCGGTAAACCTGGCCATTTCTGGAGAAGCTGCTACCGTTCAAGGAACTTGCCCGCCACGAACAGCAATTCCGGCTACACTTGGCAACGCCAGTTGGTCCAGTTGCCCACGCAGCCAACCATTATGTCAACCACTCAAGGATCCAAGTGATTCCGGGTTCGGTATTGCTGATTTCCATCTGTCTCAGTACGACGATTCAGGTGAAACTGATCTAGTAGAATTATTAGAGTTCAAGAACGCTGATCTGATCGAAGCATCCACTCCTGAACAGTCTGTTCAAGGTCATATTGCCGCTCGCAAGGCTTGGTGGTTCAATAATTTGCAACTGTCTGCCCTTGTAATTGGAGTTCTGTTAAATTGTTACATGATTCCATTCGTTGCTCTTCCACCAACGTGCTACTCCAAAAACAACAGAAGTGCCTTAAATAACCCAGAATTTGTTGTTAAGGCTATTAACGAGCTTTTACTGAATGGAGGTGTGATAGAAGTATTCTTACGGCCCTATTGTTGTGACCCTCTTTCTGTTGTTGTGGGGCGTAAGCTTCGCTTAGTCTTAGATCTCAGTAGATCTGTTAATTCTTTCGTTAAGAAGTTTAAGTTTAAATATGGAGGTCTCCCTACTTTAGCGGTTATGTTTAGAGAGAATTTTTGGTTTTTCACATTTGACATAGTCTGGTTATCATCATCTGGATGTTAACTATAAGTTTTGGAAATTTATAGGGTTTTCATGGTCCTTCGATGGAGTAGAAAGATATTTTATTTTCAAAGTTTTGCCTTTTGGATTGCCTTCAGCTTGTTATTTATTTACCAAGATGTTTAAACCTTTCGTTGCTCGTTGGAGATCTCTCGGTATTTTCGCTATTGTGTATATTGATGATGGAATCTTTGCTTGCAGAACTTTATCAGATGCACAATCTGCAAGTACATTGGTCAGGTTTGATCTCCAGCATTCTGGCTGGAAGTGTAATGAGAAGAAATCCAACTGGGAGCCTCGTCAGTTGGGGGAGTGGTTAGGGATTGTCATAGATACAATTCGAATGCTCTTTGTCATTCCTGAGAAAAATATTGTGAAGTTAAAGTCAGTTTTGACTGGGCTTATTCATGAATTTCCTAACCTTAGCGTTAGGGACGTAGCACGTGTTTCTGGATTTGTAATTTCTCTCACTGTTGCATTAGGGCCTGTCGCCAGGTTATTTACTAGGCAAATGTATTTTTTCATTCAGTTGAGGAAGTCATGGGATGACGTGCTTGTCGCACCCGAAGGGGTTTTACAAGAGCTGAAATTTTGGTTAACTCATGTAGAAGCCTTTAATGGCTATCCAATTAATAGACCTTTGTCGTCTAGCGCAGTTTTTACCTGCGATGCTAGCCAGTCTGGCTATGGTGCTCACTTAACTTTTGGTAGCGATCGGAAATTTTGTTCCGGAATGTGGAGCTCGTTTGAGCGTGCAAAGAGTTCTTCCTTTCGCGAGTTAATGGCTATTTTCTTAGCCTTAAAAAGCTTTCAGAGCTTTATCATGGGTAAGAAGGTTAAGATTTTTTCAGACAACCAGAATGTCGTTCGTATTGTACACAATGGGAGCAGTGTCACACATTTGCAGCAGATTGCTGTAGATATTTTTAGTTTTTGTTTGACTAACAGTGTGTCTTTTCAGACTCAGTGGATTCCCAGAGCTGAGAACGAGCTGGCCGACTATTTAAGTCGTATTGTTGTCCCTGACGATTGGATGTTAAGAGGCATTCCGTGTAAAAACCGACCGGTCGATTTTCGATGGAAAATAGATTTCTTTCATTTTCTGTGCAGAAGTACAACATTATAAGTAAAGTACAAAAATCGCATTTGTTTGGCTTCATTTGATTTTCTACCTGTTTTAGGCCGATAGTTCCGATGCGACCTCTGAACAAGGAAATCCTTCGACCGGAAACCCGATTTTAACACTAAACTCGAGATAGCATAAAACCACACAGAGTTTCCAAAAGCAGCTTATATTTACTCCATACCTTAAATAGGCCATGTTTATTATTTTCACTGCTAAAGTAACTTGTTCTGTGTTGTAGGAATTTTGTTAGAATTTTTTTAGTACACCGACCTACAGACATCACGAACGCCATTGATAAGGTGCCTCCATTAAAATCAAGATTTCTTAAAAGTGGGACCTGACCTACAGTTCATTCTCTAATCAGACAATAGATCAAGGTCTGGTCTAAAAGTAACTATAATAAAATTTGTCGGCACTCATCATAAGGTTATGGAAAAACCTAAACAAAATTAACAAAAACTGCAACATTCACAACTTGACTTAATATAACTCCGTCAAGTCAAAGACATTTTGAGTTACCCTACTTTACAACTGAAAGCATTTTAAACCCAAGGCGCATTCAAAAATAGATCATAAAACAGTTTTCGAGCATAACTGGATCAATGTTACCTGAATTTCCTCGGAATTCTTCCGAGCTTTTCGAAGTTCACATCGATGAGCGTTAACGGCGAGTTTGTTGTCACGAAATACTCTACCTGTGCTACAGCAGCATACGGATTGCCGCTTGAAAAGGCCAAAGGTTCATGGACATGGAGTCATGGAAGACATAAATACAATAACCTTGTCTTCACCAGCTTTTTTTCCAGAGTACTGCGTTCAGTAAGTGAGGTCCAAGATGACTGCTGTGTACGGAAGCCAAAGTACTCCTCGAGTGTTGATGGTTGTTTCGACACTTAAAGCAAAACACCTAACGCTATTCTTCCTTCAGTGGTTGTTACAACGGACTACAAAAAAAGAAAACCATTCTAACAATACAAACAGTTAAGTACTTTGACCAAATTGGCCACTTTACCTTCGTACACTTGGCGAAAATTGTAGATACTCAAGGGAGTAATGTTACTGTCAAGTCCGCTGTCCAGACATTAGTAGGGCGCGCGGACGCATTTACCCCTAATAAAGTTAAGGGGACATTTTATATCTTAAAGGGGAAGTGGGGAAACAGGATTAATGTGGTCAGTCCCAGCCCCCTTTTTAATAAACAATTTGGCATAAGCGGGATGGTAGCCTGCGAGAGCTTGCTCGCAGGTTAGCAGGATGGCTGCCATTTTTTCGGAAAGACCATTTGTCCATCAAACTGCTTTATTCAAGTATTTCAGATGTCCATAGCTGTGTTCACTTGTTTGTCATGTGAACATCCCCCTTGAGGCCACGTTTTGTGGCATGCCCCCCCCCCCCCCCCACTCCCTATCCACTACCTTCCTGTCCGAGTAGCAGTGCTTCCCTGGTTTTTCTCTCAGGCTTCACCAGAAACAACAATGGACCCTGAAAACGATACAACTGCGTGATACCAAGGTCCAATGAAATTAGAGGTCGTTAAGGCCTGCGTGGTATCTGCTAGAAACCCAAGAAACAAGAGTTTTCCTCAGATAAGATGAAGTAGGTAGGGAGTTTGGACAGTAGACACATCAGTTAGAGCTTCGGAAGAACTGGAATAAAGATCTGAACTGTGACCTTTCGGAGCCATAGGGTGCAATCTTTTGCCTAGTAGGATCTGCAATTCAAAGGCACTAAACGCGAAGGCAATGGGTTATTATTAGCTGGTCATTAATGGTGGTACTGATGGAAGACAGTCAACAAACTGCATTGTTCGTAGCCTGTTCCAGGCTGCGAGAGAGCAGGAAAAGTGAATAAGGAAACGAGCACCAAAAACGCGTCAAATTTCTACAACTTAAAATTCGCCGTGGGAATGACAATTTGAAATAAAAATAGCTGAATTTGAAACAAAAATAGCTGTTCTATTAGCTAGCTTAAACAAGACGAAACCATGCAGAGGTTTCACAGCGATATCAATTAGTTATAAAGTGGCCGCTCGAGAAACTTTGCCTGCACTCTCAGTAGCTGAATCCAGGCTGTTAAAATAACCATGTTTGTATCCATAAAAGGGAGGCAGTTGATTTAAGACAAATTTGCGCTATGACAAATTCGTTCGTGGAATACATTGAGACTACTTATGCATTTTTTGCAACCGGTCTCAAAGGGTCAAGGGCGATGTTATTTCTCTCACTTGACGGCAGAGAGGTGTAGACGCGGGATTCGGAAATGAAATCTCCCTCAAATACGCGCTAGGCGAAAGAAGAGGTGCCCTGACTATCAAGTCAGCTTTCGATTTCTCTCGCGCACTTTCGTGGAGCGTTGGGCCTCAAACCTGTCTACTACTAGCCAGCCGACCGCAAAACTGCCGTCAGCCACGGGACAATGCCACTGTCCCCGGTGTTGGGTGGCCCTCCTTATTGTTTTGGGTGATGGAAGAAAGTCTTTGTTTAGGACCCTATATTATGGACAGACATGGTCTTCGGGTGCCTGACCGTCTTGTTCTTGTTAGTGTATCGTTAAGATAAGGCGAAAGGGGAGGACTTGACCGATCTGGTTAAAGACCTTATCATTGCAAACAAAATCTAGCTGCATGAACATTATGCCATAGCAGCTTCTAGCAAAACTGTTTAGGTCATCTCTTGTCGTCAAGATCCCATCTGTCATCTTCCAAAACTACCACCAAAAAAAAGGGACATCAATATTTCCCACTACAAAGGTACAACCGTCACTGACCGTGGCCAATTAGTTTAGAGAAACTTCACTTTTTGGTATCCTCTTCGTAATCAATATGTAAAAATAGGTTATAACATAGCACCCCCAAAGGAACTAAGAGAAGCCTTTCCCCGCACCTCCTAAACAATGCTGAAGTACGAAACTGTACAAGTTATCCGAGATGTGTTGGATTCCTTGTTCAAGGAGAGGGGAGGCAGTATATTTTGTTGACGTTCTAATAGATTTAATCCTTAGTGTACCAAACGTTCTGGCCACGATTTTAATTCAAGAAACATCTATGTGTATAGCCTGATCTCCACTACTACCCCATGAGGCTAGGGCTCCTGCTCATGCAGGAGCATTACAGTTTGGGGAGCAGAAGTCTACGTGTAAGGTAAGCTGGAGCACGCCGCTTTGCGAGAAACACCGCTGAGGTTTAGTGGTTCACAGTAGAGAAGAGTATACAACATATTTACAAAACTTTTGTTTCCCTGCGTGATTATTTTACGTCTTTATAGAGCGTTTTCATATGACGTCACGGCGGCCATATTGGTGTACCAAAAACAATGAAACGGCGGCCATATTGGTGTACCAAGCCAATCCTGTGAGAGTTGAAGTCCTTTCTCACGTAAATACTTCCTTTTGTTCCAATAGATTTACATAGTGCTAGTCACGTGAGTGAAAACGCTCTATCCCCGAAGAAATTCGACAGGCCGGACTGGTTTTGAAGCAATAAGAAATAGAATAACCTTGTTAACATGTTTAACTTTGGACAATAGGCCAAAAGTAGGATTTTACTGCGTCCAAATCCCGCCCAAAATGCGGCTGCCAATTTTATCTCAGTACTTATGGTCAGCGGTCTATACATAACATGAACATACTTGCTTTTCTCACTTGAAACAGTCGTTGCACGTGAGGGATTTTCACCGATTGCACGAAGGTAAAGTGGCCAATTTGTTCAAAGTACTTAACTGTTTGTATTGTTAGAATGGTTTTCTTTTTTTGTAGACCGTTGTAACAGCCACTGAAGGAAGAATAGCGTTTGGTGTTTTGCTTTAAGTGTCGAAACAACCACACAGCAGTCATCTTGGACCTCACTTACTGAACGCAGTACTCTGGAAAAAAAAGCTGGTGAAGACAAGGTTATTGTATTTATGTCTTCCATGACTCCATGACAATGAACTTTTGGCCTTTTCAAGCGGCAATCCGTATGCTGCTGTACCACATGTAGAGTATTGCGTGACAACAAACTGGCCGTTAACGCTCATCGATGTGAACTTCGAAAAGCTCGGAAGAATTCCGAGGTAATTTAGGTAAAATTGATCCAGTTATGCTCGAAAACTGTTTTATGGTCTATTTTTGAATATGCCTTGGGTTTAAAATGATTTCAGTTGTAATGTAGGTAAATCAAAATGTCTTTGAATTGACGGAGTTATATTAAGTCAAGTTGTGAATGTTGCAGTTTTTGTTAATTTTGTTTAGGTTTTTCCATAACCTTATGATGAGTGCCGACAAATTTTATTATAGTTACTTTTAGACCAGACCTAGATTTATTGTCTGATCGGAGAATGAACTGTAGGTCAGGTCCCACTTTTAAGAAATCTTGATTTTAATGGAGGCACCTTATCAATGGCGTTCGTGATGTCTGTAGGTCGGTGTACTAAAAAAATTCTAGCAAAATTCCTATAAGACAGAACAAGTTACTTTAGCAGTAAAAATAATAAGCATAGCCTATTTAAGGTATGGAGTAAATATAAGCTGCTTTTGGCTACTCTGTGTTGTTTTATGCTATCTCGAGTTTAGTGTTAAAGTCGGGGTTCCGGTCGAAGGATTTCCTTGTTCAGAGGTCGCATCGGAACTATCGGCCTAAAACAGGTAGAAAATCAAATGAAGCCAAACAAATGCGATTTTTGTACTTAACTTATAATGTTGTACTTCTGCACAGAAAATGAAAGAAATCTATTTTCCATCGAAAATCGACCAGTCGGTTTTTACACGGAATGCCTCTTAAGTCCTGATTTGTTCAAGTTGATTGCAAATATGTGGGGTCCTTTCGATGTGGACAGGATGGCGTGTAGTTATAATTCTCATTTGCCCCGATTTAACTCTAAGTTCTGGTGTCCTGGCACTGAAGCAGTTGATTGCTTTACTCAGGACTGGGGAAAAGACTGTAACAATTTTGTTTGTCCGCCTCCTCACCTAATTAGCGCAGTTTTATACCACATGGAAAATTGTGAGGCTAAAGGTACTCTTGTTGTACCTGAGTGGATATCTGCACCATTTTGGCCATTGTTATGTTCTTACGATTGTCCGTTTTTGTTGCCAGAATTTGTTAAGGATTTTTGTTATTTACCTAGATCACGGGACATGTTTCTCCTCGGCAGGGGTTCCTCTCTTGTATATACTAACAAGAAGTCTGTTTTTTCGGGCGTGCCTAAATTTAATGTTCTCGCCTTTAGACTGAATTTTGCCAGCTAGTCGTATTCGATTAGATCTGATGATTGCATGTATGTTCTTTTTTGTTTGTTCTTATA
Source organism: Siderastrea radians (assembly GCA_964017195.1). Lineage (NCBI taxonomy): Eukaryota > Metazoa > Cnidaria > Anthozoa > Scleractinia > Rhizangiidae > Siderastrea > Siderastrea radians. Next base: position 30,147,297 of record OZ024893.1, read on the forward strand.
AACGTCTTTCAAGCTGGATTGTGGTCTGAGAGATTTCAGCCCATGTCTGACAAGTTGAAGAGTCTGGCCGACTCTCTTCCTGCTTTGTGCTTTGTTCTAAAGCTACTTCTTCCAATGTTAAGTATAAAAACACATGGCTAAATTGGAAAAATGGGAAAAGACAATTTAGGCTTTAATCAGTTTCCTGTTTCGCCTTTTTTGTTTTGTTTATACCTCAGGGAGAAAGTTGAGTCATGTAATTCGCCTGCACCAATTGAATCCGCTGTTTATGCTGTTAGATGGGTGCACGAAATTGCTGGCATTTCTTCCCCTACAGAAAGTACTTTAGTTAAGCAAGTTCTAGAAGCGTCTAAGCGTTTATTGGGAAAGCCGGTACAAGGAAAACAGTCTTTAGACCTGGATGTGATTACCAAAGTTGCAGAAAAATTCAACACCCCACAGGCTTCTTTATTTAACGTGAGAACCTGTTTTATATTTATTATATCCTTTGCTGGTCTCATGCGCTGTGATGAAATTATTCATGTAAACAGAAGTCATGTTTCTATATTTCCAGATTATATGTCAATTCTTTGTCCTAAGCGTAAGACTGATCAGCGTTCTCAAGGTCATTACTTTTATTTTGCAATGTCTGATAAAATTACTTGTCCTGTTTCTATCACCGAAAAATTGTTATCTAAGTTGCCTGATAAGCCAGGTAAGCCTTTAGTTTGTAGACTTTCGTCTAAAGGCACCGCACTTCAACATTCTATTAGCTATTCTAGAGTTAGAGAAATTTTTCGGGAGACTATTAGTATTTTTGTCAAGGATTGCAACAGATTTGGCACCCATAGTCTTAAAAAGGGGGGTGCTACTGCGTCTACTGAGCGCCGCGGGCATTTCTGGTGAGTTTCTGGATAGGCATGCCGGCTGGAAATCAGACTAGTCCAAGCACAGTTATATAAGCTTTAGTACTGATGATAAGTTGAAAGTGTCCAGAGCTATCAATTTATAACATGTCTGCCTCGCAACGGAAGATCCTGTTTTGCTCCACGTTCGTTTCTCGTCTTTGTTTTTCTCGCGCTGGTTCATGCTGTCCATCAGGCACCCAGCACGAGTCACACTCCATGATTGTCGTTGTGTTATTACTTGCGCTTTTTGCGCGGTGTGCGAAGGGTAGTAATGAATAAATGCTTTCCAACGTAACAGCGTGTAGTTGGAAAGCGTTTTCATTACGGTTCGTAGCATTTTCATCACGTTTGTGATAGCCTTTTGTTCTTAATTATTTTGACACTTAAGATTACGCAACTACGTTTGACGGTATGCTAATAAATATTTGTATATTAAAATATCGAGGTATTAGCAGTCGCCGGGTGGAACCAAACTTAAAATTTTGAATTAAGTCTAAAGCTCTAACCCTCGGAGCTCTATACGCTGCATTCGATCGAGGAGTACGTTCCCAGGCTTTTTTGTCCCAATGGGGTTTTTATTCCGGGTTTTCGTACCGGGCGGCGTATCAAAGCATTGTATTTTCCTTTTATAGGTTTTTTCCTAGCTTTCATTTTTTTTCGTTATGCTTTTTATTCATGTAACTGCACTTGCACTGTCTTGTAATTTCATTTTCTATAGTACTGTACGTGTATCCGTGTTGATCTTAAGTATTAAATATATTTCGTTATATTTATTATTTGTTTTAGATCATTGTAATTATTCGGTTTTTCTTCGTTTTACCTTGTGCATCAGTTGCGGTGTTATTCCGCTTACGTTATCACAATTTATTGTAAATACTTGCACTCTTTAGAATCTTGTTTAATAAAGCGCTGGTTCATGCTGTCCATCAGGCACCCAGCACGAGTCACACTCCATGATTGTCGTTGTGTTATTACTTGCGCTTTTTGCGCGGTGCGCAGGGTAGTAATGAACATACCTTTATACACTGTATTCAATCAACTAACTCTTTTACTAAAACCATGCGGTGGTTTAAGTAAGAGATAAAGGCTGTAGGCCCGAGGGATGTATATGGATTAATACCGACGTTCGAGGTATTTATCTGACTTATTTCATGATATTATTCATGAGGGATCTTTAAATAACGACCTTTTCTTCAAGAAGACAAATATCGGCTAATTAGAACATGGTCACACCCACTCAGCCAATCAGTGTCCAGCATTTCGATGCTCTATATTCCATAAACTGTCTTAAATTATGTAAAGTGGCGGGGGCTTTGAAGCACAGGGAAGTTGCGGGGTAAAAGTACAGAGAATTTCTGCATTCATTAGTGGTTCTATATAGAGCATACTAATGCGGCATTGTTTTCCTTTGTTTGGAAGCCTCATTAGTATGCTCTATATAGAGCATACTAATGACTAAGTAGAAACTACTAATGAATGCACAAATTCTCTGTCAATATTTATAACTAAATCGCTAAAAACAACAGCTTCAACGGCGATGTCAAAAAAACAACAAAAAATGCAATCTTACAATAGCAAAGCAAAAAGCAAATCTAAAGAAAAACCATTACTTTACAGCTTTACATGAAATAAAAAAATGTTCAGACCTTAATTGAAATAGAAGGACAGACTTGTTTCTCCGCGTTTGCCGGACTACGAGTGTTGTACTTGAACTTGTCTTTGGTCTCTTGGCTTTCCCTGCGGGTTCCCCACTTGCTGGTGCCGGTGGTCGTAGCGCGTAGAAGACTGCTTTCACCAGTGTAAATCTAGTAAATCTTGTGGGGCAATCACTGCCTCGAGTTCCTCAGTCCGTGTATTGGCTCATGGCTGTTTACGCATCAACTGCGATAAACCGCGCGGTGAAGCACTCTCAGTAAAACATTGCAACTCAAAGGCGTGTGTACAATAGCAAAAATATCGTAAACAAAATAGCAACGTGATTTCAAGGTGAGAACTAAAAAAATTAAAATGCAAAAATACAATCTGCACGCAAAAACGAAATTCTTCGTGGGTGTGATCATGTTCTAAAACGGTTAGACAATGAACGCTCGTGTCCTATGGGATATAGCGTTCATTGTCTAACCCTTACTTAGTACACTCGCACCTTCATCGGATCTAGTCAGAGACAATAAAAGCGACCTAATGTGGGATTTTTCACAGGACTGTGAGATGTCTTGAGAATTTGTCAGCGGAAAGCGATAGACTTCTTTGTACTTTGATATTCCGCCGACTCCACAAGGGACGATGCATTGTATTTTCTTTGTTTCTCGGTTGATGTGTTCTAGTATTGGTCTTTTCTTTTGATCTTGTTTACGAGTTTTTTTCGGTACACCAGGGCGGAACGAACGGCTTTCAAACAACTCATTCATTTGGTTATGCTTTGTCATTATGGACATCACGGACAGCGAAGAAGAGCTTTTCCTGACCCAAAATAGTTTTTCGCAAGATATACTACAACCCAATTTTAGTTTGGGTTCTATTTTCGACCCAGTAGTAGGCAGTGATGAGCCTGCTCCAAGAAATTCGTGCGCGGAAGAATTAAGCAAAATAGTTTCTGAGGGAAGCTTCAAGGATAAACCGAAAGCGACACACAGGCAAATTTGCAAAGTGGACGATGAAGAACTTAAGAAGAGGAAGGAATCTAGAATACCGCCAAATACAAGAGTAAACACATCGTGGGCAGTTCGTACGTGAAGTTGAGCAAGATGACAATACAATTTGTAAATTTGCGAAGGGCTGCACTGAAGGTGAAATTCCTCAAACCAAAGCCGTGAATTTCAATAATTGTACCTTTGTAATCTCGAAAGACTTGAAACTTAACTAAAAAGGTTCATGTATTAGTTTTGTTATTTTTCTCGATATTGTTTTGTAATGAAAAACAGTTGCAGATGAGTTTATTGTTGGAATAAATAAAGCCGGAGGGATTTCAATTTCTCGGGACGAGCAAGGTTAAATTGAGTTATTTCTGTAACTCCTTCAAATGAGGGATTTACCTGTATAAATCCCTGAAAGGAGGGATTTATACAGATAAATCCCTGAAAGGAGGGATTTATACGGATAAATCCGTTATTCATATTCATAAATTCAATTCATAAGCCCCGCTCTTCCCTGCTACATAATCAAGCCCTCCCCGGACTTTCAGTTAGTTAATATTCATCAGGGTTGTAAGTTAAATAAAGGTTGTTGAATAGCAAAAGAAAATGTGTCAATCATGAAATAATGATTTTTACAACCCTCCAACATACAAATTCTATTCAACTCTTTCGAAGGCACCTTTTTTTCACAATTATCGAATCCCCATAAAAGCAGACTACGGCTATTAATTTCATTACAAAATAAATATCTATATACCTGTAAGAAATTGACGAAGAAACCTGATTTAGAAGAATTCGTATCTAAGCTATTAGAACTGAGTGTCGTATTAAAAATTGTGGCATGTTGTGAAGGGACAACACGGCTGACAGGTCTTCAGTTTTTTTCCCATTTTCTTTTCTTAAATAATATGTATATACATTAACAATGAAAACATTGTGACGTTAGTATTTTAGTATCAATTTGTAAGTTTTCTGTGAGTTTTTTGTTGTTGTTGCTGTTGTTTGTTAGTGTAATTACTAGTTTTGTAAATTGTGAGTTGTAAATATTGTGAGTTCTCAATAAATAATTTAAAAAAATTTTACTATTATATGAACGTGAATGAGAACTGCGGTAGCAGCATGACACAACCCGGCCTCAAAAACCAGACATTGTAACCGGTGAATTGTGGGAGAAAAGGCATAGGTTACATACAGCCCGTCGAATTTGCTCGTCTGCAACGGGTGTATTACTCCCGATTACTGTGGTGTGTGGATGAAGTCCTGATGATTGTGTGACTTTTCAAGTGAACTGTTGAGTTGATTCCTGTGTGAAGCTGGCGCTTAAAGGAGTGCTCTTACTTTCGCCTCGGCAGTAATCGGTGGTGTCGATGGGAAGTCTTTTGTCAGTCACTTACACCTGGCTATGCCACGCTAAAGGATCCTAACGTTGACGAAACTGCTTTACATGGCTGCCACTGCCCGGGTGATATGGCACACACCACAACTCCGCGGTATGAGCAACGCCTTACGCATGCGCACAGCCATATCACCGAAATAAAATTTAACAGACCATTTTTGTCCAACTTTCACAAGTTGTTATCTATCGTGCAATGTTTTGTAATATAAAATAAAAAGAATAGGTCTTTGTGTTCGTTTACGAGAAATCACCCCATAATTCCTTGCAATTTCGCCTAACAAACACATGTTTGCTTGATCAGTTTACGCTACTTTCCGTAGGAAGAGGAAGCACAAGATTAAAGCAAATATTGAAACAATGTACTAGTTGTAAAATATTGATAACAAGGAACAATTTACTAGAAGTTTTATGGCAGATGCTCGAACCATCAGACGAAATTGACTTAAAACCTTCCTTACGTACATGTTCTCGAGGTCGTGATTTCATCTCCGTGAGTAACACGTTTCTAGTAATAATTTTTTTTTTCGAACATGTGTTTTTCTTCTAATTCTTTAAACAAAAAGGGGATTAATGGTAGGTCAAAAATATTTGGGAAAAAAGATAGGTCCCCATGCTTGTTTAAGAGTAAATAACTATTCTTTTCTCTGGTGAGCTTAGCCTCATAGGAAACCTATTACTCCCTGGACGTGCGCGCGCTGTGAGCGCGCGCTAATCACGCAACAAATCGTGCGCAGTAAGGATGCGTAATGTAATACAGGGGAATGACCTTAAGTGAACACCACGCCTCGAGTGAATGAGATTCGATCATTTTAAAAATTTCAAGAATTTAGTATTACTATACTATAATAACTCTAAATGTGGTGGGATGCAGATGGCAATCGCTTGAACCCCACTCGTTTCCCTGTAATTGTTACTCGTTAGTTTTGTCACACTCCCGACCTTGGTTCGGTTTAGTTTAATTTTAAAAAGCAGCAGCGGCTTGTGTTTTTAACGCAGTGAGTACACATATGCTGTTTCCTGGTTGCCACTAACGACAGTAAATTGCAGCCAAACGGCTGAAAAAAATGACTGTTTGTAACGTGATTACTAAGTGTCCCTTCATTTGATATACAAACTACAAAATTTGGACGATTTCACGAAGCCGTAAAGCTCCTGTTAACTAAGTTTTTGCAAGATTTAACGAAACCACATATTTTATTATTTAGTTAGTATTTTTTCAATGTCTTTTCTGTTTGCTTTGCGTTCTTGTTGGCATCTTCGTGTTCTTCTTTTCTGTTTGAAACGTTCTCAAATACCTGTTGAAATCAACACTAATTACATCAATTTGAAATAGACATCCTGTCAGTGAAGTATTGAAACAATTTTCTGAAATAAGACTACGAGCGGTCTTTGTCTTCTTATCGCATCTTTTATTTCTGATTTTTTCCCTTGGGCCCTGTACCATCCTTGGAGAAAACTTTCCACTGGGGTTCGGAGACTATTCTGAAATCTATAAGTTAAGAAGCGTTTATTAAAACGTGTGCGCATTTCGAGCTAAAAATTCCCCTACATGTTTCCATGTATCTCCAATTTATTGTATTAGATATTACTGATGTATCTCATTAAAAATAATTTACAGTCATCACAGTACCTGCAGCTCAGTTGAAGCTACACATCTCAACGCTAAAGCATTAAAATAATTTTCGGAATTTTCTAAGTTTTATTCCAAGAGAGAAAAATCATAGTTTTAATTCCACCCAAGGGCGTCTTTTCTTTTTCTTCTTGTTCATACTCATATGTGGATTTAAGTGAATTTTAACATTTACTATTTCAGACCTGACCGCCTTTAGAACCACGCCTAGTTTAATATATTGTTTGAGATAAGCAAAGAAAAATCCCGATTCAATCACTAACGCGAAATGCCCCTAAATCTTTTGCATTTTATTCCTTATTACTTTGAGCACAATTACTCAATGCAAAGCGGGGGAGGTCTTTATGAGGCGTTAAACTGTGACAAATTCGTAGCAATCAAAGATAAAGCTTATAATTATTACTTTAAAGCTGGTGTCTAGCGATGATTTCTTTGGTGTTTTTTATTTTTATTTTTATTTTATTTTTATTATTATTTTTTTGTTTTGTTATTAAACTATTATACTCAGATTCTGCAAAAAATCATGTAAGTATGAAATGAAAGAGATTTACACCGCAAGAAGACATTAACGGTCCTCTTCTGACCAGGTCATCAGTTTGAGGTCGCAAATGTTTCTACAATGGGGGTGAATGAGTATCTCTGAAAAGCTGTTTCCAGCGTCCCTTAGAAAACAGAAAAGGCTTCCCAAGCGATCTCTGAGTTATACTTTTGAAATCATTCAGCCAAAAAATGCAGATTGTATAGCACGACGTCAGCAACCAACCGGATGTCACGTCCACCCTTCGGACTAAAACGAATTACTCTTTTCTCATAAGAAAAACATTTCTTATCATCAAGATACTGAATACATACGTTGCTCATCGGTTAAGTATTAAAATAATTTTCGGAATTAATTAATCTAATCAAAGTATTGTTGTAAGTTTTTTCGGCTCAAGTCCCGTCTACAAGCGATTGCTATCTTTCTTTGTAAAACCAATCAATTTGCAAATGGCTTGGATCGCACACGCACTGCTTGGTCGACGAGATCGCTTTTCTCCCACAGTTCAATTTTTAATCACTGATGGTTGAAATAAACATTTCTAAAGGAAAACAAGAGTTGAAATAATGTTTGGAATTTGTTTCAAACCCTAGTCCAGTGCCGAGGAAAACTTGGACTGCCTCTTTTACGAAATGTACTTTACAAGAAGCAAGAAACTGAAATTCCACACTCAAGCTAAATACGTGCGCACACATTTGTTCAGGAATGAACACTAACATTCTCAATACAATACAATAATATTTATATACAGTGCTTATCCGTTTAAGTGCTAAGCACTTTACAATGCTTTAAATTTCTTCTTTGCACTATTCATGTTTTCACACTTTCATTGCTGTATACATTAACTGGCAACCCCCCCTGCAACTCTGCATTTGAAAATCACGACATGGCGACGTCGAAATGTCTTGTTACTTTTTCATCGCTTGTTTCCCTTGAGCCGGAGTCCGGGGGGGGTAGTCCCTATAGTGGGCTATACGGGGAGGCTCCGCCCGAGAGGGGTACCTTCTTTAAGCTCCCAGTGTATTAAAAGATAGGGAAAATTGCCATGTTAGTTAGTATACAAAAGGATCACAAACTCAGCTGCAAAGTGGAAGAAATGCGGGCTAAAGCGAAGAATATCAAAGGGTACCACATTTTGATGGAAATGACAACGCGAAACACATAAGAGCTTGCATCCTTTGAGCAACTGAACCAGAACGACTGAAAGACCGAGAAAAAAGTGGTTTGTTCTGGCTTATCCTTGAGGTATAAGAAAGGGGTGCAATTTTGCTCTAGATATATGAAAGGGGTACCATTTTGGTAAAAACTTATTATATTAAAGGGTAAGGGTTTGAACCTCCGGGCGGAGCCTCCCCGTATAAAACTTAATTTAGTAGCCCCCCTCCCCCACCCGCCTGGGGGAGCCGGAGTCCATGAAGATCATTTTCGACCGTCGTCTGGCTAGTGTGCCCACTGTTTTGGTCATCATCCAAGCGCACTATTCCCGTAAAAGCCGCGGTTTCTTTTAACAAAAGTGCTCAAAATTAAGCTGTGCAGAAATACTTTTGATGGATTTTATCGATCAGTTTGTATTAGTCAAATATACCACAGAAAAACCAAATCACGAAATAAATGGACTCTTTACGAGGGAGGATCAGAGAACATAAACGGTATAAGAACCTTTAAGAACTGACCTCTACCTCAAATCATTAGCAGCGCTAATTAGCGGCTGTTTGTTATCCCATGGTTAAAGGCGGTTAAGACGTGGCTAATGAGATAAATGGCGTTTAAATAATTGGAATCGTAGGTTTAATCCAGGTTTAGACCACAACATTCTTAACAGGTGGCTGGGTTTCCTTCTTCTTAAGACAGTTCGGTCATCATCTTTTTTAATTGTAGACTTCATGGTCGAAGCGAATTCTTTTCTCTTGCAATTCAGTTTAGTTTGTGAAAACATTCAGCAGTTGTGTCACGCTCCCACCGCTGGCTTCATTCAATGTCAGTTAACCTGAAGTCAATCATACGTTGCAAAGCGGGCGAGTCATGTTAGCCATTAAACCGTTAAACAATCATCATTGAAAAGTTTACTTGAGCGCCAAATATGGAATCATTGCTTTAATATTTGTCCTGCAGAAGGAACTGTTCGGAGCTGATAATAAACGGCAATTTAATTTACATCTTTCTAAGTGGTATTTATTTCGTGCATGCAAACTCAATAAAATAAGCGATCAATATAGCTCTTTGTCAAATCATGAATGAATAATCAAGAGTACTTTTGTCCATCTGAATCGATAGGAACATTATCGAAATAAGGAAAACAGCGAAGTTGCCAGAGTACATAAATCACGTACTGACACTAGGTTCGAAGTTGTTTCTGTTTTACGTTAGCGTTCTAAGTCCATGCCTGGTAAGTGAACCCTTTTACTCCCAAGAGTGCCTAAAATCAAAATTCAAGCCGAATCCTAAATTTCATTTTGTAAAATACTACAATATAAGTAGTTCCATGTAAAAGTACTGTTGAAGAGGTTTCATTTGTATGGTTACACCACAGGAGTTTTCATCCACAGACTCAAACGTTAGAACCACCTTAATGTCTCTATAACTGACTGGGAGTGAAAGGGTAATAAGGAAGAGGAAAGCAGCTGGCTTAAGACATTGCGATAAATTGCGACCGTGTTCGATACATAGACTGACAAAAGGATGTTTCCTTTAACTTTTAGCAGTAGGTTGTTCTATTTTGGGCAGTCTTTTATTTTCAGTCGTTTAGCGATAGCTTTTACATACCTGTAAACTCACACATTTGGCTTAAGGGAGAATAAGTGGAAACAAACAGACAAAGGTCGAGTTTCGACGGGGGTGTTTAGCCCGCAGCAGCATGCATGTCAGTTTTTCAGCATGTAGTAACTTTTTTTCTCTAGAATGGTGCAATTAGTCCAAAACATCTTAAGTGGTGCGACCAAAGCAGCGAAAAACAACGACTGTCCCACCAAATGCGTGTTTTAGAATTGCAAAGTCTCATTCTCGATCCCATGGCTGAGGGAAAGAAGTGTTCTGATTAACCTGGGATCTTAATTTTTAGTACTGTTAATTTCAAATCGTAGCTATAATTTTTATATAATTGGAAGATTTTGTTTGTTGTTTTGAATATACTACCTATTTATCTTCAAAGCAACTCAACTGATTTTCCAGGATCAATTTAACGAAATCTCATGTCTGTAAATCAAACACACACCAAACCTTAACTTCATATCCTCAATCCACCACGCATCAGCCTTTAATGCTAACGGTGAAAGAAAGAACTTCGAAAGCAGAAACTACGTTAGTACGGTGTTAGGTGTAGCATGCATTTTGAGATTCTCGCGCTCATTCAAATGCACACTTGATGTTAAACATCTATGATTAGAGGAAAAGCGATTTTTGTTTATTTTGGTCGATCATTGATTGTGTTGAGTTTGTGAAGTCACTGGGACAATGAGGTGTAAAATAAATCCATATCTCTTTTGTATCCACAACACTGAACACCTATGAACAAGACATTAATGAGATCGTTCATTGTGTGCTCCAAGGATCCTTTTAGTATCTTTGCTTAATAGTGAAACAAATTACGGAGACCGTAAGCTGATAACCTACGTCCGTCATTCAATTTTTCTCGTTGATTCTTGCGGGGTTAAAATCACTTCATGTATTCGGTCAATGTCTCTTGTTGTGTAAGGTTTTTAATAATTTTCCTTTATTTTTCCGTCAAATATCATGGTTCAAAGCAATGCCTTAGATTGTAGACACCGATGGGTCTATTGTTTATTGTGTCACCACGGTGACCATTTCGCAGAGAAAATTATCGATCAGTCTGTGCCTACTAAATTGTTTTTAAACACTTTTGAAACGGACACCGGAAAGACTCTCACAAAACCAAAAAAAAAAAAACAAAGTGTGACTTTTCTCGTGGTTTTGAGGGGAAAATATCTGTACATGTAATAATTATAATATTAAAAATAAAGAAACCAAAAAAAGGAGTGTGTATTAACTACTTGAGACAAATGATTACACTTCTGGCGCTCAAGCAAACTTCTCAACTGTTCGTCAACAGTTTGCCTTGGTTAATCCGCTTTCTTAATTGGTCCCCCCCCCCCCTTGCTACGTATGGATGACAGTTCAGGACTGTACACTAAATAAACAACATCGGGGAGAGCGAGTCACAGAGTAAATTAAATTGCACGTGAAAAGCCTTCACACCGACCAAGCAGAACGTGTGTAATCCAAACCATTGTTTTTATAATAAAAACGATGAATTAAGCATGTGTGAACAACTTTTTAGGAAATGGGGAGCGACAGTTATATGTCCTTTAGCTTGCATATGTTATTTACTTGTACTACGAAAACGCCAGGTTTTCATACACTGCACAAAATAACGGTTATATTTTTTTTAGTTCTTTATTCAACGAACCATTCAATCAAAGAGCCAACCATTTAATTACACTTAAAATGTAATTATCATATAATTACTGGGTAAAGCGATCATCAAATCAATCAGTTAATCAATTACTCTCAATAAGCTAGTCAAGAAATCAATTAATTAGTGAATCAAAATTTTTAATTCAGTGCCGTTTAGAGCTTCATTCTCAATGAGCATTTGATACAAATTACGCTAGTAATACATAAAATAAATCATTCGCATCATTTGCTACGTTCTCATAGAGAAAAATACCCATAGTCTTAATTTAACTAAGTAAAATCACTCTCTTCACTAAGATTCTAACAGGACCGTTGTTATCATGAACAACACAGAAAGTTTTTTTACCATAATGACATGTTACTCAAACGTATTCTAAATTTTTTGTTAATTTATTTGGCGACTGAATGCTGTTTGATTTGAGAAACGATTTGAGAATCGACCAAGGCTACCGCCTTATTATATAATTGGGAAAGATGTTGTATGTTGTTTTGAATATACTACCTATTTATCTTCAAAGCAACTCAACTGATTTTGCAGGGTCACTTTAACGAAATCCCATGTCTGTAAATCAAATACACAGCAAACCTTAACTTCATGTCCTCAATCCACCACGCATCGGCCTTTAACGCTAACAGTGAAAGAAAGAACTGAGTTATCTCCAGGTTTGCACGCAGCTGCGAAAATTATAATTTTTCCCAAAAATTGGAAAAATCTTCGAGTCGATGTAAACCTGTCAAAGAGGGCCCCGACAAGGGCTGCGATTTTTGCGAAAACTGCGATTATTGTAAAATCTACGAATAATTGGAAAAATCGACAAGTCGATGTAAACCTGTAAAAGAGGGCCCCGACTGGGTCTGCGATTTCTGTGAAAACTGCGAAAAATTGCGATTATCGTAAAATGTACGAATAATTGGAAAAATCGTCGAGTCGATGTAAACCTGTCAAAGAGGGCCCCGACAAGGTCTGCGATTCCTGCGAAAACTGCGAGAACTGCAATTATTGTAAAATCTGCGAAAAAGTGGAAAATTCGTCGCGTCAGTAAAAACCTGTAGAAGAAGGGGTTGAGAAGGCCTGGATAAGAACTGCGATTTTTGCGAAAACTGCGAAAATTGCGAATATTGTAAAATCTGCAAAAAATTGGAAAATTCGTCGAGTCAGTGAAAAGCTGTCGAACAGGAGGTTAAGAGGACCCCAACGAGAGCTGCGATTTTTACAAAAACTTCAAAAATTGCAAATACTGAAAGTAGTGTAAAGATTGGGATAGAGGACCCAAACGCAACTGTGGAATCCACTTATAATATATATGAATGAATGAATGTTTATTTCCCATGAAGTGATTAAGTACATTAGAATGAATACTAATTTAATAACTTGGGAGGAAGACTATAGAAACCCTCACGGGCTTTTACAAAGTAGTCCCCCCTTTTGTAACAATTATCAAAAAAATACATTCAATTTGTATCAGTCAGGTAGTAAGATTACAGTAGTAAGATGTTATACATGTACAATATTAACATCACTCTAATTAAGTTTTTTTTTTTTTTTTGACTGAGCTATCGCTGCTAAGGATAAAATATATCGTTTCAGTTTCTTTTTAAATGTTCTTAAAGACACTGAGTGTTTGGTGAAAAAAGGTATTCTATTCCAAAAGTCAATTATTTTGTTTCTTGTGGAATATTTTCCGTGATTTGTTCTGTTATAAGTTTATGAAGTTGCTTTGAGTTTCTAGTATTATATTCATGAACTTGCGTATTTTCTAAACAGAAGTCACTAAAATAGAGTGGAAGTACTTTATTGCTAAGACTGAAACTGAAGGAGCCGATTAAGAAATCATTAATTTGGTATATATTTAAAAGATTCAGCTGTGTAAAGAGCGGAAGTGATGGTGCTGTGTATGATGAAAAAGTTATAATTCTCAATACTTTCTTTTGTAATTTAACTTGTCAAGCCTTGTGGGGTAGTTATTGGCCCAGACAATATTTCCATAATGAAGATATGGGTAAATCAAACTATTATATAACATTTTCAAATGGGTTTGGTTTACGTAAAAACGAATTCTACAAAGCAAACCTGTAGTTCTTATAATCTTTTTGGTGATATAATCAATGTGGTTCTTCCAAGTTAGGTGTTGATCAATTATAATTCCTAGAAATTTGCTTTCTTCAACTCTCTGCAATTCATTTCCGCTTAATCTAAGATTCATTTGTCTAATCAACAGTTTTTTGTGTGATTTGAAAATAATAAAATTAGATTTTTTAATATTCAGAGTCAGTTGATTCAGTGTTAACCATTCCTGGACTCGAGCTAACTCCGCATTTACTGTAGATTCAAGTTCTTGTATATTTTATCCTGAGCAAAAGAGATTAGTGTCATCTGCAAACAAAATAGTAGACAAATTATCTGTTGAGTTGTTTAGGTCATTTATATAGATTAAAAATAGTAACGGACCAAGAATAGATCCCTGTGGAACTCCACAAGTAACAGCTTGTTCAGATGATCTTGTCTGATTATATTTGACAATTTGTTTTCTGTTAGAAAGGTAATCCTTTATCCATACATGACAATTGCCACGTATACCATAAAAATAAAGTTTCTTTAGAAGAATATCGTGATTTACAGTGTCAAATGCCTTTGATAAGTCAATAAATATCCCGACTGTGAATTCGTTGTTTTCAATGGCTTTTGTTATTTTATCAACAAGTTCTATTACGGCATATGTAGTTGAGCTGTTATCTCGAAATCCATAATTGGCAATCAGTTGATATTTTATTTTTACGAATATAACCAATTAATCTTTTATACATTAGCTTTTCAAGATTTTAGAAAAACACGGAAGGACAGAAATTGGTCTATAATTTGAATAAACATTTTTTTCAGATGATTTGTATACAGGTGTTTTTAATGCTACTACTTTCAAATCATCTGGGATTTTGCCAGTTTCAGATGTTAAATTAAAAATATGCGACAATGGCAGTGATATATATTGGGCCACATATTTCATAACTCTGCTATTAATTTCGTCAACGCCGCAACTAGACTTGCATACCATTTTGCCTATTACTTTATTTAGCTCGTCGCTGGTCGTATCATATAAAAACATAGAGTCATTATAACTTCCTTTTAGAAATTTATAGAATTCATCATTATTGTAATTAAATTTCTTAGCAAGATTTGGTCCAACATTAACAAAAAAAACATTGAAATCATTTGCAATTAATTTTGGATCACTGACTTCTTCATTGTCATCATTTAAAAAAGATGTCGGTAGATCGGTATTAGATTTCTTTTTACCAAGTAATTCATTGATAGTATTCCATGTTGATTTTATTTCGTTTTTACTTTGATCTAGTTTTTTACTGTAATAGCTCTTTTTAGCTATTCTTATCAGATGATTTAATTTATTGCGGTAAAGTTTGTACTTTCGTTCATTTTGTTCACTTGGTTTTTTATAAAGTTTTGTAAAGAATTTCTTTCGTGTTAGATGATTTCTTCAAACCTCTAGAAATCCATGGGTTATGACTTCTTTTGGTGTTTCTAGATCGGTACCTTTTCACTGGAAAAGATTTATTGTATAGCTCAAAGAACTCTTTTATGAATGCTGCATATGACACAGTTGGGTCCTTCTGTGATAGCGTTGATTGCCAATCGCAACTTTGCAGTTTACTAGAGAAAGATTCTAGAGATTTATTTGTAATTTTCCGAGTTGAGTAGTCATTAGCTTTAAGCAATTTTCGATACCTTTGTAATTCATGCCCTGTAATAGTGAAAATAGGAAGGTGATCGGATATATCAGTAAACAAAATACCGTTTAAATGCTCTGTTTTACTCAAATTGTTTGTAAAGATGTTATCAATTAACGTAGCCGTAGTTTTAGTTACACGAGTGGGTTTATAAATAAGTGGCGTGTAACCTGATGAACAAAATTGGTTAAAAAATGAAGTTGAAAAATTACAGCAATTATATTTTAGGAGATCATTATTAAAGTCACCCATGATATAGCATGGCTTATCCCATTTATCTAATTTAGTCAAAATAGTTTTAAGGTCATTTTCAAATTCATTAAATCTATTGTTTGGTGGCCGGTAGATGGTGCCAATTATTATATTTTTAGATTTTTCATTCATTATTTCAATAAATAAACACTCGGTGTCACTGGTATTGTCTTCAGGAACCAAGTCTTTCCTAAGTTTTATTACTGTATTATCCCTAGTGAAAATACAGATTCCTCCTCCTTTTTTATTTTTTCTGGACAATTTGGTTGATTTGTATCCTGGGATTTCAAAATTATCACTTTCATCATCATTAAGCCATGTTTCAGTGAGAGCTATTACAGAAAATTTATGGGTTAACGAGTTTAAGTAATTTATCAGTACATCAAACTTATTCTTTATACTTCTTATATTTAAATGAAAGAAAGATAAATTGTCATTAGACATTTAGATCGGGTTACATCGATAAACTCATCCGAGGAGTAGAAATTTGATATTGGATTTAGTGGCATACCTAAATCTTGAGAATCGTCATTGAACAGAATTTTGTCATTATGCAAGAAAGCCTCACGCTGGTATGGTTTAAAAACAAGATTTTGTAAATTATTCCGCTCAAGTAAATCATATTTGGTCATTTCAATATTGATTTGCAAGCAGTCATCTTCAACACAATTGAATGGCAAGCAGATGTTTAAACATTTATAACAAGTGAAGTTGTTATCAGTGCCAGACAGATTATCTAGCCGCAGACAATGCCTGTTTAAATGAACATGGTTTGAAAAGATGTTGCATATTAGCGACCTTTGAGCTTCACTTAGGGCCGGGTCGCACTAAAATATTTTTTGGAAGAATTTGTTTACTTTGGGTCGGGTCGCACTAAAAAATTTTTTAGAAGAATTTGTTTACTTTGCGGTGAAAATCTGTCAACACGCGAGATTTTTAAGTGCGACCTCCACTTTAAAAAAAATCCGAAAATTGGAAAACCGACCAAAACTTCAAACGAGCCGTCGTGCTTGGGTGGGGCTGACCGATTTTCCAAAATTTTGTCTTAACAAAGGAAGCCGTCTCCAGTGATATCAGAACTTGTCAGGGAAATGACATTGAACGTCATGATCGCACGCAATCACAAAGCGGGGGAACTTCGCTCGAAAACGAATATAATAAAACGCAATCACAAAGCGCGGGAACTTCGCTAGAACACTTTGTGATCATGGATGGACGTGGCTTTTTTCTCGGTTCAACACCCTTTTATCCCGGTTACTTCTTCGATCAGCAGCAGCAGCAGCAGCAGCTGCAGTAGCAGCAGTTTGGCTCCTTCATGAATGAACTGCATTCGCAGTTAAACGTGGGTGAAGGCAGTCAAAATAGGCTAGGGAGCGCATCGAGCGATACAACGAGCTCCCCGACGAGTCCCGTTGCTGTTGCAAGCACATCTTCAGCATCTTCTCCTGAGTCCAGACCGGCAAAGAAAACGTGCGATAAATGGCCCGAAGATGATCAGAAAATGCTAATTCGTCTTTGGGCTGATAATTTCGATCGCCTGGAGAGCAGAGAAGCACGAAAGGTCTGGGATGAAATCACGCGAGCACTGAACTCGAAATTTGGCACGAAGAGGACCAGCGATAAAGTCCAGAAGAAAATGAAGTACTGGATCGAACGGTACAAAGGCGCCAAAGATTGGAACTCAAAACAAACGGGGGGCAATCCCAAGCAGTCGGTGCACTACAACGAAATCGATGAAGTTCTTGCCTGTCGTGACGCCGCAACTTTGAATCGTGTTGGCGAAGCAGGGAGCAGTAAACAGGCTGGAGAGGAAGCGGCCTCCGCTGAAGATCTTGTCTGCATAGACAACACGGAACAAAGAACTGCAAGGAAGAAAACGAAGAAAAGGGCAAGGGAAGACGACGAGCAGGACGAGGAACGCAAGTTTTTTAAAAATGCTCTCTCGGGGCTGGAAGCACAACGAGGTGAAATGAGCACCTTTATTGATAATTTTAATAGGAATCATGAGCAGCAACTAGCTACCATGAATGCTCTTGTCGGAGCTCTTACTAATTTTCTACAAAAACAGTAACAATCTAAATGGAAGAGACCATTGTATACTGATGTTGTAAGAGCGTTTTTACGTGTTACACCTTTGAAAATATTGTTACAGTTAAAACCCCACGTCTGGGATTTCAATAACAAGAAGTTACATATCCTTGCTTAAATGTGCGATGAACACGATCAATTTGAACTCAATACATATATTGCATGTCTAGAAAGCTATTGTGAGTTCTAAGTTTGAAATAAATGTCAATGTCCGATAGCTAGGATAAGCATTGAGTCGATTGAGTCGTCATTTTATGCAATATAGTCTTTGAGAAATTCTCTCATGTCATCCGCGTCACGCATAACATTGGGCGCAGGATTATCGGGATGTGGGTCATCTTCACCATCGTCTTCTTCCCATTCATCACGATTTCTGATACAAATGTTGTGTAGCACAGCGCAGGCAATTGCATTTTTTACTGCAAAGTCGATGCTACTGTCGAAGCGCTTTTGAAGAATTCTCCACCGACTTTTAAGAACACCAAAGGCGCATTCTACTTTAACTCGGAGGCCTACTCTGGGACCCAAAGTCGCCGTAACTTTGGGCGACTTAAGGCGACTTTAGGCGATTTTAGCTTATTTTGTCCAAAATTACGGGCGATTTTGGGCGATTTAAGGCGATTTTGGGCGACTTTAGGCGACTTTGGGCGATTTTGAGCGACTTTAGGCAATTTTAGGTAACCTTCAGTGACTTAATTGGAAATGCCAAGGTGAACCTAAGTACAGTTGTGGTATACATGTACATGGGAATCATCATGGTACGCCATAATGCATTGTTACAGAAAATATCCATACTATCCCCATGAAAATGTTTTAGTTTGAATGTTCCACCAACCCCCTATTCCACCCCACCCTTCTGGAAATTCTAGTTTGGTGGCTTTCAAGAGCCTCCACTGCCCCCACCCCCCTTGGAATTTCTAATGACCTCTTGTGATGTTGGTATGGACCCGCACACTAAAGACATTAGTAGTACATAAACATGCAACAATGACCTTAACAACAGCTAGCAAGCAAGGTTGTTGCCGAATTGGTCACAGGCCAAAAAGTAAGGCATTAAGTGAAACCTGTGAGTTAGTAAGTGTCACAAAAAGAAACTTAGGGGCCCCAGGATGATTCTTTGGGCATTTTTTTGTATAGGGCTCTGGTTAGGCAACAGCCTTGGCAAGCAAACTGAAAATAAACTATATTAAGTTTTACATAGTTCACTATTAATACATAAACTATATACAAGGGATTTAAGGCGACTTAAATCGACTTTGGGCGACTTTAGGCGACTTTGGGCGACTTTAGGCGACTTTAGGCGACTTTAGGCGACTTTGGGCGACTTTGGGTCCCAGAGTAGGCCTAACTCGGGCAGAAGAAAGCTGAAAGTTAAAGTTAATTTCGTCAGGATCCCTTGTGCCTTCAGGGTAAGGCTTCATTAACCAAGGGCAGAGTGGGTAGGCACTATCCCCTAGTAGATAAGGACGTATTTCACGGCCATTGATAAGCGTTGCTGGTGCTGTAAGAATATCCCCGTGTTCTGCTCTCCTAAACAACGTACTGCCCCGTAAAACACGAACGTCGTGCATGCTTCCGGGAAATCCACAAGCAAAATCAAGTCTTTTGGCCATCAACAACAGCCTGGATAATGAAATCATGCTGTTGGTATCTACTAAAGTAATCCACAGCACTGTCCACTGGCGCCTTTATTCGCACATGTGACCCATCTATAGCACCCACAACATTGGGCAGATTTGTGAGATTTGTAAATGTCTGCATAGATGAATTTACTTCAGCAATTTTCTCAGGAAATTTGATGTGTTCGTTGCGTACTTCGTAGAGGCCATTTACTACATCTTGCACTGCCTCAATTACAGTCGATTTTCCCACATTAAACACTGGTGCAATGGTCAAATACGAATTTCCGTGGGCCAAGCGATACAGTCCCAAAGCAAGAACTTTCTCGGGCGGTAAACAATCTCTGAATTTCGAATTTTGCCTTTGTAATCTCGGACCCAGGATATTACGAATCACTACAAAAGTGGCCTTGTTTACTCGTAACTGTTGCCGAAAGTATTCCTGTGGAATTAAGGGGTCGTTGTAGTGGACGTCGAACCATGAGCCGTAAATAAAAAAAATTCCCGACTTCAACCGAGGTATGTTGGTTTTCAATTTTCATTCAATCAGATTTTCGCGCGGTTACCATGACCGTGGTCAGAGATAGTAAAATTCTGCCCGCTCCCGGAACCAATCAGATTGCAGGATTCGGAGGATACCGCCCGCTAGCGCACTGAGAAAAAATAAAAATGATTGCACTTCTGGCACTCAAGCAAACTTTTCGACTGTTCGTCAACAGTTTGCCTTGGTTAATCCGCCTTCTTAATTGGTCCCCCCCCCCCTTGCTCCGTATGGATGACAGTTCAGGACTGTAAAATAAATAAACAACATTGGTGGGAGCGAGACACGGTTGCCATATGTTGTCACAGGGTAAATTAAATTGCACATGAAAAGCCTTCACACCGACCAAGTAGAACGTGTGTAATCCAAACCATTTTTAAATTGAAAAACAAGCTCACAAAAAATACAGCCTGATAATATGAAACAAACAACATAGCCGTATTCCAATTTAAATTAAAACTACACATGTGGGTTAAAAAGAAACACCAAAAATTCCGAAAATTATTAGTAACGTGCTGCGAATTGTCAATCGTTTTGTGAACACTGTATTTTTTTCTTATAATAAAAACGATGAATTAGGCATGTGTGAACAACCTTTTAGGAAATGGGGAGCGACAGTTATATGTCTTTTAGTTTGCATATGTTATTTACTTGTACTACGAAAACGCCAGGTTTTCATACACTGCAGAAAATAATGGTTATATCTTTTTAATTCTTTATTCAACGAACCATTCAATCAAAGAGCCAACCGTTTAATTAAATTTAAAATGTAATTATCATATAATTACTGGGTAAAGCGATCATCAAATCAAGCAGTTAATCAATCACTCTCAATAAGCTAGTCAAGAAATCAATTAATCAATGAACCAAAATGTTTCATTCAGTGGCGTTTAGAGCTTCATTCACAATGAAAATTTGATACAAATTACGCTAACAATACATAGAATAAATCATCCGCATTCATTTGCTAAGTTCTCACGGAGAAAAAAACCGTACGCACTAAAACGTATTCTAAATTTTTGTTTATTAATTATTAAATGCTGAAATTTCTTGTTTGTTTGGTTTCAGAAACGTCACTGAGAACTTTTCCTTAGTTACCTTTTAGGCCTCCAATCTTCGCATCACATGACTGGCAGCAAGACCGCGGAGTCTCGCTTGCCCAAACTAATCCTGCACTACAAGCTAATGAATGCATGGTTGATGTTCGTGGAATTCAGCTCATTTATATTCCGGTATCTTTTTAAATCGGCATCTACGGTCTTTCTTCGGGTTACTGACAGCAGTTAGTGCTAGGTTTCCACCACACAGGCCAGTTAGGCACATCGTGTTACCATTCACGATATGTACGTAGGCGTAACGTCCGAGATGTGTCGCCGTTTGCTCCTCAAAGAGGAAGTCATTACCAGCTGTATGGCAATCCTGCATCTGTGAATGCAATAGATCAGTTATATCAGATTGGTCAATAAAAGAAGGGATTTTTGCCGGGCACTGTTTGCTGGAAAAGTTAAAATAAAAGATTGCCGCGAAAAGCATACAATTGAGGATTTCATTCACATCTTGCTAAGTCACATCCAGAGCTGCCTTGCTGATGCGCCATGATCTCTTACACTGATTAATTTTACTGATCATTGGTTGCAGATATATAAGGAACTCTTAAAATAAAATGTTGCTTTTCGTTGTCATTCAGGAAAAAATCTCGAGTGAGTACTTGAACCGATTACTCTCAGAGCTTCAAGAGAACCACGTCAGAACACTCCACTTGGACAAAAAATACTTCTGTACGGCAGGACTCATTTTTGTTTATTGTTTTCCGTGGAATAGCATTCTTGATTTACATCGTACATTGTTACCCCACAACACACCTGTTTAACGTTATCTAAGTCTGCTTTATATTGACGGGTGTATATAGTCATCAAAAGTCATACTCGACGAAGGGAAATCTAACTTAGTAAATATTGATAAGCGCTGATGTACGGCCGCCAAGTTGGTGAAAGTTACTTACGACGTAAGAAGGCCAAGTATTTATAACACCAGATATAAAGTTAAAGATTCAACTAAGGCAAAAGTAGCTGGCGTGATATAAGGCTCCTACGTGAGCCGAAATGCTCTCTGATTGGTTACTACTCACCTCAAAAACCAGTTTAACTGAATTTGTCCCTCTGATGACCTTTAGCGCATATTTCGTACCATTCATCTCGAATTGAATGCATTTCTTGCCTCCAACTCTTGGTACGATCTCAAATTCTTAATCGATAAATAAATAAATATTAATAAACAGATAAAGAAATAAATACCAGATAAAGAAACAAATAAATAAATACCAGATAAAGAAATAAATAAATAAATACCAGATAAAGAAATAAATAAAGAAATAAATAAATAGGGAATTGAGTCACAAAAGCTTTGCCATGGCCAACGAATTTCTACATCCGCTGAAAATTTTCCCCAACTTTCCGAAACTTCAATAGCTTGTGGGCATCTGATCT
Source organism: Siderastrea radians (assembly GCA_964017195.1). Lineage (NCBI taxonomy): Eukaryota > Metazoa > Cnidaria > Anthozoa > Scleractinia > Rhizangiidae > Siderastrea > Siderastrea radians. The sequence continues at coordinate 30,169,539 of OZ024893.1, forward strand.
TTCTTAGAGTGATAATCAAAGACGTCGCATATATTTATTGTTGTTTGGTATTGGAAGGGGAGGTAGATATTACCGCTGTATAAGGCGGACTGGAGTATTGAATGTTTTAAATGCAACATATAACATACAATCATACTAAAATTCTCTCTGATTGATGCATTCGTTTAACTAAAAACATTTAACCGTTCCAAGAACAGCAAGGTCTTCTACAAAGTACATAGTCTCTCACTTACTTGTAAAATTATTTGGAAATGATCCATTGCACTTTACTTTACATTGCACCTTAGCAACAATGATGCTACATTGATTAGCGTCAAACTTGATTAGATTTCCACCGCCACATCTGTATGGATTACGGGAACTGAGGCTGACGAGCGTGGATTCTACGTGTACACAAACCATCATGACGGCCACAGCCTAGGAAAAAAGAAAGCGGACTATCGATGTGGACTCTACTTCTAATAAAACTTCTAATCAAGAGGCAAAGAGATAGAGACAGAGAAAGAGAGAGAGAGAGAGAGAGAGAGAGAGAGAGAGAGAGAGAGAGAGAGAGAGAGAATATTAATGGAATACTTCTCCTTTCAATATACTTTTACAATCAACCTATAAAGTCAAATGACACTTCAAAGTTACTAAGGATACAAGCAAAATGTTAAATCCTTCTTAAGGAGCTAAGTAACTGCATTAATGAGTGACTTACTGCAGAGATACGCTTCTTCTTCATAAATGTTACTGTCTTCATCTAGTAGTTATTTACTTCAGAAAGAACTGATCAGTCACTACAATGTGCTCAGTCAAAGGTGGCTACCTTATTTATACCATTTCAGGAGCATTTCTCAACTATTTGAAGAATTTTGCTATACAACACCTAACAAGTAGCCTGAATGGCAGGCGCTGAAAGGGGAGGGAAAGGGGAAGTCTACCGTAATGGTTCGCATGTTTTGGCGCTAACGAAATCGATTTCCTACAAGGTAACTGCAAAGGTATTTGCCCCAAATCCCGGCTTAAAATTTGTGTCATTGTTGTCGCTAACCACGAAACAGCAATAAATGTCACTTTTATTTGAAATACCCTAGTTTTCTCGGACCTTAATTATTGGTGCTTTGGGCTCATTATAAAGCTGTGTTCATTCATTCAATCATTCATTCAATCATTCATTCAATCATTCATTCATTCATTCATTCATTCATTCATTTAACTTAATTTAAACACGGTTAAAAACATTAGGCCTTAAATTTACAAATGAAACTAAATTTTAAAAAAACAGCGAACTCTAAACCAGATATAAATTTAAGCTACAAAAATATAACTACTGCCGGTGATCAAGCTAAATTATCAAACCACATTATTAAAAGAAGTGGAGTATTGTTTTCAGTAGCCCATTCACCAGGCACAAAGACAACTGAAATTGATTTCGCTAGGTAAGTGTAACGGAAAGACCCATTTCTAGTCTATCGATCGAACGCACCCAGCTCTTACTTTATGTCCTGGACCACTAACTATTTCCTCGAGGAATCAACCACCCTTCGCCACTTAGAACGTAACGAATCCAGGCTCGACGATAGTGGGTGTTCAATTGTTTTTTCCGAATATTCTTCCTCCGAGTCAAGCACACGCCCCAGATAAATCATCCGTGGTTAGACGAAGAGCTCTATTGATCACTGATACTACTGTTTGTGAAGCCACCAGGGGATGCAAAATGAATCTCCTTTGCAACCATAAAACATATGCCTCTGAACAACATATAAATGATATATAATAGCAAAGCAAATTACTAAGAGTGCAAACGGATAACCTTTTTCGGCACTCAGTCTTCGCGTTGTACTCCCTTCTTGTAACCGGTCAATCATTTTTCTTCTCTTATAACTTTCATTTTATTTTTTGTCAAATATCGTTACTTGGCCGTTTCGCAGGGAAACCTGATCTGTACTAAGGAAAGGTTTTAAAGTGTTGAAAGGGAAACCGGAAAAGCTTTGACAAAGCAACACAGTTGCAATTTTTTGCAGGGCTCTTTAACAGAGAAAAGTCTGTAAAGGCAGGAAAACAAACAAAAAAGTAAAACTACTAAATTGTATCAACCGCTTGAAAAAATGATTCCACATTTCTTGCTCAAGTGGCGTACAAACTCTTGAATCATAAATTTATCGTCGTTAAATTGCTTAGTAAATGGCTCCCCCGCATTCCCATGCATGGATGACTTTTGTTTGATACTAAATAAAACCAGTGGAAGGAGCGTGACACATCTACCGTATGATTATATTGCACTTGACAAGCGTTGGCATCGCCTAGGCAGCGCGTGTGCAATCCAACCCAATTTTTAATTGAATTGTTAAAAGCCGGACCAGCAAAAGATATAGCAACCCTTAATGGACAGTAAATTTTAAAAAAAATCGGGCGTGGGTCTAGGGGTCTGAATCTCAATTAGCCAAAACTATTTCAATTTAACCACGCAGAACAATAAACTGTCACTGAAACAAAATTTTGATTTTCGATTCTCTGTGAACGAAACCGCCAAAATTCCAAAAATTGTTTTAATACTTCATCATTAAGCTGCGTATTTCTAATTGTTTTGTGATAACTACGTACATTTTTTCCCAGTAAGAAAATGGATGAATAAGGCCGTGAGTGAACAAACTTTGGAAGCCGCGGGAACGTCAAAGATATTTGATTATTCAGTTAATAGGCTGCTTTTTTCTAAAGCGATTTCTTTTAACAGTTAGCTGTCTGTTTTCAAACGTTCAGCGATGATGAACGTTTCGGTGATGAACGTTTAATCGAAATCAGAGCTTTAAACCGAACAAATTGGCTTAATAGAAAACACGTTAGTCTATGAAACTGGAATGGGCGTGGTTCTACTGGGGTATATAGCTCGAAAAAGCATGTTGAAACACTTCTTGGTTGCGATGCTTCAGGGAAAACTTTGATTTCGCCACGGACATTTAACGGAAACACCTAATTGCCCGTCTATATAGCGAACACGCCTTAAAATAATCTCATGCCCTACGCTGTTTCAAGCTTCCTTAATCATACACGCTAACATAAAACGGAAACAACTTCGAAACTAGTAACCTGCCGCCCACATGGCTCTTGAAGGGTAGAGAATATCTTCATATGCTTTGAAGTAATCATAATTTAAAACAAATAAATAAATAAATGATAAGAGCGAGAGATAATGAAGATGAGCGTGCATTAATAGCCAAACACAAATTTTGAAGACCGCGTACTTATGATTTATCACAGATTAATACCTTAGTAGATGACTCGCCCCCGCATTGCCACGTATTGGCAAACACTCAGCTAAATGGAGCGGCGGCGCGTGAGACTTAATTCAATTGCAACAGAGACTCATTAAAACGGCTGCCTAAAGGAGACTATCGTGAAGTCTAAAACCCAAAACATTTGATGACTGAACTGTGTTAAAAAAGAAAGAAGGCCGAAATCCAGCAAATTGTAATCTTGAAAGTTGCGGTCTAAACCGGAGGTTCAAATCGCCAGCGATTCCAATTATCTAACCGCCCTTTATGGCTAAGCCGCGTCTTGTCTGCGTTTACCCGTGGACTAACAAACAGTAGCAAATTAGACCTGTTCATGAGCAGGTGTCTTGTCATAATGTGAATTGAAGTCAACTGTAAACCATGTATGGGCACAAGACCGTATACATTCATTGACTTCGACAACTCCTCAATTATTTAAGTAGGAAATTTTCGCATTCAAGACTGATCCTAGAAAGCAAAAACTGTTCATGCTGCCAATAATTTATAGTCTTTCAAATCAATATGACCAATATAGCATCCTTGTTAAACAAACGTTAACATAATCGAAATATTAGTGGTGTAAGCAATCTTTTCTTCATTATTTGCACATTTAATCGACATCTTCATTTAAATTCAATACTAAAATGCTGTTTTCAAATAATGTGCAAAAATATCAAGGTAATAAAGTTGTTACTTGCGATGGGTGGATCAAATCTCCCACTTCGAGACTATTCTATTCAAGAATTATACTTGATGCAATAGACTATTAAATATGCAAGATAACGAAAAGCTAGATGTATGTTGTTGATAGTTGCTTTTGTACGGTGACAGTGATCTGCGAGCTGACTCTATTGAAATGACTGATTGACTTAGACCACCCTTCATGCATGACCGTCGAAGATGAAGCAAGACTAACATATCATTCTATAAGTGAAGAAGTGTAAAAACTAAAAGCAACGAAAAAATACATCTATCGCAGCAGCCGAAGTTTCATTAACGGATTTGAGGCTCTGTAGCAAAACCTTGTCTGCTGTTTTAAAATAAACTGTTTACCGATAATTTGACAAAGTTTGATGGCAATATTAAATGACTCCCCCGCATTGCCACGGATAACTAACTGAACAGGAATGAAAACTGTGGAGGCAGCGTGACACAACGCGGCCTCAAAAACCGGACATTGTAAACTTAATTGTGGGCGAAAAGGCATAGGTTACAGCCCGTCGAATTTTCTCGTCTGCTACCGGTGTATTACACCCGATTACTGCGGTGTGTGGATGAAATCCTGATAACTGTTTGCTATCCTAGGTGAACTGTTGAGTTGTTTGCTATCTCAGGCTGGCGCTTAAAGGAGTGCTTTTACTCTCGCCTCAGCAGTAGTCGGTGGGGTCAATGGGAAGACGTTTGTCAGAACCTTACGCCTGGATACGCCACGCTGCTGAGTACTAACGAGGACGAACACTGCTGTCCATGGTTGCTACAACCCGGGTGATATGGCTGTTCGTATGCGTAAGGGACTGCCCATCCCGCTGAGTTGTGGTGTGTGACCATTGCTTTCAGTGGCTCAGAGTGAAGTTTTAGATGGGGCCAAGTTAGATGCTTCTTGGAAGTGAACACCACGCCTCGAGTTAATGAGATTCGATTATTTTAAAAATTTCAAGAATTTAGTGTTACTATACTACTACCAGTTTCGTTCAACCCTCAAGGTCCTGAAGCGTGACGATTTTTTCGCGTGTGTTTACGTTTTGAACTAACGGTTTTGTCTGATTACGTGTCACTTTAGACCAATGAAACCTTGTCAGTTATGTCGCGAAACTGACAAGGTTCTTGGTGCCATGGCCATTCGAACATGTTTTGTTCACGTGCTCTGAAACTTTTCAGGTTTTCCGTGCACAGGAGCATGTTTTGTTCACGTGCTTTGAAACTTGATGGTCCGCAAAACGGCCAACATTGAAATTTGTTGTGCTCCAAACTGCACTAACTCCTCGGTGATTTGGGAAAGGGAAACAGATCAGTAGTGGACTTTCAAAACTTCGATGAGTTCAAGGTCATCTTCCTGTAATTTTTCAGATGTCAGGCCTCTTTAGGCTTTGCTAATTTTTGCATTTCGTCGCAGTATCTGTGCCATACAGATTTTGCGGTGCTTACGGTCACGCAACTCGTTCGCAAATTGTCTAAAACTCCGCGGAATATAACCCGTAACTTGTTCACCACCTTCACTCAGACCCTCACTGATATTAAAAAAACATTCTGTCAATGGTGGAGCAATTTAAATCTTGATCTAAAGCGACTCCTGGACGGTAACTCCTTCCAAACTTGTTAACTTGTTAACTTTTCTCATCTCCTTCACTGCAAAAAATTAAAGACTTTCATGCGGCAAAACCTGAAAAGTCTCAGAGCACGTGAACAAAACATGTTCGAATGGCGCCAAGAACCATGTCAGTTTCGCAACATAATAGACAAGGTTTCATTGGTCTAAAGTGACACGTAACCAGATAAAACCGTTAAGTTTAAAAAGTAAACATACGCGAAAAAATCGTCACGCTTCAGGGTTGAACGAAAATGGTAGTATAATAACTCTAAATATGTTGGGATGCAGATAGCAATCGCTTGAATCCCACTCGTTTCCTTGTAATTGTCACTCGTTAGTTTTGTCACACTCCCGACCTTGATTCGGTTTAGTTTAATTTTAAAAGCAGCAGCACTTGTGTTTTCAACGCAATGACTACACATATGCTGTTTCCTGGTTACCACTAACATCAGTAAATTTCAGCCAAACGGCTGAAAAAAAATGACTGTTTGTAACGTGATTACTAAGTGTCCCTACATTTGATATATATGTGGAAAGTTGATAATTTGCAAGTGCAAACTACAAAACTTGGACGATTTCACGAAGATTTAACGAAACCACATTATATTTTATTTTTAATTAGTATTTTTCCACTGCCTTTTCTGTTTGCTTTGTGTTCTTCTTGGCATCTCTGTATTCTTCTTTTCTGCTCGTAACGTTCTCAAATACCTGTTGAAATGAACACTAATTATATCAATTTGAAATACGCATCCTGTCGGTGAAGTGTTTAAACAATTTTCTGAAATAAAAGACTACGACAGGTCTTTGTCTTCTTATCGCATCTTTTATTTCCGATTTTTTCCCCTGCGCCCTGTACCATCCTTCAAGAAAACTTACAACTGGGGTTCGGAGACTATTCTGAAATCTTTGAGCTAAGAATTGCTTTGACGTGTGCGCCGCATTTCGCTCTAAAAATTTCCTTAGAAAAACGCCCTTTGCCTACTTTCTTAAGATCTTACCACCATTTTCGCTACTACGCGACTTTTCTTTTCAAAACACTTCTGAGCACTTTGCAATACGCTTCCGTCAATCATACCTTGTATGGGAAGTGTGTGATGTTACCGCAATTGAATTGTTGAGCTCGAAGGAATAAAGATGGCGCCAAATTATCCCGTAAATTTGCGCTGGCGAGTGTTATATTGACTAGTAAGAGGATTTAGAGTCGTTGATGTTGCAAGAATACTTCACGTTTGGCAGATATTTGTAAAGAAATTTCGACATTCCTTCAGAATTACTGAAATACCCGCTCGGTGGATTATCCTATGCGGCGGATGGTAAGCTTGCGTTTAATCTCGTGAAGTAGTACATCGGGCTAGTTTGGTAGATTTCCTGGCTTCTGATTGGTCGAGAGCGATCACGTGACCAGAGGATGACGTCATGTCATTTCCGGTGGGGGAAACCGCTGACCAGTGGATAAAAAGGATGGCGGGCTCATCCAACCGGAAGTCACGTGATTTGAGATGGGAAACCGCTGACCAGTGGAAAAAATCGATCGTGGGCTCAAGGTAAGTAAAAACCGCTGACTAGTCTGAAAAATCGATCGTGGGCTCAAGGGGAAGGAAACCCGCGGAGAAAACGCGGGCTCAAAGTCCAAAGTCCAATTTGGTGAAGAGGGGGTGGTCCTTTGAAAACAACACGAATTAAAAATAAATGATATTTTATTAATTTAAAGATTTCCTTTCAATAAAGTCTCCTCCAAACCGCTGATGTTTATATGAGTGTTCCTATTAATGAGTTCCTTTTTGATGAGTTCCTTTTTGATAATATGAGTTCCTATTTAATAATATGAGTGTTCCTTTTGATAATACGAGTGTTCCTTTTTGATGAGTTCCTTTTTGATAATATGAGTGTTCCTTTTTGATGTATGGGAAGGAGGAGGAGATAGTTAGCAAAAGTCACCACATTGTGCGCAACCCAACCAACTATACCTTGCTGACTCAACCCCAACACCCGTCGAATTGGAGGAGGAGGAGGAGATCCAAGCCAGGAAGCAGCCAAGAAAGCAAGAATGTCAAGTAAACATCAATGGTGTGGGGGTTGAGCCATGAGACCAAAGGATCAACCAGATCCATTAGACCAAAGGAGTAATCAGATCATCGATGAGTGTGAAAACATGAAATGGGCCGGTGGTTTTTATAGAGAAATCAAAGGGTCACGTGGGAGGGAAGGGACCAATGAGAGAAAGACCCCATCATGCTTTGGGAGGGGACGGAGAGGGGGGACCCCCCTCCCCCCTCCTTAGATAGACCATGAGGCATTGCGTGGATCGGGGTATATAAGTTAAGGGAGGCCACAGGACGTCACTCTTAGCTTTGAGCCGGTCCTTGTTGACTTATGTTTGTTGTGTGAGCCAAAAATGTCTGAAACGAGAAGAGTATTGGGGTCCCTGGGTAGCGAGATGAATGTGGGAGGAGCAGACTACTTGAGGAGACGATTGCAACCAGAGGAGACGCCCCTCCAGCGCCAAATTCGCGGCATGTACGAGAGACGCGAGGAGTCATGGCGCCCCCTTACAAGACAACGCGTGGAGGCGTTCCTTCGATTGTTTTTACTCTGTTTTGTGGAGGCGGAAAATGGTTTACCCCTTCACGCAGTCACCTACCAGAGGTTAAAGAGAGCCCTGGCGAATCGGATCATCCCTTGGATAGAGTTCCGCATAGCACCGACCAGGGAGGAAAAATATTGGCCTATTAGCATGGGGCTGTTTGAGCAGGTGGATTTTTATATGGCGGCGCATCTGCCTGAACTGTACTGCGGCAATCAGTGGGGAACTATTAGGCATTTTTACAGGGAAGTGAAAAAACAGGAGAAGGAGGAACGGGAGAGAAGAAAGGAGCGAGCCAGGCGGGTACGACGTGTGTTGGAGTTGTAAATAGACTTTGAACATTCCTGTTGAGTTTTTTTTATTGTGAGTCAAGACGCATGTGAGTCAAGAGCCACTATTTATGACCAAGTGCAAAACCAGTGTTGTCAGTTTTTTTTTAAAATTTTTTAATTAAAAAGAAGAGTTCATGTTTTTTTACAAAGGGTGGTTGGTGTTCTTTGCCACGCGGGCGTTGCTATTTACAATTGGAAAAAAACTACAATTGGAAAAAAGTAAAAACTAAAAAGGGTCTATGTACAGATTGAAAAAGTAAAAACTAAAAATTACAAATGAAAGTCTTCCAGTTCCATACGTAATTGATCAATGTTCTCGGGGAGACAGAAGGTGCGATTGAACAAGGCTTGAATTTCAGCTCGGGTTTTCTCGTCCACATCCCGGGATCCTACCACGGCACTGCTTTGATGAAGGGTGGGCTTTTTGGGTCCCCAAGGAACAAATTGACTGCCAGTGACTAGGGTGGCGGCATTCTCGTTGACTTGGTAGTAATGGTCCGAACGGTACCACGTTTGACTGGGAATGTCAAACAGGTAGACGGGTTTGCCTTGATCCATGGCCAATTGCACAGTCCAACCAGTGCCTCCTTTCACGCGTTTATGATCCGGTTCCAAGATGCCAAAGGCATAGATGGTATGAGCTTTCTTGGCCAATTGATAATTGCGCTGCAGCAATTGCAGGGTGTAAAAGTGACTGGGCATTTTTTTGCCTAGTTTCTCCGCTGCCTGGTGAAGATGGGGATTGGCTAGCATCAGCACTTCCACCGTAGAAGGGGTGATGAACGTGGCTCGAGGATGGTTCGGTGGGACCAGGACTTCGAGCTGCATCCCAAAGTGTTTGGCTTGTTCTTCGACGAGGGCATCCGTGCCTTTGGCTCCCCCAGTGTACACCACATGGCCATGACCCACTTGCAGTTCCAAGGCACCGAGATCTTGTTCTCCGATCATGATGTCTGGGGGCATGGCTTGGGAGAATGACGATTTAGGGAGCAAGGGACCCTCTTAAATAGGAACACCTGACCAATGGGAAGACAAGAGGTCCTTATAAGGTCATAACAAGCTGACCAATGGGAAGAGGAAACGTCCTTATAAGGTCATAACAAGCTGACCAATGAGAGCGTAGGGGTATGGGTATAAAAAGGCAGGGGCAGGTGAAAAAATCGTGAGCACGATGTCAGACGATCGGAAGAGAAAGACAGCCCATCCCCCAGAGGGGAAGAAGAAGAAGAAGACTATTCAAACGATGACGCCCGTGGACTGTGATCCGGTGGTAGGGGAGGTGGTGGAAGATACCCGAGCGGCGGTGGAAGAGATGATGAAAGAATTGAATGACATGGCGGAGCAATCTACCCCACAATTCACTCTGATGACCGTGTTTGACAATGAGGTGGGCCATCATCCAATCAAAGACAACAAGGAAAAGGTGGACTATATGGTATGCCCTTGCCATGACGTGCGTTTGGAGGCCCGAGAATCTCAAAAGGGATGGAAGTATGTGAAATGTCCCATCCAACCCTGTTTGCTGTTTTGTGGTCAAGATCAAGCCCTGGAGTATATGAAAGCCGTGTATAGTCAGCCTCATACAGAAGTGTTGGACATGTGGACTTGTTTGCAGTGTTTTTGCCGGGAACCCGCCACGCTGCAACAGAGCCATTCGACCCAGAACCCCGATCGTTTGTTTCTGAATTGTTCCAAGAAAACGTGTGCCTTCTTCCGATGGGCCGATCAACCCTTGGGTCCCAAGTACTGGAGTTGGTTTCATGACAACCCGCCCAAGAAAGCCGACCAACAAGCTGAATCTCCTTTGTCTACCCGGGATGCGCAAGGATATCCCAAGCGGGGCTGACATCCCAGGGCCACCTCCTCGAGCCCCCAGGAAAGAGGATCGCCCCCTGACAGATTATGAGAAACAATTGTTGCGAGAAATTCAAGAGCTCAAGAACCGTCAAGAAATGATGGTGGCCCCAGCGCCGCCACCCCCCAAGTACAGTGACAGTGTGGACAACTGGCAGAAAGATCTCGAGACCGTCGCCTGTGGTCGTCATCGTCTAGGTCTCTTTTAATGGTTTTAAAAAAGGAGTAGGAATAAAATTTTTTATTTTAGTCCATGGAGTCTGTTGTGTGTGATGCGTGGGAGTCTCTCTGGTCCTTGGGGCAATGGCAATGCCAGCAATCCCTGTGCCAAGTGTTATATGATCATCAACCCGGACCCCCCATCCCGATTCCTCCCTGTCCCGAGGACGCGCACCCTCTCCACGTCTTTGAAGAAACCCACGTGGATCGTAACTTGTATCGATGGGTGGTGTTTGTCGTATGGTTAAAAGGGCATCCGGACGCCTGGCGATGGTATCGAATCATTCAAAAGGCGCATCCCCACACCATCCCCACCATATCGACGTTATGGGATGAATGCCGGAACGTATGGCCCCTCGAAAGAAAACTCAACGCTGGTCAACAACAACAAAGTTGAAGAGAACCAAACGCCCTGTCTCGTCAACGAAGAAAAGCCAGGTCTCACAACAATGGTTAAGCCGTTACCACGATCCTAGCGCCCCGGGGAGTTTAGGTGGGGTGCAACGGTTTGCCAAAGCCCAGGGTCTCCCGTTGAAAAAAGCCCAACGACTCTTGGAACAGGATGTGGGCTACACCTTGCATAAACCACGACGTCGTCGTTTTGCTACCTTACCCGTGGTCGTGGGAGGGTTGGACGATCAATGGGCCGCGGATTTAGTGGAAGTGCAACGTTTGGCTAAACATAATCGGGGTATACGCTACTTATTGACCGTCGTGGATGTGTTGTCCAAGTACGCATGGGTCCAACCGTTGAAAACCAAAACCGGCGTGGCCCTCGTCAAAGCCTTTGAGAAGATTGTGACACAAGGAGGGCGGCACCCCAATCGATTGCAAACGGATCGAGGGAAAGAATTTTACAATCGGACCTTTCAACGATGGGTCGACGAGCAAGACATTCACCATTTTTCCACCGAAGGGGATTCCAAAGCCAGTGTGGTGGAACGATTTAACCGCACCTTGAAAGAACGGTTGTACCGTTATTTGACCACGGCCAACACCTTACGCTTTGACAATGTCTTACCCCAGTTGGTGCAAGGGTATAATGCCACCCGTCATCGAAGTATTGGTATGCCCCCCGAAGACGTGACGTGGGACAACGAAGAAGCCGTGTGGAAACGATTGTACAGCAAACGATTGAAAGGCTACAAAAAACCCCAATTCAAAGTGGGGGATCGGGTCCGTCTCAACACGATTCATCGGACCTTTGAAAAAGGCTATCTCCCCGGTTGGACCGAAGAAGTGTTTGTGGTGCATCGTGTGATCCCGGGCCCCGTGCCCACCTATAAGATTCACGAATGGGATGAGACCCCCATCCAAGGTACGTTTTATGAAGAGGATTTACAAAAAGTCCAGGTGTCCGACGTGTTTCGCATCGAAAAGGTACTTAAGCGTCAAAAAGATCGTTGGTTGGTCAAGTGGAAAGGGTGGCCCGACAAGTACAATAGTTGGATTGCTCGTGGTGACGTGACATCCCTCCGACCGCGCAAACGACGCCGACGACGATGACGTTCGTCCCCAATTCGTCGTTTTACGTGACGTTGATGAGTCATGCGAGTACCAAGGAGTTTCCGGGCAACAAAGCCCATCTGTTCCGAAACCGGTTGCCGAAACCCATTCGATTTATGGGACGCGGATGGATGGTGGGCATGGCGAGTTTATCCTTACCCACCATTCCGGTGGTGGCGGAAGAAGGAGGCGTGGGTGAAACCCATCCTCTGTTGTATGTACGATGGCACGAACGCGTGCATGACAAAGACGATTTGGGGAACGATGTCTGGTGGCATCAACGTCGCGAACTCTTTACCTACGGCCGGGATATGAAAAAGGAATTGGCCTCGTCGACGGGATCGCACTTGCTTCATCAACTGGTGTACCGGTACGAGCAAAGCCGTGCCAAACAAACCCAACCCCTCAACAAATGGGCAGAGAACGATGGTCTCAAATTGTACCCGACCTTTGAATGGACCTCCGACGGGGATTTGGTGTTGAATACCGTCAATGTGGATTACAAACGACAAGTGGCCCGCGTGGAATGGGGTAGAACCTTGGCCTTGAGAATGGGATGGATTGAACAAGTGTCGACGGGAGTCTATCGATTGGGTCCCAATATCCTACAAGAATTTCATTCGGACACGATTCCTACCCCGTCGGATGTCCTGGATGGCAGCAATAAACCCGCCTTTTGGAAAGTGGATGGGGATTATATGAACTTGAGTATGACCTGTAATTGGCGGTTTGTGAATTTGAACGCGACCTTTCGGCCCTCGTTGGAATTTCCCTCGGTGCGTCCTTTGCACGTGTATTGTGATGTAGGGACCAGTAGTATGGTAGGGGGTCGCATCACGGATCTGTTACGAGAAATCAAGTACCAGCCCAAAGAAACCACGCACTTTGAACCGCGTCATATTCAATATGTCCCGGTACGCAATGAAGTGGTGGAAATCGTGGAAACGCAAATGGCCGAAATCAATGGGGATCTCGCCCAATTTGGTGAAGGGCATACCCTCCTGACCCTCCACTTTAAAAGGGAGGTGGTGGTGTGAAGCAGACAAAGATGTCGTTCTACGTGACGTTACCCAGTCATTCCAACCGACGGGAATTTCCCCACAACCAAGCCAATAACTTCAAGATTCGTCTACCGAAACCGTTGCAGTTATCCGGAGGGGGATGGCAAGTGGGGTTGAGTGCCATTTCCTTACCAGACACGGGGGTCAACATTTTTAATCTGCTGCCAGCGGATCAGAACGTGTTTGGCACCTCTTGTTATCGATTGACCTCCAAGGCACGTGAGGTCCGTACCTTCAATATGAAAATGGAGGATTTGAAAGACGATCCTTCCATTGTGGATGGCGTGACCTTCATGAAAGCCTTTTTGCAATGGGTGACACAACGTATGACCATTGCTTACCTGCCCTACTATGGTGTACCGGATACGGACAATGGAAAGAAGACGTGTACGACCTTTGAGTGGGACGGCGAGGATTTGGTGATGAACAATCGCAATGTCTCACGGTACAAGTATGGGCGTATAGAGAACACCAACTTCTTCATGTACATCCCCCACTTTGCCATTCATCATCTCATGGCCAAAAAAATGGGATGGTTTAAACAAAACGACCAAGGAAACTATGCGTTGGGACCCAACTTGACCATCGAATTCCGTGATGGCCGGGTCCCCCTTAAAGATGACATTGAAATAAGAAATACCAAGAACGACCCGGAGTATTATCAAGTGACCACGGATAGTCAAGGGACCACATGGATTTGGTTGAGTTTCAGTGTGAATTGGCGTTTCACCAACTTGAATGTGGCGTTTCGGGCGGTGGTGGGGGATCCCACGCGAACGCTCCACGTGTACTCGGACGTGGCAGGCAGCAGTGTCGTGGGCAATCGCGTGACCGATTTGTTGCGTGAAGTCCAGTACAAGCGACAAGGACGTGGTACCCTGTACTTTGAGCCGTTGCACATTCAATACCTACCGCTTCGAAACGAGGTGGTGGAAATCATTCACGTTCAAGTGTCCGAAACGATTGGTAGGGGAGGCGACTTGGTCAAGTTTGGTGACGGCCATACCATTGTCACGTTACACTTCAAAAAGACATAAAAAAGAGAGACGAGAAGGAACTCCAAGTCAATCATCATGCCTCCGAAACGACGACGACGACGACGACGCCGAAAACAACCTCCCCAAGCGGGGGAAGGGATCAACGCAGTGATTGCGGGAATTCCTAAAGCCGCCTGGTCCATCACCAAAGGGATAGAAAAGTTGGCGAAAAAGAATGCCAGAAAATCGCATTTGAAACGCATGGAGGAAATCCGACAAGGAAAACGAAAACGCTATGCGGGGGAATCGTTTACGTGCAGCCTCATGTGAGTATAAAAAGAGACGAGCCCCCTGTGAAAAACAACCAAAGGCATCCCTGGTGAAGAAGAAGACACCATGCGTGGGGGAAGTTTGACCCGATTTCGAACCGACGAGTGGTATGATCAACAAGGCAAAGGGTTGGCGACGGACCTGATGCGTGGGGGGTTGCAAGGTCTTATAAGGACGCGAAATCCTTTAAAACTGCCTAGTAATATCAAGAGAGGCTTGACAACGGGTTTGACACGCGGGATCAAACGCAAAGCCGAAGACGCCCTTAAAAAGGAAATTACCAAACAAGCCAAGAAAGCGTTGAGTCATAAGAGCGTGAAAGACGCCGTGCGGGTCGCCAGTGCCTTATTTCCCAAACAAACCAAACGGGCGCGTGATATTTTGGGCGTGTGAACATGGATCCCGTGCATTCACGACCTCGACGGATTCGCAGTAATCGAGGGTTGACTCAATGGGGTGGACTGTATCCGTTTTGGAAACTGATGCGACGACAACGTGGCGGTTGGTTGAGTCCCGAGATGATGAGACTGCCCGGGTTTGATTTGAGACAACATTTAGCACGACGACGACGGTATAAAAACCCCTCACGGCGACGACGTACCACCACTCGACGACGACGACGTTAAACATGCCTGACGTGAGTACACAAACCGCCCCGGCTCACGAGCGTTCCGAAGGGACCGTCAACCCGGCGTTACGGATTTTCAAGGTGCCCCCGACCGACATTAGCATCAATGCCTATCGCATGGTCACCATCCAACCCACCACCACGGGTATCAACCCCATGGAATTCATCATTCCGGGATTAGACGATTTTGTGGATTTGGGACGCAGTTACTTTACCATGGAATTGAGATTGAAGAAAAGTAACAATGGCAACTTGGTGGCCGATGAAAAATTGTGGCCCGTTAACAATTTGGCCCATTCCATCATCAAACAAATTGACTTGCAATTGAATGGCACGTTGATCAGTCCTCAATCCGACACCTATCATTACAAAGCGTACCTGGAAACCTTGTTGAATTATGACCGAGAAGATGGCAAGACCGTGTTGGGACCCCAAGGATGGTTCAATCAAGTGGATTTCCCACCCCAATGGACTGCTGCCAACGTAGACTTTGGTACCCCTAATGCAGCCTGGACCAATCTCCCTGCCAATCACAAAGGAGCCTTGGCCGCCATGGTAGCCGAAACCGCCAAGTATGCAGGAGGTGTCACCCACAGTCTGGTGTTTACCCCCCACCTGGAAGTGTTTCACACCGGCAAATTGTTGGTGCCTGGCATTGAAATCAAGATGAAATTTCATTTCAATAGCCCGGCCCTGTTTTTCAATGGAGTGGCTCTGGCAGGTCGATTGATGGAAGGCGATGTGAAACTACGGTTTCATCTCTGCCAACTGCGTTTGAATGACGCCATCTACCAGAGTTTGTCTGAAAAAAGACACAATGAAGGCCAAGTGGCGGCTTACCCGACCGTCCGCAGTGAAATCCGGACCTTCACCATGCAAGACAACCTGGTCCGCTTTGATATCCCCAACCTGTTTCAAAACAGAATACCGGACCGATTGATTGTGGGGTTGTTGGACAGCCGCGCCTTCAATGGAGATGTCACCCGAGATCCTTTCTGTTTCCAGAAATTTGGACTGACGTCCATTAAACAGATTGTCAAAGGCGAAGAATACCCTTATGAAACCCTGCAGTTAGTGCACAACAATGGCAGCCGAGATAATCTAGGCTACTTCCGTTTTCTGCAAGCCAGTGGGGCTTGGTGTAAGAAGAAAGGCAATATGGTAGAACTAGGAGATTGGGGCCAAGGTAAAAATTGTACCTTGTACATGTTTGACAATGTGGCCAATGGCTGTGCTGACAGTCAAAACCTCAACCCCAAGCAAACGGGCGATTTACAACTGGTCTTGGAATTTGGAGCCGCTCCCGCTACCAATATAACCGTGCTCGTCTATGGAGAATTTGAGAACTTGCTGGAGATTGACCGCAACGGAGCCGTGTTGTACAACATTTACCAACACTGAAGAAATGGAACACGTGGCCTTGAATAATGTGCAGTTGGATTATTTAGCTCGCGACGACCCCCACTTGAAACCTGTCTTTTACGGAACGGTGGCCTGTGATCGTTTACCCAAGAAACCTGTCAAGACCCCACCCCAAGGGTACATTGTGAATACGGACCCGCACGATCAACCCGGACAACATTGGTTAGGGGTGTGGACCGAGGGAAACGTGTGTGAAATCCTCGACAGTTATGCTTTGCCCATGGACACGTACGTGCAAGCCGCCCCGTTCCAAGATTGGATGGTGAAACATTGGAAGTATGTGGTGACCAATGGCAAGTCCCTCCAAGCCATTTCAAGCAAGAGTTGTGGGGATTACGCCTTGTTGTACTTGAAAGCCAAAGCCCGTGGACGGACCTTGCAAGACTTTTTAAATGAGTTTTCGGATCATGATTATGTAAGCAATGACCATCAAGCCGGTCAACGCGTTCAACAATTGATTGTAGGCCAAGAAGCCCGATGGTATCAACTTTGTTGTCATCCGTATCATCAAAGGAATGATTAAATAAAATGTGTTGAAAAAAAAAAAAAAGTGTGTCGGAGTCGTAGCTCAGTCGGTAGAGCCTTTGGATCCCCCGAAAAACAGGTGTTGGGGGATCGCGCGTGGGTTCGAGTCCCACCGATTCCAATAAAAAGGTGCCTTTTTTTTTCTAAAGGGGTAGTATCATCATCATGCAAACGGGGAAACCGTTTCGTTTTCATACTCCCTCCTCTATCTTGGTGGTGGGCCCATCGGGATGTGGCAAAACCGTGTTTACGGAAAAACTCTTGGTAGACAACCCCGAGTTGTTTGACACCCCACCGACCCAAATGCATTATTGTTATGGGGCGTGGCAAGATCGATTTCAAGGCATGCAAGATCATGGGGTGGTGTTTCACGAAGGGATTCCCGATCATGACGCGTTGGTCCAATGGTTTCCTGAAGGACAGGGGGTCCTAGTCTTGGATGATTTAATGGATGAAGGGAGTCACGATAAACGCGTGTTGGATTTATTCACCAAACATTCACATCATCAAGGAGTGACGGTGCTCTACTTGTGCCAAGACATGTTTCCCGTGGGGCGCTATGCCAAAAGTATTTCCCGCAATGCGCATTACATTGTGGCGTTCAAGAATCCCCGGGATCAATTAGGGGTACGCAATGTCATGCTGCAATCGTTTCCGACCACTTGGAAAGACACCTTGGAGACGTTTCATCAAGCCACCACCCGCCCCTATGGCTATTTGATGTTGGATTTACACCCGGCCTCCTCCGATGAACAACGGTTGTTGAGTCACCTGTTAAAAGACGAAGGATGGACACGCACCTATCAAAAGCGAGTATAAAGGGACGACACCCCCTTTGGAACCGGAAAAAAGAGCAACCATGGCCGATGACCGTCAACCTCCACAATCGTACGATACCACGACCCCAGCCGGGGTCGGGGCGACCACTAGCAATCAAGTGTCTCCAGGGACCATGCAAGAAATTTTGGATACGGGGGACTCAGACTTGATTGCCCAAGCCTTTGATCAAGCGGAGGAGGCGGGTGATTATGATGCCCTCACCCGATATTTGGAATCGTTGCCTGACCTTCCACCCCCTGTACAGGCCTCTGCCCCTGCTGGGGTAGGAAGCCCAGGAAGTCAATCGTTCCGTAGCATACACACTACCCCGCCGTCTTCCGTGGACACTCCACTTAGTAGGGGGAGCGCCGGCTTGTCGTCCGGAGCGCGAACCCCCCTTAGTCAGGGGAGCGCTCGTTTGTCGTCCGGGGCTCGAACGCCTGCGACGCCTCCTAGCGTACCCCGGGCGGCGGGTGCTCGAACAGCCGCGGGGGCTGGGGGTAATGGGGGTGGACGTGGTGGTGGCAATGGTAGGGGACGCCGAGGACCCAGGACTAGAGGTGGACGTGGCGGTGGACGTGGTGGTGGTGGTGGTGGTGGTGGTGGTGCTGGTGCTGGTGGTGCTGGTGGCGGAGGTGCTGGTGGTGCTGGCGGTGGTGGTGGTGGTGGTGGTGGTGGTGGAGGAGGTGGTGGAGGAGGTGGTGGACGACGGGGACGCCGACGCCGACGCCTTTTCCCCACTTCCCCTGCCTCCAGTACTCCTGGATCGTCTGGGGGGTCTGGTAGACAACCTCGTACCTTGCGTCAAGCCGATTTACAACGACGTTTGCGGATGCTATTACAAGATCAAGAACAATTGGCCCAAGGACGGGAAATTGCTAATGTGACCATGACCAATAGCATTGTGACCAGTTATAAACAAGGAGGAGCCCCGAGCGTACAAACCTCGTCGTCCCGGGTCTCGCCGTGAGGATGAAAACCACCGTGTCGTTATTGAATGGATCTCGACGTCCTGGCATCCCCTTCCCACCGGAATTGTTACAACGGATGGATTCCTTGTATGCCTTTTACCATCAACAATGGTGGTGTTATCGAAAAATGTTGAATCATTACAAGTGTATCAATGCCTTGTTCAATGGCCTGGCGTTACTCCTGATGGCCGCGGGCATGATTGCTGGCCCCCTGTTGGACAACAGTACGTTGGTAGCGTGTTTGGCGGCGGTGGGCACCGTGGTCAAAGGATGGAATGATTTTAAACAGTACCGATTTAAAGTGACCATGAGCCGATTTGCGTTTACCACCTATGCCAAAGCCTTGACCGAATTGAAAACCTATGTGAGAGGTGTCCCCTTGGAGGACCTGGAAGGATTTTTAATCAAGATGCAAACCTTGGATGACACCATTGTGGATTTCACCCCTCCGTTACCCAAACGATGTGTGCAAGATTACCATGGTCATTTTGTGTACCAGCCCGTGGAAGCCCTATGCTATGTAGACGGATGTCCTCGTCCCTTGAAACCCAAAGACTACTGGATCCATAAAAAGCCACTCCCTCCCAGTCCGACACTCTTAGAACCATGGCCCCCCGAAAAAGACGGACAAAAAGAAAAAGAAGAACCCAGCAAGGAGAAGGCATACCTTGGTTCGTCGACGTGAAAAAGGGGTATGAAGTCACAAGTGATTTGGTCAAAGCCTTGAAAAAACCGCAAATGAGTGCTGCCCAAGGGAGAAAGATGGTATCGGGGTACAAACAACAATATCAAGCGTATAAAAGACGAGGGGGTACCAAAGGGTACAACAGTTGGTTGATCGACAAAGGCTATGCCAAAAAACCTAACAAGTGTTGTATCCAATGAAACGTCTTCGACGTCAATTGCCGTTTTTACGGTCCATGTTACAAGAAGCCAACGGTTCCAAACGTCAAGAGTTGTTACAACATGCCAATGCCGATCAAATCAATGCCGTGAGTGAACTGGTCTTGAACTTCTTAAAAAACAAGATTCCCGTCACACCCCCCATGCTGGCCAAACTTCAACCCTATAAAAAGGTGCTACGCGATTTGGGACGTCGTCGACATTCCGTCAAAAAACGTCGGGCGTGGTTGGTTCAACAAAAAGGACGCGGCTTGTTTCAAGGACTTCACGAGGTGTTATGTCAATGTGCTCGACCGACCCGTTAACCCTGGCCACATGGATCACCCTGTTACAAGAGGCCAATCGAGCCACCGACCGGTGGAAAGACGAGTGTCATTATTGGAAGCATAAATATCACCTGTTGTATCGAGAGTACAGGCACATCTTAAAGTCCCGTCTTTGTGAGAGCTGTCGTCAAATAGAAGACGGGGAACTTTGCTCCGAGTGTAGTCAACCCCCATGGATGCAGTGTACATGATTCCCCACCAGGACTTGGAACAACTCGTTCAATATTACAAAGGAGAACTCACCGAAAATGCCTTGTTGAACAAAGCCGCCAAGCTCGCCGCTCAAAAACATGTGTTGTTGTCCAATCCCCAATTGCCCCCGGCCGTGGTCAATGCTCAAACCAAACCCCTGAGTCAAGAATTAATCAAGTTAACCAAACGCATTCGTCAATTTCCCGGAGGCGTGGGAGTGGGTGCCCCGGGTGCACCTCCTGGCGAAGACGAAGAAGAAGAGGCCGGGGATTTGGTGACCGGACCCGTGGAACAATGGTTGAAGCGCATGATAAAAGGAGGGCCGTCGGCTCCCAAACCCACCATTACCCCTGCTACCAGGGAAGGCGCGAGAGAACCGAGACCTTCTACCAGTCGAGGAGAAGAGAGACCTTCTACCAGCCGAGGGGATATCCGGACTCGTTTACAAGCCGTGCGAGAACGACGCAAGGCCTGGGAAAAGCATTTAACCGAAAGTGGTGCTGCTAAAGGCAAGGGCAAAGGCAAAGGCAAAGGCAAAGGCAAAGGCATCTCCCGTGAAGTGCAAGCATTAAAACCCTTACCCGGTTGGGAAGATTGGGCCAAAGGCAAACCACCCCGACGACGACGTTTGCAGTACGACAGTGAGTAAACGATGCCCACCCACAGGAGGAGAAGGGGTATCAAACGGAAACGCCGTCAACGCGGAGGGGCCTTGGATGTCCAAAAATGGATTGCTAAAACCGGCAAAGAATTTCATTGGCCTGGCTATCAATACATGGGCCCTGGGACGCATTTGGCCAAACGTCTGAAACGCGGGGACCCCGGTAAAAATCGCTTGGACCGGATTGCGAAACAACACGACATTGATTACAGCCGTGCCAAGAATTTGCAAGACAAATGGAAAGCCGATACCAAGATGATCCAAGCCATTGATAAATTACCCGGCAAGAAAACCAAGACGGAACGGGTGGTCAAGAAAATCATGCAAGCCAAGAAACGTTTAAAATTGTAAAAAACACTTTAATGACAACCCCCAGTTACATGTTGTGTCAATAAAAAATGAAAATGTCACATTGTTATTCTGCAGTTCGGTAGTCTTCTGTAGTTCGAGTCTCAAAACAGGATTCTCAAACAGGATTCTGGAGAACCCATTGAGGTATAGACCCCCTATATACCTTGTTGAAAAAGAAATAAATGACAATGTCTGATTGATATTGTTATTCGGCAGTTCGGTAGTCTTCTATAGTTCGTGTTGAGTCTCAAATAGGATTCTGGGGGAACTCCTTGTGACCAAGTTCATTGTACTGTCTCAAAACAGGATTCTCAAACAGGATTCTGGAGAACTCCTTGTGGTGTAGACAAATATGATCCACGTTGATAAAAAAAAAAAAAATGTCACTGTCTCTTTGATCGTTCTACCACAATGTCACGATGGCATGTTCTGTCAAATACGGAAACGATTGTTTTATGTTACTAAATCATACATTAAATCCACCCCCTCGTCGGGTGACATGTCATGAACGAAGTCTTCGGGGGGCACCAATGCCTCCAGATCAAAGCAACAAGAGTCCTCCACATCCCTCAGTAACTCGGTCCACTCGTCAGGCGATACGTCCTGCAAGAAAGAGGAAACGTCCTCCAAGTCAGAGGGGTCCATGACTTGCACATCCCCCGAATCCATATCCGTGAGAGTATAATCCTCAAGAAATGATTCACAAAAAGAAATGTTCTCAAACGTTTTCGGTATGGATTTTATAAAGTCCTCCAAGAGAATGGTCAATTTCAAGGGTCCCAATGCTTTGATTTTCTCTTCCGTTTTCTGTCTCTCTACAGAAGGCTCTACAGAAGGTAAGGAGGCACAAAAGTCATTCAAATACGTTTCCAGAGAAGGTTGCGTCCTACAATTAGTCAATACCACCCGCAGTGGTTTGGGACGAGGCACCTCCTTCTTCCTTTTGTTGTTGTACCTTCTTGATTTCTCCAGGATCTTCTCGCGGTTATCCCAGTAGTACTCTCTTCTTTGCGCCAGCAGCTTCTCTCGGTTCGCAGCACGATAGGTCCGACGAATCGCCCATCCTTTTTCAGTTCTGTTGTACTTCCTTTGATACTCGGCTATTCGAACACGATTCTTTCGACGATACTCTCGATCTCGGAGTCTGATACGTTCCTTGTTTTTCTCTTTATACCGTCGATCGCTTTCGGTGCAACGTGCTCGGTTGTTTCGGGACCATTGTTTTTAGGCGGCACGCCGTTCCTCCTTATGCGTCTCCTCATAACGCCTTTTGGACTCCTGCACTCGATCCAGATTTTGTTCTACGTATCGTTTTTTGGCCGCACTCACTTTCTCAGGGTACTTGCGTCGGTAGTTGGCTTTTTTGCGAATATTCCTCGCTCGGGCTTTCTCTGGGTAGCGGGCATTGTACCTAGCTTTTTTGATGGCGTTCCGTCTCCGTCGTTGTTCGTCTTTCGTCAGTAACTCTGTCGTTTCGTCGTCGTCGTCCTCGTCGTCAGGGTCGGGAACAATGTCGTTCAAGTCCTCGTCTGGGTCAGAGTCGTCGTCGTCGTCGTCGTCGTCGTCGTTGTCGTCAGGGACATAGTCCTCGTCCTTCTTGTCGTCAACGTCGTCTGGGTCAGAGTCATCGTCGTCGTTGTTTGGTCGGTACGTCGTGCGTCGTCGGTTGCTGCGGCGGAGGCCCTCGCTTACGGGAGACCTCGGGCGAGGGGGGCGGTGCTGGCGGAGGGGTGGCTGGGCGCTTAAACTCATACCGCCAGTAGTCGCAACAGAAGTCGAGGCCCTCAATGAACCAGTCACAGGTGTATTGAGGGTAGCACAGCTGGTGGAAGTAAGTGGCTCGTGCTGCCCGGGTTGCCTGAGCTGCCTCTTTGAGCTGCTCCCTCTCTTTCAGCTTCTCCCCAAACTCAGTGACACTTGAGTCCAGTGTCAAGTCCTCCTTGACTTTCCTCAAGATCTCCTCCACTTCTAAATCTGCTTCAAACCTTTCAAAAACTTCCAATAGCTTGTCTTGATCAACCTCCATTTTGAGATGACTCCACCGGCGATTCGATTTCTTTTATAGGGACTTATTCCTTCCCGTGATGCCCCATGGACCCTAATTAGAGAGGGGGGAGGGGGGTCCCCCCACCCCGTCCCACCCCTCCCAGAGACCCCCTCTCTAGGGGGCACCCCTCTTTAGTGATTGGCTCCTTCCCCTCCCACGTGACATTTTGGTTCTCTATAAAAAACAAACCCCGATCTCCAGTCAGTTTATCTGATCATGTCCTCTGACAAAGATGACAATGCGGCGGGGCCAAGTGGCCTCGCCCACCATGAGGTTTTAGCCATGCTCGGATTGGACTTAAGTGACTCCGAAGACGACACCCATTCCTGTGTGGGACCTTTAATTTCTACCGAAGAGCTAGGAGACAGTGACGACGCCATTTGTGAAGAGGCCTTGGACCAATGGGAACAAAGCGGGGGTGGATTGGATCCCGCTGAACACGTTACCTTCCAATTTGACTTACAACCTTTTGTGAATCGGAAGAGTGATCGCATGGGGGTACAAGAACGTCATTTCAAGACCCAGTTACGTCAAAGGGGAAACTTGCTTCCAGGCCAAAATATAACCCAAGCTCTCCAAGATGGATTACGTCGAGCCGTCGATCAAGTGTTAACCACCACGCCTGACCTCCACGATCAAGATCGTCTGTACTTTACCATCGCCTCCGATCGCCTGCACAATAATTTTCAGGGGTGGGGATTACGTGCAGGGGAATGGCGTCGAGACACAGAACGGGTGGAAGCGCTGTTCCAACGTTTAGCCCAAGCCCTCAACAGCAACGAACAATTTGAAATGGATGACTCCTTTCAAGTCTCCATTACGCAAGTTCATCATGCGCCTCAAGGTACCGGTTTACCACGGCGCGGGAAACCCGGTCATCCCACCATGGCCCTGTTAACGGCCAAGAAAAAATCGGTCATCCGCATCCAAAATGATGACGAACTCTGTTGTGCCAGAGCCCTCGTGGTCGCCAAAGCTCGCGTGGACCAGCACCCGAAATTGGCATCCATTCAGCGGGGGTACGGGCCGCTGCAAAGAACCCTCGCTTGGGACCTCCAGAATGAAGCCCAGGTGCCCCTTGGTCCCTGTGGGTATGATGCCTTGACCCAATTCAGTCAAGCTCCCTCCCTCAGAGGTTACCAGATCATCCTGGTGGATGCACAGCGATCGTTTCACATCACAACGTTTGGACCCCTTCAAGACAAACAACTGATCCTGTTGCACAACCAAGACCATTATGATGTCATCACCAAATTGCCAGGATTTTTCGGGTCCAGTTATGTGTGTGCGGATTGTTGGAAACCCTACAACACCGAGGGGGAGCATCGATGTACCAAGACCAAGGTGTGTGGAGCCTGTCGACAGAAAGATTGTCCCGACTTTCAATATGCATACCCCCGGCACCTGAAAGCCACTCAACGTTGCGGGTCGTGTCATCGGGACTTTTTTGGACCCGCGTGTAAGGAAGCCCATTCCAGCAAGACCCATGCGGGCAAACCCGCCACGGGCCTCCAGACCTCCGTGTGCTGTCAACGATACCGATGCCCTGACTGTTATCAACAAAATGTGGGCTTGTCCCGCATTCAACGTCACCGTTGTTGGCACATAGACTGCCCGTCTTGTCATCAGTACGTCAACGCTGACGAACACCGTTGTTTCATACAAAAAGCCCCCAAACCTCAAGACCAAAAGAAGAGAAAGAGAACCCGTCAAAAAGGTCCTCGCGCCAAACGAGGTGCCGCCGCCGCCGCCGCCGAACCCCCTGCCTCCTCCTCCTCCTCCGAGGACGAGGACGACCTGCCACCCTTACACGTCTTCTTTGATATCGAAGCCATGCAACCCCAGGAAAAACACCTTGCCAATCTCGTCGTGGCCGAAACCGAAGACAACGATGAACCCAAGCCTTTCCCAGGTCCCACCTGTATCCGGGACTTTCTGGAATGGTTGGATACCTTAACTCTCCACGATACCCGTCAAGTCAATGTCATCGCTCATAACTTCCAGGGGTACGACGGGTACTTCATCATCCAAGAATACTATGGGGACAACCGCCTCGTCCAACAACTCCGCAACGGGTGTAAACTCTTAGAGATCAAACATGACCACATCCGGTTCATCGATTCCATGAGTTTCTTCCAGATGCCCCTCTCCGCCTTTCCCAAAACCTTTGGCTTGACCGAACTCTGCAAAGGGTACTTCCCCCACAAGTTCAACATACCTGACCATCAACAGTACGTGGGCATCCTCCCCTCACGCGATCACTACATGCCTGAGACCATGACACTCGAAGGAAGACAAGCCTTTGAAACCTGGCATCAAGAGCAGCGTGCCAAGAACGTCGTGTTTGACTTTCAGAAAGAATTGCTCGCCTATTGTCAATCGGATGTACGACTCCTCAAACAAGGATGTCTGACTTTCAAACGCCTGTTTGAAGACTTGACCGGCTTCAATCCCTTCGATCACGTCACCATTGCCTCCGCTTGTAATCGAGATTTACGTATGAACCGGATGATCCCCAACAGTATTGCCAGTGAACCCGCTGGTCATAAGGGGTGGAGAAACAACAACATCAATCAGTCCCTCCCAGCCCTTCAATGGTTAACCTGGTGCGATCACCAACTACGTCAACGCGCCCTCCAAGATCTTACTCCCGCTGATCTACTAGCCAATGCCCATCCAGAGCCTCAGTACATTCAACATGTCCGAAATCAAGGCGAGTATAAGATCCCCGCGACCAACATCCATGTGGATGGTTATTGCCCCCACACCCACACCGTCTACGAATTTCAAGGCTGTTTCACCCACGGATGCCCAACCTGTTATCCACATCGCCACGAAAAACATCCCCGCAACTATGATCGGTCTATGCATGACCTCTATGACGCCACCCAAAACAAAGTCCAAAAGCTTACCGACCAAGGGTACAACGTCATTCAAATGTGGGGATGTGAATGGGAGCACCTCCTAAAAACCCAACCAGAGATCGACGCCTTCGTTCGGGAACTCAACTTTATCGATCCTCTTAAACCTCGAGAGGCTTTCTGTGGAGGTCGTACCAATGCCATCAAACTCTACCATCATATCACCCCTGGCCAAAAAATTCACTACATCGATGTCACCTCCTTGTACCCGTGGGTCAACAAGAAGTCTGTGTACCCCAAAGGACATCCGAAAATCATCTTCACCCCGGGTCACACGGACATCCACCAGTACTTTGGCCTCATCCAATGCAAAATCCTGCCTCCCCGTGAATTGTACCATCCCGTGCTGCCTTACCGTCATGACGACAAACTACTCTTTCCCCTCTGTGCCCGTTGTGTGGAAGAAGAAATGGCCAAACCTCTTTTGGACAGATCCTATCATTGCCCTCACCCCGACGAACAACGCGCCCTCACCAGTACCTGGTGCACCCCAGAGTTGTATAAAGCCGTCGAATTGGGGTACCAAGTTCAATACATCTATGAAGCCTGGCATTTTGAAGAAACCTGTGAGGGCCTCTTCGCCGATTATGTTAACACCTGGTTGAAAATCAAACAAGAAGCCAGTGGGTGGCCTAAGGATGACATGACAGAAGAAGAAAAGCAACGTTACATCCACAAGTACTTGGAGCATGAAGGCATCCACTTAGAGTACGACAAGATCAACTACAACCCGGGGCTGCGTACCCTAGCAAAACTCATGCTCAACTCCATGTGGGGCAAGTTTGGACAACGCCTCAACAAGACCCAAATTCAAGCCTTTCATGATCCACAGGCCTTTCATCGTTTCCTGGATACCGATGTATTGGACGTCCGTCACGTCTCCGTCGTCAATGACGACATGGTGGAGGTGCACTACCAAAACCAAAAAGAGGACATCCGCGTTTCACCCAACCTCAACATTTTTGTGGCCTGCTTCACCACCTGCCATGCCCGGCTCAAACTCTATGCCGCCCTGGAAGCCTTAGGAGAAACAGTGTTGTACTTCGACACGGATTCCGTCATCTACCTGGAGGAAACACCCACTCAATTCCAACCTGTCTTGGGTTCCTATCTAGGGG
>OZ024893.1:30197047-30211575 GCA_964017195.1 Siderastrea radians
AGTGAGCCCCACTGATTTACCCACAGAGAGTCAAGGGAAATCAGTTGGGGCTGTTGATACTATTGATGAGAAAAAGTTTTGTGACTTTATCCAGAAAGCCCGTTCAGGTTTGAGTGACGTTATTAAGTGCTATCACAATAGTGGACTGTACATTTCACGAATGAATGTTGTGTCTCTAGAAGAGTATACCACTTACAGATCGGAATACTGTAAAAGGTACCACAAGAAACAGTGTTCAGAATGTACTTCGCTTACGAAAATGGCTTCACATATTGCTCAAGAAGGAATTGTTAAAGTTTCAGAGGTTTACAGGAGACAATTTCCAGACGGCAACTATCAGTCTGACAAAGCTGTGAGAAGGTTAATGCAATTACCCTGTGTTATTTTCAAGGTGGAATATCTGTATGTTATGGAGCTAAGGCCAGAATTGAACTACACTGATTGACTGGATTGGGAAGACAATGCCAGGGAAAGGTAACATTGAACGTAAGTTGGAGAAAGAGACCCTTAAATCTTTGTGTGAGCTTGCATCAAATGAATCGGACAGGAAATTGATACAGGCTGCTGCTACTTGGGGTATGACTGGGAAACAAGCCAGGAACATTTATGGTATAGAGGAATATTCCTGTAAAGTAAGGAGAGTGAAGGAAGCAATTGCCAACGTTCAAGAAATCCGGAATGAAATAATGAAGCTGGCAAAATTGAAAGAAACGGCGCTACTGCGAACTCTGGGTGTTGAAGATGATTCTGAATCAGACTCAGAGAGTTCTGGACATGGCAGTGATCTGGAAAGTGTTATTGAAAGTGACTCCGACGAAGAGCCTAACTGCAATTCTGAATCAGAAAGTAGTGTTAGTTCAGTACAGCAAAAGAACCAGTACACAGATGAGTCACAGTCACATTCACCAACTACTACTGGCATAAGATATGATCCAGATTTCCTGTGAAAAGATGTTCCTGCTACTGCTACTGCAAATCCTGCTCCCTCTAATGATACATTGTTATTGTGGTTAAGGGAGAACAAGCTCAACTGGTTTTCTTTCTATGAGGAAGTTGCTCAGTATCTAAAGAATTACAATTCCGAAGTTCTGAATCAAGTCCTTTTAGATTTTACTGATTATTTGAGTGACTCTGACCTGAGTGACGAAGAAGAGAGATTGGTAGAAGTGTCACGACAGGCTTTTCTAGAATTCAATCGTAGAAAGCCACTGTTGATTGAAGGAGAAGAGGTTTTGTCAGAGTCTGATAATGAGGTCCAAGGTCCAGAAAGAGTCGAAGAAGTGACATCGCTATTGAGCGAAGAGGGAAAGAAACAGATCAGATCTGCAAGAATCGCTTTAAGAAAGAAGGCAAAGAGAGAAGCTGCTAAAACGATTGCATCCACCTGCATTCTGAAAGGGAATTTACCGAAAAGAACAAGTCGCATTATAAAAGAACACCCAAGCATTGGTAAAGATATCGAAGATTTTGTCAAGTCCAAAAAAGTTGGGGCTGATGCTTGGAGGAGGACTGGTGTGCTGACTTTTGATGGAGTAAGAACCAGAGGAAAGAAAGTAACGTACAGAAATATTCAAGAACACCTTCAAGAAAAATACGATTGCAAGATAGGTTATGGTACAGTTGTACAGTTGTGTGTCATTCGAAGTAAACGAAGAATTTCAGCTAGACGATACAAGGGCGTAGCTAAAGTAACATGTAGAAAATCCAGAAATGCATTACAATGGAAAATGCTCCTGCTCTAACAACACGAACTGATTTTGTAAATTCGTACTCATCGCTGCTGCAGACAACGTCATACTTGTTTATGGAATCAGACACAACAGAGAAAGCTTGTGTGGGACTTGTGAAACCCCATTTCATGTTCCAGAAGAACCCAACCCAGCACTTTATAGATCTAGAGATGCTTGAGAGCAAGTTGCCGAGTCACCTAGGGAATCGGTACATAGAATGTGTTAGAGTTGACAGTGCAACTGACGAGGGACCAGGGCACGTAGAAGTTCAGTTCCTGTGGACAGAGAGACACATTGAGAAACGAAGGATCTGTACTATTGTGACATCGAGGCACAGTGGTGGTTCATATTTGAATGAAGTTGAATTAATGAATGGCTGCATTGCAAAGGCACATTCAAATTTGTACATTCCTTCAACTCTGACAGGGAACAATTATGATTCAAATGGCCTGAACAGTGGCAAATTGCGTGAAAACCTAGATATAGCGACTGATGTTTATATTGATAGAGTCAATGGGTCAGCATGCTGTGGGACAACCCTGCAACTGTACAAAGGAGGTCAGAATGAAGCCATTACTGAGAGAAGGCAAAGCCTTTTGGTCTTCCTTAAGGGTAAGGCAAAAGAGAGAATGCAACTAAAAGAAAGCAACCCAGAATTATTCAAGTACTTTGAGAATGTCTGGAAAGTTCACGAAAACCACATGAACAAGGATCTTCCGGAGAATTATGTTTATGCTAAATCTGTGTTTCAAGCCCGAATGTCCCCATCCCTTGTGTGTTGACAAGTCTGTGGGAAGAGATGCAGCATGGTATGAACATGGGCCACTCGTATCATACATCCCTGTACCTATGGTAGATCCAAAGCGGCCATGGGGTGGAAAATGCCAGGAATGCACAACCTTCTGCACTGGCCATTACATGTCACCTGAAGAGCACCAAGAATTTGTTAGAGAACATGGTGCCACAGAGTTAATGTACAAGCCTCCAAGCATTGTAATAAGGGATCAGTTTTATGAATCTATGAGGGCAGGGGGAAGTGTATCCGATAATGAGTTGGAGGAAGTTGCTAGAAAGACGCTGCTTTCTGTAGAGGAACTAAAAATGCACGTTGAACATCTACGAATTACTGCTGAACGACGTAAGGAAGGGGCCAAGAAGGCAGCATTGACACGGAAATCAAAGTCAACAACAACAAGGAAGGCCAATAAAAAGAAGAAAGCAGAGAGTAATTAGACTTAATTTTATACATTTACACGCTTGATTTTGTCAAACTTGCATCTGAGAAACTCAAATATAGTTTTTCAGTAATTTATTTATTTACTTCCATTCACAGAAGATGTGGTCATTGTAGACAAAGATGTGTGGTGCTGGTGTCGTGAAGAAGAGCATGGGGACATGCTTATGTGCGAAGGAGATGATTGCCCAATTAAATGGTTCCACTTTGATTGCATGGGACTATTGTACAGCCCAGCCTTTTCTTGGTATTGCCCCGATTGTAATAGTAAGTGTTAGATTACTCTATTGGTTCAGTTAATGACATGAGCCACCTCAATTAAGAAAAGGGTGGCAGTGGCTAATAAATTAATGACTGCTTTCTACCTGTTACAGCAATTTATGGCATCTGACTGGGATCTAACTGACTTTTATTTGTTCTTGCTTTATCCATAGATGAACCTGAGCAGTTTTGCCTATGCAACCAGGCAGAATTTGGGTTGATGTTGGCCTGTGACAACAGTGAATGCACTATCCAGTGGTTCCACCTTTCCTGCGTGGGTCTCACAGTTGCTCCAAAGGGGGCATGGTTGTGTCCCAAGTGTCAGTCTTAATGGCAAAATAGCAAAAAAGCCATATAATCCTTCCAGGGAGTAGATGGACACTACATACTTTCAAAGACTCTATGGTGCATGCATGTTCTTGTAGCTATGACATTGTTACTATTTGGATATTGGTTAATTTGATTGTTTATTGGTCACTTTGAATTAAATTAGCGTTAAATGAAGGACCACTTAAAAAGCTTCCAAAGCAGTGTCACTGTATCAGATTTATTGACATTTGTAAACAAACACAAATAAAGTTTGGTTGTTCATATGATACACGTTTATATTGTTTCTGTTCCTATATGTGAGTCGCAATCCCAACAGCTTTTGTCATATAAAAGCCTAGCAGTCCAAGTTTGTATAATTCTTCAAGCACAGCAAGAAAAATACCGGGGCCATGGTGACGGGGGTTTTAACAACGAATGTTTCCCCGATGACCGGGGGAAATGGCCAAGTTTAACACTACATAAATGTTAAATTCCCCGCCCTGTCCCGGGGGTCGGGGGGTCGGGGTTTCCATTGACTAGTGCATAAATTTCAATCGAACTCAATCGAACTCAATTCATGGATTGAGTTCGATTGAGTTCGGCAATCGAACCAAATCGAACTCACCGAAAAGGAAAATATTCAATCGAACTCAATCGAACGTTCGATTTTCGAACTCTTGATTTTTGTAAAACCGGCATTGAAAATCTATAACCAGATCTTAGAAGATCGAGTTACTTGGAGTTTAGCACGTGGTTTTCTTAAACGGAGAAATTCCGCAGAAATGGCTTCAGATGCGCTGTGGGTTGTAAGCTTCAAATGCGTAGTAAAAGGCTACCAGGAATGCCGCTTTGACGTCAAGGATGCGTTCATTTCTATGGAGGACTTGTTTCGGGAACATAAGGAAAAAGCGGACAGAGAGAACGATAATGCTGTTAACCTTTGTAATGCAGTGGGCAGGGCTAAGGAAAAGGAAAAAGACCGCCAAGCAGAGTTAATTGTTGATTCTGCTGTTGCTGCTGCGGTTAAATTTCAAGATGACGCGAGAAAAGTAGTAAATTATCCATTTGAAAAGTTTTTTCAAAATGAACTAAAAAAGCTACAGCTTGAAAAGTTGAAATTTATTGAGAGGCTCGTCTGTGAAGAGAGGGCAGTCCAACAGCGTGCAAATGCATTTATAACAGCAATTTCCACACCACTTTGTAAACACTTTGCTGCAAAAGAGGTCGTTTACGAGATATTGTACTTAAAGGAAAAAGCGCAATATAAAGAGCTACCACCTGTTAATCCAGCAGTTGAACGATTTGCAGAAATAGTTTCAAACCCGCAAAAGGATGAAGCAACCAAGAATCTTCTTGTACTTATCAATGATATGATGGCAAGCAATGGAATCACGACCGAAAAACAGTGGTCTGACAGCAGCAAGTCCTTGTTTGCTCTCATATTAGACTATGGAGGACCAGCACTTTTAAATCAAATTCGTGAGAGAATTGGCGGTCCTTCTCTGTCTACATTGTATAAAATAGTTCGACTGCCATACTTGATTCCACAGAGATTGGAACCGTCATCGTTTTCGCGTGCTCGAGAGTTTTTTAATCGTTTAGGTGTGCAAGGGCCTTTTGTTTTGGGAGTTGACGCTACCCCGATTATTCCATCACTGAAAATTCGTGGCAACAAAATTTACGGTATTGCACAAGAACAAGATATGATCGTGCAAACTGCTGATGATATCATCAAGGTTGTGGGGGATAAAGCGCTCCAGAAAGCTAAGCTTGTTAATGCTTTTGTTCTGGCTCCAGTGTACTTATCTGAGCCGATTTATGTCCTCGCCCTCAGTCCCGTAAAGAACGGTGAAACTGCAGATACTGTATCAAACTGGTATAACCAAGCAATTCAAATGGGTGTGGAAAATAATATTGATATCATTGGTGTCGGAGCAGATGGAGATTCTAAGTTCAGAAAATTTTATTTGCAGACATATTCAAAAATCAAATTGGCGGGAAATAGCGTAACGCTAGACTACGAGGGTTTTGATTTTGCAGGAGAAATTAAGCAAATTGATGGCCATTTTACAGCTACAGTGATGCAGCCTGATTGGAAGCATTTAATCAAAAAGTGGCGCAACCAACTGTTAAATACACGAAAGATTTTAATCATGGGCGACACTGTAGTTCTCCTTGAATACCTGATGGAGATATACGAAACATTCAAACTAGAATCAGGATTGTGGAAATCGGACGTATTTGTTCGCGACAAACAAAATGTGGATGCTGCAATCCGAATTTTGCAACCTAAAGTGAATGCTTGTCTCGCAAAATCGAATGAAGTGTTAACAAAAGGTTTAAGAGTGTACTTGTCCATAGGATTCTCATTGCTTCGATGTTTTTCGGATAAGTCCCTTGTACCTAAAGAACGAGCAAGGCTAGCTTGGCAGCCAGTTATCTTCCTTAGACTATGGAAGAAATGGATTCTTTTCCAGCAGTACGATACCGATAAACACTTTATCTCTGACCAGACTTACACGGACACTATTCTCGCGGGACATTCGGTAATTTTGAACATGTTAATATTTGCAAAGTATTTTCCAGATGTGCCATTCTGTCCCTGGTTTTTTGGTTCCGACGCGTGCGAAGTTCTTTTTTCGTATCTTCGTGCTTTTACGAAAGGGAAAAATAACTTTAGTTTCCTAGAAATGTTGGATATTGCTGGAAGAGTGATTAGACTTATGGAACTGAAACACAAAGAACGGACCAAGTCTGTCATGCAACCTGAGGTCACTTGGTCTGCTAATCTACAGCAAGATATTGTTCAAGGTATAAAGAAAGCCGAGAAAGAGGTGTTAAAGACGATGGAGGAAATGGGCATGATTCCAGGATTAAGAGCAGCCAATGTAGTGTATCAAAACCAGCGAACAGGAGAAATAACAATGCTAAACTCTGCCTCCTCTGCATTTGTGTCAAACACAACACTTTTTCCCGATGAAGAGAATATGGCGACGTTTGAAGAACTTTTTGACCTCGACAATAACATTTTATTGGATAATTTGCAGAAGGACAGCACTACAACCATTGAACAAATTGCAGAGATAATCGCAGACGCTCGAGGGACAGAAGAGAAGGAGGAGGAAGAACTGGACGAGGGTGATCCACGGAATTGCGAATTTTATAAAGTCGGAACTTGATAGATATTCTTTTATTTGTCCAAATCATGACTGCAACCCGGACGATTTATTCAGTGCTGAAAAACCCAAGGCAACACGAGAAGACAAATCAGTTCTTTGTGGAAGCGGTGATTCCTTCGCACAAACAAGTGAACAACACAAGGAAAGGCAAAAACAACATAGGGAGACAAATAAAGAGCAATACGTGGAATAAAACGGCGAAGTGTACCACATTTCCAACTTCCTTTCTCTTCAAATAGGAAAAGCTTATGTGCCATCAAGTGGACGCCTCTCCAGGTGGTTATCGACATCTAGATGTGACTTCTACGACTCTATCGAAAGTCGTTTAAATTCCGACAAAGCAGACTTCACCCTGAGAAATTTTATTGCACTCTTCGTCCCAGGCATTGGACTGACTATAGGCAAAGTTACCCGTATAATCCGAACGCTGAAGGCATCGACTTCGTTTCCCATACTTCATGTAGATAAAGACAGTTCGAAGTTGCCAGGTTTAACCGAAGTTGGTATATTGGTCTTTGATGGAGACAAGAAAGAGTCTGACGATCCTCCTAGAACCTACAAGGAAACTGGCAGATATATTTGGTGTAATAGGAGAGAATTTATTCTTGTCCTGAACGGAGAGGCAGACAATAGTCGATTCGTTATGACCGAACAACATCACAGGTTCATTTCAGAAAGGTTACCTGCACTTAAAGCTGCAGAGTCAAAACGTGCTAAGCAGGAGGAGAAAGAAAAGCACGAGAAAATTGCAAAACTTAAGGCTGGAGATCCTAAAGATATGACTGTTATACTACTACGCGAAGTACTTATGGAGATGGGTGTGTCTTTCAAATCAAGTGAGAGCAAAGCAAAACTAATTGAAAAGGTAACACAGGCCAGACAGGTGCAAAATGACACTTGTGGCGAACGTTTGCTTGTCACCGTTACTTCTACAGACTCAGCGAGTTTACATACAGAGGAACTATGCGAGGTACCAGGGAATTCAATCCGCTCTCTTTTTTGTCATAAAAACAATGCTTTGTCATCCTCAAGCAGTACAATCATAAGAGCGCGGGACAATATAACCCTTGACACCCAAGAAATCAGTCTACACGAACATCTGATCATTTACTTTGATTTTGACCTGAGGAAAAAAATAATTTTACTGTTGCATTTACTATTTATCCTTTCTATCATGACAGTAAGATGTTCTCAAACGTCCAATATACTGACGCTCGTTCATGCACCTCTTACTCTCATGGTCACTGTTAATTGTCCAAGATGAATTTGAGAGAATCATGTATATTGTTGGAAAGATATTTTTCATAATCATCCAGCTGCTGTATGCCGTTGCCTGTGTCGCAGTTAGTAATTTGCTTGTATTTTTGCATAAAAGCAACACTTGGAGTTGTCATTTTGCAATTGTAAGTTAGCTTAAAAAGGAAATGGTGCACTCTTGAATTCGCACGCGGGAATTACGATATTTTTGTTCTGTTCTGTTCTGTTCTCTTAAATGCGGACAGGGGTTTCTGTTATTGAATAAACTGTTAAAAAACGCAAGAAAACCCTGCTTTCGAAAGGTTTGCTTTGTTTTCGAACGTTCGATTTGCTATGCCGGTAATGATTTAAGTATCAAGTAAATTTATATAGCGTGTTTCTTTCACGGACGTATAAATTTGAATGTTGTATGCCGAGTGGTTCTTCATCGAAGGCGTGAAGGTTAGAATGCCAACTGAACGGCGAACTGCAGGTTGACATATGTACCAAGGAGTCGTGCATACTTCTCTAAGACTTCGGTCAAGGATTTACAATAACTCCTTGGGCGAAGGTTGCTTTTATCAGCTGCCAGTGACAATGTTGTTTACCTAAGATGTTACATTTACTCTTGTTTTCAGTCAAGCATAAAGTATTGTGTGTCCTCGAAATAAATTGCATTTTTTTAGAACGTTACTTGTTCGATGGTCATACTAAAGCTTGTTAATTGCAACCGCTCAGAGGCTCTTTCCGCACGCAGATAGGTTCTATTCACCGACTCGTGCAAGGCCTTGCGTACTTTTATCAACTAATCTGATAACAAGCTTTTGACGTGCGCGCGCGGTGTCGGTTTTCTTTGCCTCATTAGCAAAAGATTTTTAAAAAGCATACGCGTAATTAACTGTCCAGACAGAGACATTGGTGTCTCAGTTGACCAAGTTTAGGTGCTGTGAAATCTTCTGAGAGCTGAGAAATGGAAAAAGGAACCCGTAGTTACGCCCAAGTGGTTATTGGAAGTAAGTATCGTTATCGCAATACATTCTAAAGCGATGTGTGTAAGACCAGTCATGCGGTAGAGCAAGTAACCGAAGTAAAATTGCTGTTTCTATTCTTACTGAAAGGCTCGTCTGAATCCGAGAAAGAGGAAAAAAAGAGGCAAGTACACGTATATTGTTACGTGCGTTACACTGTCTTAGGCACATTACATGCCGTCACTTCTTTTTATTAACTTCCACGTGCGCCAGCTGCTGACGCCACTTCATAAGCAATTCTTGCTAAACTCTCTTCATTTTTCTGCTTAGGATGACCTTTTACTGAAACGATTATATATTTACCTCTCACGCAGTATAAGGTCCGGATGCAAAGTGCGCCGGGAGAAAGTGATCGGCAATATCTTTCGTTAGGGTAAAATTTTCCCAAATAAATAAATCGCCTATCGTGACATTTTTGACAGCGAACAAATCTCGATGGAGGTGCTGTCCTATAAAAATGAAAAAGAGTGCTTCTGG
Organism: Siderastrea radians; assembly: GCA_964017195.1. Classification (NCBI taxonomy): domain Eukaryota; kingdom Metazoa; phylum Cnidaria; class Anthozoa; order Scleractinia; family Rhizangiidae; genus Siderastrea; species Siderastrea radians. The sequence goes on from OZ024893.1 coordinate 30,206,502, forward strand.
ACAAATTTCTAAAACACCAGTAAAAGGTACCAGAATCTCGCTTCGTAGGCGTGGCTTACATTCATTTTAACCCCTAACAGGCAAAGTAACAAATACATCCCGTCAATTTTTTTAAGATACCGCGAAAGCTTTAACGACAGTCTTTTTTATACTTAAGCACCCTAAGCGTTACCTATCCACAAATTTACCCTCTAACAGGTACAACAGCACCCCGTCATTTTTATAGGGGAGTAAACCTCCCCCGGAACTAAACTTCTAAAATAAATGAAATAGGCGAATTGATTGCGAATTTATTTTGTATGAACAAATGAATTAGGGAGTACTGATACAGGAACGTCACTTTTCTTAGGTTGAGAAGTTGTTTTGTTACTCGAAGAAGAGTGCTATCCGTACTATCCGTTAAAATATTTTTGTACTTGTGTTTCGGCAAATCACCTGGCCCCAGTTGTTCAAAAGTTGGATAGCGCTATCCACCGGATAAATCTCTATCCAGCAGATAACGCAATTGGTTTCCCTAACACTCATCCACTGGATAGTGATTTATCCGGTGGATAGTGCTATCCAACTTTTGAACAACTGGGGCCAGATGTCTTATGTATTTTATATGGCCTGCAGAAAATGGTTTTTTTGCTAATAAATAATTAAAACCACAGCACCTAAACTTGGTCAACTGAGACACCAATGTCTCTGTCTGGACAGTTAATTACGCGTATGCTTTTTAAAAATCTTTTGTTAATGGGACAAAGAAAACGGACACCGCGCGCGCACGTCAAAAGCTTGTTATCAGATTAGTTGATAAAAGTACGCAAGGCCTTGCACGAGTCGGTGAATAGAACCTTTCTGCACGCGGAAAGAGCCTCTGAGCGGTTGCAATTAACAAGCTTTAGTGTGACCATCGAACAAGTAACGTTCTAAAAAATGAAATTTATTTCGTAGCCTGTTCCAGGCGTTCGCTCGCACTCCACTATCTGAACGCCTGGAACAGGCTATTTATTTCGAGGACACACAATACTTTATGCTTGACTGAAAACAAGAGTAAATGTAACATCTTAGGTAAACAACATTGCCGCTGGCAGCTGATAAGACCTTGCACACGTCGCATCGATGAATAGACAATTTTATCTGATCTTTGCTTGTTATTGTGTAATACAATGACGTTCGCACGCCAAATACTATTTTTTTAAGGATTGGGGTCGGGGCGTTCGATGGCGTTGTTGATTTCAATGCCGATTTGTGCAAGAACATTGAGACGACAAGTGTTTGTTCAATCGCTTTCAATCAGAAATCCGATGTAGTTGCATTTTTTATTTGGGGAGGGGAGGGGGACTTTTTGGGAGGGCGCAGTTTTAAGGGGGAGACATAAAGGTTTTTTCGGGGAGGTGGGTGAATACCGTTGTTTGTTTGAAATCTCGCACACTTCTAACTTGTTTATTAGAAAAAAATCCGATGTGGTTGAATTTTTTATTTGAGGGAAGGAATTTTTTTTTTGGGGGGGGGAAAGTTTTATGGGGGGAGATATAGAGGTTTTTTCCAGGGGGGAGTAAAGTTTTGGGAGGAAAAGTTCAGAGTCCAGAGTGCAGAGTCCAGGGTCCAGTCCAGCTTTTAGGATATGCCTTTTTGAGGGGGGCGTAAGGGTTTGCGGTGATGCGGTATTGCGTTATTTTTGGTTGGGTATTGCGGTAATTTTAATTTTAGAGTACGCTATTGCGGTTTTACAAGACTAAGCGGTTTGCGGTTTCTATAAATTTTAGGCCGCGGTAATCGGTGAAAAAAAAAACTGCGGTGATACGGACGATACATTTTCACACGGATCCTCTAGTTTCCGGTGTTTTGTTTTAAATTTTTACGAGGTCTTTTGAGCTACACTGCACTGCAGTCGGTGACCACTATTGTGCAATGACCCGCAAATAAGCATTGTGGTTTGTAATTTCAGCCTTTTCCGGTTAATGCTTGATATTATTAACCGTTTTATGCGCCGATCAATTCGAAACTTCAACATCTCCCCCCGGGGCATACCTCGGGCATTTGACTGTGCATCGTGCCCAGGGAGGGGGGAATTTGAACGTTGCGTTGAAAGGGTGGGGAATTTGAACTGGATTTATCTCTTGTTCTGACGTAATACCCCGAGAGTTTTTTCGGTTTTTGCAGGGTATGACGGATTTCCAAGATAGAATTTCGCCTTTCTTAGTTAATAACTCTTTCAAAAGAAGTTTGAAGGTGTCATTACGACATATCTCACTCTGAAAAGCGTGAACAGTGTTTGATTGCAGACAAAATTTGTCTTTGAGGAGAGTTATTTCAATACTATTTGGTGGGGAAATATTTGAACGGCTTTTTTGCCCCGAGGGGAGGGATTTGAACAAGCCAATCTTCAAAAGTTCAAATGCCCGGGGGGTTGCCGGGGGGGGATGTTGAACTTTCGAATTGATCGGGGCATTATCCAATGATATGTCGACAATGTTGTATAACTTTCCAGAATTTGTTGAGCTGTATGACACTAGATATGGAAAATTGTCATTCTACCGTACATGTAAAGCAGGCAAACATGTCAAAAGTAGAGTACTGTAGGTCATTCGGCTTAGCAATGAAGGAGGCGGTGAAGCGTGTTACCACTTGGGCAGCTTATTATCACACAAGCAGGCGATCTTGGTATCCCAAACCAGAGGGAGGTTTGTTGCTATCGCAGGATCCTGTCATGAAACCTCTACCAATTGTCAATATGCCTCCAGCCGACTGCAATGCTCTTAGAAACTGGGCGTCCTCTTATGGGGCTGCCGTAAGACAACGAAACAACGCCAAGAGACCACCATGGCACGTCATGGCACACTCCCAGAATTTATGTACCAAAGGCAATGCGGGATCTCAGATAAGCCTGTCTCCATTCAGGGTCTCAAAGGGGAGGTCCTTGGAGCCCTGGAGCCCGGTCCCAAAGCCTTTTTCTACTTGGAGCCCAGACAAAAATGCTGATTCTGGCCAAATAGAGCCCTATAGAGTACAGCCTTGGAGCCCTATAGCCCCAGTTTTTCTGTCTCGGAGCTCTGGAGCCCTTTATTTTTTACCCATTGCCTTTGACAAGCAGGTCAATACAGCAGACGCTGCCACTGCGGCACCCGCTGCCAAATTGGACGACGACGAAGCGAACGAATATGATGAAAGCAGCGATGAAGAAGTTGAAGATCGCCCGGACGATTCCACTTTGCTCCAAGGAGAGATTGGAAGCTCTGCGACATTTCTTCTGGGAGCAAGAACTCGCTTCGGAAGAGTTGTCCGTTTCAATAATCGTCTGCTCTACTAATCACTCCATCAGACTGTTTAAGGGGACTGGTTACGTTGACTTGACTTCCAGTTGTTAAGAATTCAGTCTTGGAAAGATATTGAATGAAACTTAATGCTGATTGGAAATGCAAACAAGAACAACTGGGTGTCCCTAGCTCGTTTCCGGGATATTTGAGGTTGAAAACTAACTCTAATTGAAAACTAACTCTAAAATTGACAAATTTTAACAGAAAAATTACGAAAAGCATGCTTGGTACAAAACTTGATCGGTTTGCCATGTGGAAGCTATAAATGTTGAGGTCTCTTCGATACGGTAAATTTTACGTTACGTTATACGGTCAGCAGTATTCAAGCGTGTACGTGCACACAGGGTTCCACAGATTAAGCCCAACGTGGTTAGTCCCCTTAAGGTGCAACTTCGAGACCTTCGCCGACGCAGAACTTAGTTAATTATTAGCGTTACACAAAGTCATAGAATTTATCGATACTCTTCAGAGTCCATGATACCAGCCCCTCCTTTTTCGAGCCTGGAACTTCCCTCGTTCGAAACAGGCTTCTTCGCAACAAAGACGCCTTTGGATGTGAAAGCGAGGTCATTTGGTTCCATGAAAGCGAGTCAAAGTATACACCAGTTCCCGGCCAATGTAGACTTAACAGTTTCTACGCCAAAGAGGAAGCCTTATTTTAAACACCCACTCTTTTGGTTTCCTTTTGGCCTTCTCTTTTGGTTTGGTTTTGGCCCACTCTTTTGGTTTCCTTTTTGGTTTCCTTTTGGCCTTCCTTCTTTCTTCACCATTTTTCATTGTGCTATTGTATACTACATTTGTTTGCTGAATGAGATAAGACACAAATAAGAGACACCAAATCACTTTCAATCTGGAACTCGATATTTACAAGTATAAAATTTTGCTTCCTTAACTTTTATTACTTCCTGTGAATCTATCTGTTCCGGAACACATTCAGTTAACAGACACATTCTCTAATGTGTTCACGATTGCCAAAATACCGTCAATTGCGCCTTTGATCATCAACCATGATCTGGTCGAGGTGAACGATGGCTGGTGTTGGTCTATGAAGAGGCGATCCTTCCTTGAAAATGCCATTAAAGGTCACCAAATTGGTAAGGTGTCGCCAAGAGCGTTCTGCCCTTATGATCCAGCGAGAGATCCCGATCCAAAGTACTTCAAAGAAGTTCTGGAAAACGGTCTTGTTATCGTTGTTGTTGTGTGTGTGTTTTTTTTAACAGTGTGAATCACCTTTGACATTCAAAGGGGAGGTAACTAGGTGGCTTGGCCTACACTTGCTTAGCAAAAATACTGCCTAGATGATTTCCATTATGTTCCCAATTTTGCTTGATAACATTTCATTCAGTGTGCAAACATGAGGTTTATTTTACAGACACAAAAGGGAAAAAAGCAAAAAAAATAGAATCGCGCAACATAACAACATCTGTTTAAGAAACTGGAAATGGAAATGACAAAGCCAGGTTTACAGAATTGTAAGAGGAAATTCTGAGGACCCGTGTTGAAGATATATTTGCTAGTTTGAGCGCGGAATAACTTGTTACGGGAGCTTCTCTTTCTTTTTCTTGTTTTTTTTTTTCTGCTTCCTTCGTGAAAAAAGTAAATAAAACAATTGGTCTGACCTCAGGCTACGCCCAGGACGAATACGCCTTCACCAACAAAATTACATCTTATTCCTTGATTTTTTTAAGTTGCCTTTAATTAACAAATAGCAAATTACATACGTAAGAAAGAAAGAAGTTTAGTGACTTCGTCTTGTTAGCAAAATTCAACTA